>CM053582.1:486867956-486910239 GCA_028627135.1 Pseudochirops cupreus
TTTTTTTTTTGAGTTGGTAATAGAGGCCATCCTCTGCCCCATTTCTTACCTAGCTTTAATCACTGAATGAGCATTGCCTCAGTCAAACTGAGACTTGTTAAAGACCTTAGCTTAAAAAGGCCAAGGTCCCCCACTGCATCCAGGGCCATCTCCAGTTGTTCTGATCTATATCTTTGCCATTGGGTCCAGATAGTTCCAGGGGACAAAGTGAGACTGGTGACTTTGCAATGCATCCCTCCCCCCCCCCCCCCACTTAAATCCAATTCACTTGCATATCATGGCATCACCTTCCTGGTGTCATGGTCCTCTTTGAGAAGGAAGGAAGAACAGCAACCTTTCCTTTAAATGTGTCCCTCCTGGCACATAGTAGGTATTTCTTAAGTGTATGCTGGTTGGTTGGTTGATTGATTACATTTTAGAACTGGAAGGAATTCTAGAGGTAACTCAATTCATATTGGAACAAGTATTCCCTCTACAACATACAAAACAAGTATCCCAGCTGCTGCCAGAAGACCTCCAGTGATGGGGAACCCATTACCACCTCAGTCAAGCCCATTTTATTTGCAGATAATTCAAATTCACAATATATCGGGGTTGGAAAGGACTTTAAAGGCCTTCAAGTCCAAACCATGGAAATGTAATTAATTCTATATTGTAGGGGTGCAATAAATATTTGCTAAATGAATGAATGACAGGCACATAGTACTTTGCAAAATGACAACAACAAAAAAAGTTATTACAAAAAGTGGAGCCAAGAAGGCAGAGTAGCAGGAATTACAGCAAGTTCCCTGCCCAAATTACTCTGAACAGATGTAGGAAATGTATCAGCCTAAATCCTGATCAAGAATCCAAGGGGAAGGGGCAGTTGGCGATGCAGTGAGTAGAGCATCTGTCCTGGAGTCAGGAGGACCTGAGTTCAAATCTGACCTCAGACACTTAACACTTACTAGCTGTGTGACCTTGGGCAAGTCACTTAACCCCAACTGCCCTGCCGTCCCCCCTCCAAAAACACACACACACACACACACACACACACACACACACAAGAATCCAAGGGGACAAAAAACAACAACAGCGAGTCATTTGTTCAACTCAGATTAGCATGGGGTTAGGTAGAGAGAGAAAGAGGTCCGTGGACACTGGGGATGGGTCTGACTAGGAACATGACTCATAGCATTACTATGCCCAGTGTGTGGGATGAAAAACTCCATTCAAAATTTAATCAAGAACATGGAGATTTCTCAGGATAAAAACAGGAAAGTTTTATTCTCTATTCCTGGGAAGAAGAGGGTAGTCCTCTCCATGACAGATCAGGGAGAGGAGACATGTTACAGAATTTACTCCCTAATAGGCAGTCAAGCCCCTGGTTGTCTCTTCTCCCATTGGCTGGGAGGCAGGCTCAAGTGTTGGCGAGGAAAATCTTCCCCAATGGCAAATAACAGGGAAGCCCGCCACTACCCTCAGTGGCTGGGAGGCAGGCTTACAAAGAACAAGGAAACAGGAGATAGCCAATTCAAATGTACCTATCCTTATTTGGCAAATGCCAAAGTGAAGAAGGGAGGGGCTAAGAGGTTAATGCTGATTGACAGCAAGGGAAAGGAGGAAGGGTCCTGAAGCAAGGGAGGGAGAGGGAAAAAGGCCCTCAGCAAGGTTGGAGGTCAAAAACTCCTAAAGGGCCTAATGCTGATATGACAGTAGTAAAGAAGGGAGAGGGAAGGAGGGGGAAGGGGGAAGCCGACAGTCAAAACTGACACCAAATTCTAAGACACATTCTGAGAAGTTTTCAAGTTTTCACTCCCTAGACACCAGGGACTGTGCTCAAGGGGAAGACAAAATCCTAGTCCCAGACTCGGGCAATGTAGCCTTGTACAGGGTATAGGAACTGGTGCCAACTGGTAGCATTATCTCCAATCCCCAGTTCTGAATTTCAAAGTACACTGAGGAAGGGACCCTTACTCAGAGATGAGGAGCACTTGCAGGTTTTAGCTTGTGTACCTTGAGCAGGAGGAAGTTCAGAAGCAAACAGCAGCTATATGGCTCAGACCCCAGAAATGGATCTGGGGCTTCGTTCCAGCTTGTAAACCCAATCTGAAGCCCAAAGAGGAATAACCAGCATAGGAATCTCAGGTACTAAGGGCTGCTAGGTGATGCAGTGGATATAGTGTTAGGCCTCAAGTCAAAAAGACTCATCTTCCTGAGTTCAAATCTGGCCTTAGATACTAACTGTGTGACCCTGGGCAGGTCACTTAACCATGTTTGCTCCATTTCCTAATCTATACAATGAGCTAGAGAAAGAAATGGCATACCACTTCAGTAATTTTGCCAAGAAAACCCCAAATGAGGTCATGAAGAGTTGGACATCACTGAAAATGATTGAATAGCAATTATGTTAGTCTGAATCTTTCTAGTTGACTGAAAGTGGCTAAGTCCAGCATAGTCAGCTGTTGCTTAGTCTTAAGCCCATGTCAAGAACTTGCAGAACTCAGACTAGGGGTACAGTGATCAAATTTGGCCCTGGCTCAAACTGCTTTGGGAACACTGATAAATTTTCAGCTACCCAGCCTGAGCTACCCCTAAGAGTCTGGAATAATACAACACTCACAAACACCGGAAGAATACAGCAATGGGAGCAGCCCAGACTTTACTCCAGAAATGCCCAGATCCTGACCTTAACATGAAGTCCAAAATCAAGAAGCAGGCTAAATAATGAGCAAAAATATAAAAAAAGAATCCCACTATAAAAAAGCTGTTATGGTAACAAGGACAATCGAGAAATAAACCCAGAAGAGGAGAATGATCCAACCATTTTGGAGAGCAATCTGGTATGCCTAAAGAATTATTAAACTTCCTATATCCTTTAACCCAGCAATACCACTGCTATGTCTATTTCCAAAGATGATTAGGGAAAAATGAAAAGAACCTATACATTCCAAAATATTTATAGCAACTTTCTTTGTGATGGTAAAAAACTGGAAATTGCAAGGATGCCTGTCAATTGGGGAATGACTGAACAAGTTGTGGTATATGATTGTGATGGAATACTACCCTGCTATAAGAAATGATGAGCTCAATGATCTTAGGAAAACATAGATAAACTTGCATGAAATAACGAAGAGCAAAATGAGTGAAAGCAAGAGAATGTTGTATACAGTAACAGCAATATTGCTTTAAGAACAACTTTGAGTAAGTCATTTTGACTATTATAAGTACCCAAATTAACTGCAAAGGACACATGAAGTAAGATGCTATCTGTGTCCGGAGAAAAAACTGATAAATAGAAGTATGTGTAGAATGATTTTACACACACACACAGACACACACACACACACACACACAGAAGTATGTATAGAATGATTTTACACACACACACAACACGTCTAGTGATGGCCATCTCTAGGGTGGGAAGGAGGAAAGAAAAAAAGAAAAAAGGCATTTACATGATAACTTTATTATATATTTAAAAGGAATAGCAAGTTGTACATAATAGATTTGCAGTTTCATATGCAGTCACCTTTTAAAATTATACTATGTTATGGAAGTATTTGTTTTATTCAATAAATTAAAAATAAAATAAAATATTTAAAAAGAGAATTACTCCAGAACATTGATGTGCAAAGCCTTAAAGAAAAACTTACTAGGACCAATATTCAACTAGAATACCTGGAAGAGAAGAAGCAAGAGCTTAAAAAAAGTTTTAAATGGTTTTATAAATAAAATGAGAGAGCTAGAGGGAAAAAATAGAAAAGAAACAAAAGTCACAGAAAAAAGAATTGGAGAGAGAATTAACAGGTTGGTGCAAGAGGTACAAAACCTTGCCAAAATGATGAACTCCCTGAAAACTAGCATGGACCAAGTAAGAGCCAATGATTCTATGAGACAAGAAATATTCGCACAAAATCAAAAGACTGAAAGAAAATGTAAGGTATCTCATAGCAAAAATAACTGAACTAAAGAACAGATTAGAGAGAAAAAAAAATTAAGACGCAATGGACTAAGAGGGCAGCTAAGTGGCACAGTGAATAGAGTATCTACCCTGGAATCAGGAGGACCTGAGTTCAAATTTGGCCTCAGACACTTAACACTTACTAGCTGTGTGATCTTGGGCAAGTCACTTAACCCCAATTGGCTTCCAAAAAAGCAAAAAAAAAAAAAAAAGACTCAATGGACTACCTGAATTCTATAACCAAAAAAGAGCCTAAACATTGTATTTCAAGAAATCTTAAAAGAAAACTGCCCAGATCTCTTAGAACCAAAGGACAAAGAGGAAACAGAAACAATATACCCTAAGATGAAAACTACCGGACTACTACTATAGTCCGCTAAAAAAACTCTGAGAGCCTTTTTAGATGATGAAATGATTTCTAGTCATACCTTCTCCATTTTGTACTCATGAAGGTGATTTTTAACTCCAGTGTAAGACTTTACATTTACTCTTCTCTCTATTGAATGTCATCTTATTTGATGCAGTCTATGGTTCTAGCTTGTAAAGACTTTTTTGAATCCTGACTGCCAGCCAGTGTGTTGCTTATCTCTCCCGGCTTTGTGTCATTAGCAAATTTGATAAGTATACCATCCAACATTTAATCTAAGCCACTGATGATAATGTTAAATAGCACAGGAGCAAGCACACATGGACCCCTTGGACACTCTACTAGAAAGCTTTTCCCAAATTGACACTGACCAATTAATGTCAATCTTTGTTTCCTGTCATTCAGTCAGTTCTAACTCCACACAATTTTACTACTGTCAAGCCCACATCACTTTAATTTTTTCCCACAAGAGTAACATTAGAGACTTTATTTAATGTTTTACTGAAATATAGATAAACTGCCTCTTTTTAAAATAAATTTTATCCATATCTTTTTTTCACATCACCAGAATTTCTCCCTGTACTTCTCCCCTTTATGAGATGGTTATCATAAAACAAAGAATATTTTTTAAGGAAAAAAAGGAGAGATAAAAATCAGGAAAACCAATGTCAAAAAAGTTTAAAAGTCTATACACTGTACCATGCTTGTAGAATTTCTGCTTCTGCAAATGATTGAAGTGGGAGTTTCTTTTCAATTTTGTTCTTTAGAACTATGCTTGTTAGCTGTAATTTTGCAACATTTACTTTTGATTTTTTGGTTCTTTCCACTTTTATCATTGTGGTTATTTTATATATTGTTTTCTTGTCTCTGCTGACTTCACTCTGTATCAGATCATATAAGTCTTCCCATGGTTCTCTGTATTTATTACATTCATCATTTCTTATAGCATAGTGATATTCCATTACTTTCATGTATCACAGTTTATTTAGCTATTCCCCATTTAAAGAGCATTTACTTCATTTCCAGTTCTTTGATACAAAAAAAATGTTCCTACAAGTATTTTAGTATATACAAGGCCTTTTAAAAAAAATCAATTATCTAATTTGGAGCTATATGTTGGGTATTGGAATCTCTGGGACAGAAGGTTTGGACATTTTTGTCACTTTATTTTACAGAACCCCCAATTGCTTTCCAAAATGGTTGTACTGATCTATAGCTCCACCAAGAGTGAGTCAATATGCCTGTCTTCCTACAGCCCCTTCATTCTAGAAGATTACTTAGGCCTGGAACTCACATCTTATAAGGTATTTTCTGCCACTGCTATCCCTCCTTTTGATTGGAGTGTAGACAGCTCCTCCCCAAAACCTCCATTTAAGGGGGGTGTGCAGGCTAGCCAACTCTTCATTTCCTACCAGTTTACTCCTCTGGACTTCTCCAGTGTGATCTCTTGACCTGTATCTTCCCCCCCTCTTTTCACTTCCTTTTATGTGTTGTCTTCTTCACTAGAATATAAGCTCCTTGAAGGAACAGATTGTTTTTCTTTTTGCTTGTATTTCTATTAAGCACATATCTTGGCACATAGTAAAAACTTAATAAATGCTTGTTGGCTGCACAGAAATATTCCTGTTTCATATAAATAAAGTTATCGGTTTTATTTTTTATAACCTCTTTTCTCCTGTGTTTGATTATAAGTATACCTCATACCCATAGCTGTGAAAGATAAGTATATGATCTTCTCTTAAATTTTTTATGGGGTGATCTTTAATAAGGTCATATATCCATTTTGAATTTATTTTGGAATATGGCATGACATAAGGGTTTAAGTCTAATTTCTGCCAGACTATTTTCCAGTTTTCCCAGCAGTTTTGATCGGTTAGGGAATTCTTTCCTAATTTATATTTTCTGGTTCACTGGGTACCAGGTTGTTGATTTCTGTTGTTTCTGATTCTCCTTTATCTAATCTGTTCCAAAGATCTACTTATCTATTTCTTTAAATAATAACTTCTTATGACTACTGCTTTATAATGTGGTTTAAGGTCTGAAATACTATTTACCCTTCATCCTTACCTTTTTTCTTTATTGATGTTCTAGAGCTTTTGTTTCTCCAAATGAATTTTGTTTTGATATGCATTATCAAGTTTGAAACCAAGTGCTATGTATTAGATATTATTTTTTTATCCAGTTAAGTTTTTTATTCTATAACATCAGTACTCAATTTTTTTCGTTAGAACTACTAAACATAGGAGGCAGTTAGGTGGCATAATGAATAGAGCACCAGCCCTGGAGTCAGGAGGACCTGAGTTCTAATGTGACCTCAGACACTTAACTTTTATTAGCTGTGTGATCTTAGGCAAGTCACTTAACTCCAATTGCCCTGCCTTCGCCCCCTCCAAAGAGGGGGGGGGGGGAAAGAACTACTAAATACAACAATTAGTATTTGCATTAATCTTTTAAAATGGGATTTATAATTTAGCGATACAAATACCTATTAATCTTTAACCATTATTAATCACTTATCAAATTGTATTTTTTGCAGGCTGGCGTGCAAGTAACTAACTATGGATCTTTCTTGGAAAATCAGACTCTATATTGTTCTAAAGCTTGGCAAAAGCCTCTGGGTTCCTGTGATTTCCATATGCTCTCATTCAATAGATGACCTTTCCATTCTTTCTGGCTCCTCTGCTGGTTTCTACTTAATCCAATGCTGAAACTACGGTTTGACCACAATTGGGTTCTGGTTTCACTTGGAGTTAAAGGGCTCATCCAGTCACTTTCATTACTCAATGGCTACTTAATATGTCTGCTTTCTAAAACTCCCTTTCTTAATTCCTGAAGAAATTCATCAATAGGTTTTCATTTTCTTCTTTGCAGACCTCTGTTTCCCTTTTCACATGGCTTAACAGTAGAGAAAAAAATTATAATCAGAAATAAAACTGACACTCCTGAGATTGTACTTTTTTCCCAATTAGAAGACAGGAATTCCCCCTTTTCAAGGGAGAGATCCTTCTTGATCTTTGAAGCCAGTACTTATACTTATGATGAATTTACATCAAACAGCATCTTGATAACATCTTAAACATGATCAAATACCTATCGTTTCTGGTTTTACGGGGACCATTTTTTTCAGTCCTGCACTTTTAAAATATAGTTAAACAGAATATAACAAAGCCTTGAGGAATACACTTCCCTGGATCTCAGTTTTGCCATCTCTAAAATGAGAGAGTTGGATCTGATTATCTCTAAAGTCTTATCCTGCTTGAAAATTTAAGATTTCTGAAGTAAGATCGTAAGTGATTTCTCCGCATTTTCAATGGAATCCACCATCAAAACATAATTTATCCAATCAAATACAGTTGTATTAGATGATATCCATGAGTAGGTAGTAAAATGATTAGCATTCTTGGCTTCATTAGGATCATAGAATTTTAGATCCTCTGAGAAGGAGCCTCTGAGATCATCTACTTCAAATCCCTCGTTAGAGATATGTTCCAATTTGTCAACTGGACACAAAAACCTTTCTTTTCTGTTATAGATTTCTGAGAGATTTATAATCCCTATACCTTGCCCAGTTAAATTTCTAGCTGTTCATGGAAAACTCTACAATCTACCAAGAAACCTCATAGGGCAATGGTGGGGGTGGGAGGAGGAAGTGATATACAGTTTGTATGGATGCTGCAGGGAATATTACTACTAAAATTGATTTTAGGCTTAGATGGAACAGGTAAAGTTTGCCTTTCCCTTTTTAATCCCTAAATTTGTCACCCTTATTTCTCCCACATAGTTATATAGTTAAATATATATTGCTGATAACAATTACATTACTCTTAACTCTATATCTTGGTTACCAAATCTCCATCTGAGAAATTTGATAGAAACATTTTTTTCCAAATTAACTGCTTCCCTTCTTAGCCCATGTGCATAAATTTTGTTTGTGCAGAAACTTTTCAATTTCATGTAATTAAAATTATCTATTTAACACATTACATTTTTATATTGGTTTCTATTACTCAGGTCCTCCTAAGCCTAGGGCCTTCATAATGCCACTTGGCAAAATGCCTTATCAGATCATACCTCTCTCTCTCTCCCAAGGCTTTTTACTGGTACACTCTTTTAAACCTTTCCTCCACCTTGAAACTTACATTTCCTGTACCTCATCCCTTCAGTGCCTGGGTTGTGATCACTTTCAAGGGGAAAACTAGTGAATAGAACAAACATCTAGTAGTAATTGGAGATAACTAGAAAGAAATAGCTATACTAGAGGGAAAATGGTGATCTTCTGGAGACAATGCTTATGGTGTTTAATCCCAAGAAATGATTCAAATTGTGGGAATTTCAAGTCAGGAAGGAAAAGACAGTACCATTTTTGAGTAGAGGGCAAGTGACCACTTATTTAGCCAACAATGGTTTCTAGCATCTTTTATGTGAAAGCCTTTAAATAAAGGAAGTAACCAGCAGCTGTAGAAATATCTTTCTAATGAAAACAAAA
Source organism: Pseudochirops cupreus (assembly GCA_028627135.1). Classification (NCBI taxonomy): domain Eukaryota; kingdom Metazoa; phylum Chordata; class Mammalia; order Diprotodontia; family Pseudocheiridae; genus Pseudochirops; species Pseudochirops cupreus. Next base: position 486,876,753 of record CM053582.1, read on the forward strand.
AAACTAATAAATGTACATTGACAAATATTTAGAGCATGAAACATTAGCCTATAACTCTTATCATATTCTCAGGAGATTGGTACTCAAAATATTAAACCATGAAATGTTTTGTAGGACTCATGAACAGGTTGATTTTCACTTTGTAGACTATCATTGGAGGCTGAAGTTGGCCAAGTTATAATGGGAGTATCTGATGAATTTTAGAATGTTCTGTGGAAGCATATTGGGACCCAGCTGGAACAAAGCCATTGCAATAGCGAACAGTGAAGTCATGCTTAATCTTTTAGGGAATGGGAAGTTAGGGTGCATAATTCAATTGTTGTTGTTCATCCTTCTTTCTCAAAGAAGACCGGTGACATCAGGAGGGTGATAATTTGAAAATGAATTGGATTTAAATGGGGCAGAACTTTACAAAATCACAATTGAAACTCAATGAAGGGCCAAATCTTATGGAAATCCATGGGCTTTTTTTAGTGCAATCTGTAGTAGAGATTCTTAATTCTTAATTTAAAAAAGGTGGGGGGGAGAGAGAGACTAAGTGGCACAATGAATACAGCACCAGCCCTGGAGTCAGGAGGACCTGAGTTCAAATTTGACCTCAGACATTCAACACTAACACATACTAGCTGTGTGACCTTGGGCAAGTCACTTAACCTCAATTGCCCTGCCTTCCCCCCTTCAAAAAGCAAAAAAAAAAAACCTAACAAATTTTTGATAGCTATATTTCAATATGATTGTCTTCCTTTGCAATATTATGTACTTTACTTTATTCATTTAAAAACATCATTCTGAGAAGGAGCATAGAGGTTTCATCGAATGGGTCCATAACAAAAAAAAAAAAGAAAAAAGAAGTAAAGAATGCCTGTTCTTCATAGCTTATATGTTTACTTTGGTTCCTTTAGCACTCTTTGTATGAAATATTTTTGGTTTCAGTTCCCTCAGATGTGAATTTAGTATTGCTTATTTTACAGGGAAATTGAGAGAACTGGCATAATTTAAAATATACTAAATTAGCAATACCAGAAATTTTAGTATAGTAATAATGACACTAAACTTCTCCTTAGTAATTTTTACTCTACTCCTGAAAAGGAAATATTGCATTGATTTACCTTTTGGAAATATGGAAACTCTTTAATCTTATTAAATGGCAACAACAAAAAAACTAATGGTATTCCTAATTAGAGAATTACATGGATGGATTTGTACATGGGCATCCTTTTAATTTTTTGGTAGGCTTTCAGATAGCCTGACGTCAGGTCTGTGGAAGGTTATCATATTGCTATAACTTCCTTTAAAAAAGGGAGTATATTCTGCCCTCCATGCTTTGGATATCTGAGAGATGTTAGTGATGATAATCTCTCAAATATGAGGATAGATGTTAATGATGATAAAGGCTCAGCTAGGTGGCACAGTGGATAGAGTGCTGAGGCTGGAGTTAGGAAGACCTGAGCTCAAATCTAACCTCAGCAATCAGTAGCTTTGTGATCCTGGGCAAATCACTTAACCCTGTTTGCCTCAGTTTCTTCATCTGCAAAATGAGCTGGAGAAGGAAGTGGCAAACACCTCTGGTATCTTTGCCAAGAAAATCCCAAATGTGGTCACAAAGCATCAGACATAATTGAAAGACATACAACAAAAATGATGAAAATGAAGAGAATGTGCTGTCACTCAGTCATTTCTTTATAGTTCAGTTTCTCAGGCTTGGAAATGGTTATCCAATGTCTTATGTATAGTTATCTAATCTACCACAGTTTCAGTGTGGTATGTTACTCAGGGCAGTTCTGCCAGTCAGGCTATCAGATTCTCTGTAACTTTCTGCTTCTCACACAGAAAAACAGACAACAACTTGACTCATGGATCTGGCTGCTTATAAATTTACATGCAGGGGGTGGCCTCCCATATTTCAAGGAGACACTATGTCTTATATCTTTAGAGGACGTTACATACCAGCACCATCCTGAATATAGTAAAAGTTACAATCTGCAACAGTAGCACATATCAACACTAGCAAATATCAGAATGTAGTCATTAGCATAACTTCCAAGGGCTAAATTCTTTAAGTTTTTTTTTGTTTTTTTCTTAGAGTGTTGCACAAAAAGTTTAGACAGATTCATCACTAGATTGGTGAAGCAGGCCAATCTAAAAGGGGGGTTGATGCCTTTTTTTTGACCATGACATCTTCAAAGACTATCTATTAAGTTAAAGAAGGATTGCCATCTGTATCAGTAGAGGAGTACCCAAACTAATGAAATTAATATCCTTTCCCAAAATCTTGAATTTGTATAAATATATAAAAAATATTATTATTCACCTTCTCAAAGTAAGCATGCTACCTTGCCTCATGATCCTGTATGCAATGTAGTAAGAGACCTGCCTTCTGTTCTCTTGCTAGATTCTTTAGCTTCATGAGGTGCTAGACCACACGTGGAAGGGTCCAACTACTTATATCTGTGATCTTGGCACACTTATAGTTAAGAAATGAATACAGCTTTGTGTAACTTGTTGTCATTCAGTTATGTCCAACTCTACATTCTCCCATAGACTTTATCTTTGTCCATGGGATTTTCCTGGCAAAGATGCTGGAATGTTTTGACATTTCCTTCTCCAGTGTGTCCCCATTTTACAGATGAGGAACTGAGGCAAAGAGGGGTTAAGTGACTTCCCCAGAGTCACATAGCTAGAAAGTATCTGAGGTTGGATTTGAACTCAGTTACTCCTGACTCCAGGGCCAGGGCTCTGTCCATGGTGCCATCTCGATGCCCCACAGAGGGCATTTTACATAAAAAGAACTACTTGAGTAGCAGTGTGAAGACAACACATAGAATTTATGTGGTGGTAGCAATGAGAGATAAGGTGGGAAAGATAGCTTGGGGACCAGACTTTGGAGTGCCTTGAATGCCAAGCTAAGGGGTTTAGACTTAATCTCAATTGGTAATTGTTGTGAGGAAGCCTGAGGAAGGTGCCTAGAGCCTGAGGTTGACCAAGTGATGATAGAAGCACCTGATAAGTTTTAGAATATGAGGGTGGAAAGTGAATTGGGATCCAGAGAAAATAAAGCTATACCTGTATCAAACATGGAAGTCACACTTTTAGGAAATGGGAAGCTAGGAGAGCACATGTAACTCTAGGGAAAATACAAAACTATTGAGAGTAAATTTTCAGTATATGCACTTATCCAGGGAAAATGCCTTTTATATGCCCATTATATTCAATTGAATGCCTATTATATCCAATTAGAAGATGAAAATAAAGTGCAATGACTGTTTTCATATGTTTCCAATTAGAAATGTATGATGATTGTGTTATAAGCTTAGTTTTGAGTTTAAGAGGAGAAGATAAACATGAAAAGATGCTTCTTTCCCATTTGGAGGAGACAAGAAGAGCTACAGGAAATAAAGGATCATTATCCATGGAAATCCCTGGGAAGCCTCATCTAACACCTAACAGCAGAAGCTGCTTCAAGGTTGGAGGGGAGGTGTCAGAGGAATAATATCCTCCTGGTCACTCAAGATCCAATATCAATGAAGTGTTATAGGAGGATTTGGGAGTGGGGATAATGTTATATGTAGAGTCATTGTGGTGTAGTGGGGAAAAAAATACTTGACTTGGATTAAAAAGAGGCACAGGCCAAAATGCTGCTTCTGGTACTTACTAGGTGATCACACCAAGTTACTTAATTCCTCTAAACCTCAGTTTCCTTATCTGTAAAATGGGTATAATAATACCTATAGAGCCCCCTTCACAGAGTTGTTGTGAAGGAAAAAACATAAGGATAAGTATTAAACCTGTTATTTTCCTTGCACAGGGAAATACCCTGTATGAGGACACTCCTACCAATGCAGGTTAGCACCTTTTCTACAATTTATAGTCTTAGAGAACTTCCTAGATCACTAAGAGATCAAGTGACTTGTCCAGGGTTACATAGCCAGCATGTATCAAAAATAGAACTTGAATATAGTTCTTCCTGGCTTTGAGACCAGCTCTCTGTATACAAAATGTTATAAAAATGTCAGCTCTTATTAGCAAGAGGCATTTTAAGAAGATGACTATGATAACTGGTATGCAAGCTATATGGGGGGTAGGAGAAGAGTCCAGGGACTAGGATTCCTAGCCATTTAATTTTAACAAACACTTTGTTGGTATTGGCTTCATCCCCACCTCAACCAATCCCCCTTTTCCTTTATAAAGGGACTGTATATCTTAGAAGTCCACCTAGCTCAATTTACAAATGGTTGGATTAGCTAAACTGTTCTTCCATGTGTTTGAGATATAATGCAGCACTGGTTGTCTCATATAGAATAACCTAGCACAGCTCTCTATCTTCTCCTATGGACGAGGGAGAACATTTCTTGTGCAATTTAATGCTTGCTCTTGCCTTACTCTTCTGAGCCCTGTCTTATTTTACTATAGGTCATATGAATTTTCTCAATTCTATTGGACAAGCATTTATTAAGAGCCTACGCTGTGCAAGGCACTGGGGATATGAACACAAAACTGACACTGTCCTTATTCCCAAGAAACTTATATTCTACTCCAAAGCAGGAAGTATATGCTAAGAAATGCTGTCACTTATTTCTCCTGTAGTACAACTAGACACAGATGAAAGTCTCTTGGTAATCTCCATTTCTCTGTCATTCCTTCTGGCAGAGGGAAAAACATGACGAAAGAAATATTAGATAACAATGATTCAAAAAGGGTGATGAAGAGATAGTGCAACATGAGAAAAACTGTCAATGACATGGAGTTCCTGGAGTACTTCCCAGAAAAACCTATAATACAAGGGAGGAAGGAAACCAGCAAGGGGAGAAAAAGGAGTGCTGTTACATGTCCAAATACTGTAGAAACATCTACTTCACCTTCCAGACCCACTCTTTCCTGTTCATACCCACTGTGTAATCCCTTGGGCAAATATGACAGTTATTTTCTTAGTGGAATATTGTTGTTGTTCAGTTGTTTCAGTTATACCTGACTCTTTGTGGGGTTTTCTTGGTAAAGATACTGGAGTGGTTTGCCATCTTCTCCAGTTCATTTTGCAGATGAGGAAACTGAGGCAAACAGGGTCAAATGACTTCTTACCCTGGGTTACACAGCTAGTAAGTGTTTGAGGCCAGATTTGAACTAATGGAATATTACTGGGAGGAAAGGGGGATAAACATTTATATAGCAATTACTATGTGTAAGGCACTGTGCAAATATTATCTTATTTGATTCTCAACAACTCTATTGGGATAGGTAGTGTTATCATCCCCATTTTACAGATGAGGTAACAGAGGTTAAATTATTTGCCTAGGGCCGCATAGCTAGGAAGTATCTGAGGCTAGATTTGAACTCAAGTCTTCCTAACTCCATACCCAGTACTCTAATTTGCTACCTAATTTCCTCTATTCAAGCTTTCCCTTCATTTCAGGCAATTCTAGATTCAGTAGCAAGAGCTATAGAACACAACTATTTAATCTCATTACAGCCCTCCTTAGACACCTCTAGAGTTTCCTGTTACCAGATCAAGTACTGAAAACAAAACAAAACAAAAAACTGAACAAGAAAAACAACAAGCCTATAGGACTTATAACATCCCTATTCATCTTCTGATATGCTAAAACTCATACTGAGGACTCCTAAAGTAAGATTGCTCACTGAGCAAGCAAACTTGCCATTTCTTATTCACTATTCTCCTTCTCACTTTACTCTTTTACTCTGTGACCCATGAATGAATAATTGCCCTTCTTCTTCTGTAATCCCATGTCCCTCCATTTCTTTAAAACTTAGTGCATAGCAAACTTTCTCTAGGAAACCTTCCCTGATTAACCCATTAATGCACTTATCCAGTCCTCAAACTGACATTTGAATCTATGCAGTCAGTTCAATTTGGAGACTGAGATAAAGGATAGAAACCAGAAAGTATTTGGGGAAGAGATGTGTAACAATATGTGAAATTACTACTGGGTCCAGGGGGTCTGGAACACTCTCACTTTCTCTCTCAAGGGGTCCTTGCTCTGGTTCCCTAGAAGCTGAGTTCAATTCTGGGGAACCTGGCCCCCAAAGAGAGGAATCAGACCCTTCCCCCTCCTTTGTCTCTTTATAACCTCCAACCTAAAGCACCAAGGAAAATAATTTTACTTTAGATTTGGTTCATGTTTAGGGTCTTTCCCAAAAAAATGAGTAAAAAAGACTCAGTGTAAACTGTAAATCAGGTATAGGACAGATATTTCTTTCCTCTACACAAAAGAAATGCTTAACATAGAAGACTCATAAGTATATACTGACAAAGACTTAGACAAGCAGCATTGTATTTTTTGAGAAAGTTGACACTTAAAACAGTAAAGCATGAAACATTGTTTGACTGCTGAGTAGACATTTAGTATTTACAGTATTTGCACTCTGTCTCCTACAAAGACTATCTTTCCTAGCAAACAGGCCAGGATTTGGGCTCCTCTTCCTTTCACAGATAGTCTTCTCTTCTGAGAAGTGTTATAGTAGCTATAGGGGTTATTTCCCATAGTACAGCTGGCACCAACTAAGGAACCTAGGAGTTTTTGATCTTTTAAACTCATGAGATTGTCTCCAAGGCTGAAAATATCAATTTAATGATTGCTGTTTGATCACCTATGCTAAGAGAAAGAAACATAAAACAAAAGTGGCAGCTAGGGCTTTGAGATTCAGTCTCAGTCTCACTTAAGCCAACACATATTCCCGCTGCTGCGTGCAGATGCTGCATATTTACTTGGAGGGAAGAGCTCCCTGTCTCACCCCTCAAAGGAGGTTCAGGGAGAGACTTGAAAAGTCCTGACATGTCAGGAAGAGAGTGGTCCAGAGGGTGGGTTCATCCCCTTTACAATCTACTGAAAGGGTATCTCTTCCAGGTTTAGTGGCCAATCGTCTCTCGAGCAGTCACTTCCTCTTGCTGCCATCACAGAGACCAAGGGATACCCTGTTATCCTAAAACACCAAGTCCTTCAAGGCTAAGTTAGCACACTTGGCTGCCTAGAAATGGCCACAGTGCAGGCTCAGCTCTCCACGAGAACAGTTCCAAGTGCCTTGCAGTAAGAGTCTCAACAAAGGCTATGTGGCACTAATTCTTAATGGTCTCCTAAATGTCTTGTAAGAACCCCAAGCAGTCCATTCCTATAGTTTTTGGACAATTCCCAAATTAGCTGTCTTTAGGGAAGGCCCTGAAGGCTCAGCACTCAAGATACCCACTATTATAGTATCTGATACCTGTCAACCTCCCTTTTCTCATCCTATCTTTAGTTTTAGGATCACAGATTCATGAATCTAGAGTTGAAAGGGACCTTAGAAGATATCTAGTTGAACTCCATTTTATAAGGAAAGAGAATGAAGACAAGAAAGGGCAAATGACTTATCTAAGGTCACACAAATGGAAAGCTGAAAAAGTAGGGTTCAAATCCAGTTTCTGAGACTCCAAGCACAACATTCTTTTCATCCCCATTCTGTCCATGTTTTTCTGTTTTGTGACTTAAAATTCACCCTTAATCCCAAGATGTCAACCAGAGCTATTCCTGAAGTAGTTTTGGGAAGTAGTGGCTTAATTTAAGTGTGTATGTGTAGAGAGCAGTTAGGTAATGCTTAGAAAATATTTAGTCACATCAAGTATGGACTATCAATCAATATTTTATTGATTCAGTACCTACTGGGTGCTAAGCTCTGGGGATACACAAAGAAGCAAAAGACAGTCCCTGCCCTCAATTAACTTGCAATCTAATGGGGAAGACAACATGCAAACAAATATATACAAGCAAGTTATATACAAGATATATATGTGTGTGTGTGTGTGTGTGTGTGTGTGTGTGTGTGTGTGTGTGTGTATGTAAAATAATGAACAGAGGGAAAGTTCTGGAATTAAGAAGAGATGTTAACAGCTTCCTGTAGAAGGTGGAATTTTAGTTTGGATTTAAAGGAAGTCAGGGAGGTCAATAGTCAGCGTGGAGGATGTAAAAAGTCCTAGGCATGGGAGGCAGCCAGAGAAAATGCCTGGAGCCAAGAAATGGAGTGTTTTGTTTAGCCAGGAGGCTAGTGTCACTGGATCAAAGACTGCAAAAGCAGGAGGGAGCTAGGTATGAAGGGTTTTGAATACCAAACAGCATTTTGTATTTGTTTCTGGAGGCAATAAGAAACCACTGGAGTTTATTGAGTAGGGGAGTGACATGGTTGGACCTGCAATTTAGAAAAATCATGGTAGTGGTTGAATGGAGGATGGATTGGAGTGGGGAGAGACTTGAGACAGGCAGAGCTACCAGCAGGTGATTGCAACAGTTTAAGCATGAGGTGATAAAGACCTACACTAAAGTGGTGGCATTGTTAGAGGAGAGAAGGGGGCATATTTGAGAGTTGGTGAAATTGGCCAGACTTTTCAATAACTTGGATAGCGGGTTAAGAGATAGTAAGGAATCCAGGATGACTCCTAGGTTTCAAGCCTGAGGAACTGGGAGAATGGTTGCCCCCTATAGCAATAGAGAAGGTAGGAGGCAAGGAAGGTTTAGTGGGAATAATAGTAAGTTCTATTTTGGACATATTGAGTTTTAAATGTCTACTGGCTATCCAGCTCAAGATATCTAAAAGATTGGAGGTTGTGGGGTAAATAATTTATTATATTGTTTGTCCATAATATACTGTTTAAATCTAATCTTATGTGATTTAAGGTTGTCCATGCCCAGAATGTCACCTGACCCCAATAATCCTCTATAGGTGCTGGAGATGGCTATAAGATATTTTGGGTTCACACAAAGCATTCTTGTTTTGTGTTACCACACCCAGGGCTTTGGAGGGGTCCACCCAAGTGTGTATTTTGGGTTCTTTTGTGTTCTGGCTTCACTCAAATTTTACTTAAGTTTAATTTACATTTTATTTACAGTTACTTACATCTATCTCAACCTATCTTGTTTTAAATTGCCTTCTTGTCAACTTCGCTGAACTGTGTATATGTGGCTCATGTGCTAGTACCATTGTCTAAATCCCATATAATACAAACATTTCAGAGTTTGGATGGGAGGGGGTCACACCTCATTTCCAGCTTGTTCTCCTCAATCAAGCAACCTAATTTGCATATCCAACACTTAAGGTTCTCCTTTTCTCTCTCTCTTCTTCCCCTTCCCTCCCTCCCTCTCCCCCTTTCTCTCTCTCTCTTTCCTTTTCTTTCCACATCTATGTATATATATATATATTAATATGCATATACACACATACAAATAGAGGTATCTTAATATTTATCCATCTATGTTATCTGTCTATCTCACTCCCCAAAGTATTATGTAGCTCTATTAGTTTAGACATTTTTGGCACAGCTTATTCTCAGCCTGGAAATTTTACATATTTTAATTTACTGACCTTGGTGACTATGGATGAGTCACCTATTATCTCTACTTCTCCCAAGTCTCAGTTTCTCCTCCTGTGTAAATCTTGTCCATGTCCTTCCATGATTCCCTTACAAGGGGTCTACCCAGGTTGCTGAAAGCCTCTGAGTCTTCTAATATTTTATTGATAGAGTGTCACAATAGAGCTTTCCATTTGTTATCCGTCATTCTTAAATTTTTCTTTTTTAAAATTACAATCATTAACACAAACATTCCAATATACAAAGTGCAGAAGAGAATCATATGTGAGATCATAAACTGTTATGCAATTTAAGGGTACATTAGGTTAGACAATATTGCCAAGTTTGTGTCTCATTCTGAAATTTTAATTTTCTTCTGTGTATTTTTTGTTTAATTGATGCTCCTTTCCTTCTTTTTAAAAAATCTCTATCACATCTCATCAATACTCTTACCCCCCCCCCATTAAAAGTCTTCCCTTGTAACAAATATAGCTGGCCTACATCCTTTTCAAGTCATATATGTCCCTGGCGTCTTTTATGCCACATTGCACAAGTCATTGTTAGTAGCATGTTGTAGCCTACTTATAACCTACTAAACATCTTCTAGGTCACCTGCAATTTTGTTTCTTTTGGAAGAATCCGTGGATCATAGGCATAACATCATTGGGAGTGATGAGGTGCAGGATCTGAGAGCCCCCTTGAGCTCTCCTTGAATCTTTGAGGTACAGGATCTGGGAAACCCCTTGAAGTCTGATTAAATCTTCCCACTTCATGAGGCATTTGTAGAGGCTATAAGTTTTTCACTAGGGCTGGGCCCAAACCTCTGTTACTCGCCTAGCTCTCCATTGTCCATCTACTTCCCACCCTTGAGCCTATCAAAATATAAATCCACCCTTCCATTGACCTCATTAACTCCTCCTGAAGACCCTCCCCAGACTCATTACTGGAGTCTGACCTTATTGACTCCTCCTGAAGACCCTCCCCAAACTCCTCCTTTAGACCACCCCTAGATTCCTCTGTACATAAGACCCCATCTTCCCTCCATGTGGTGTGAGAACACCATAGAATGACCTAGCACAAACTTACTCTGTGTCAGACTTACTCTGGCCTGCTTGCCCAACGTAAGCATCACAGATACCTAGGCTCCATAAGAGTCTATCCCATATGGTGAACTTTTAATGAACTATTAATAAACTTTACTTTTCTTTGGCTGAGAAGACTTGAGTCGAATTCATTTGGCAGGACCTAGCATGTTGGTATTTTGGGGTCTCCAGAGCAACCCTAACCCTCTTTATGGGTAACCTCTTCAGGAGAATATTGATTTTTAAAAGATGTGCTTTGGTAGCAGGGAGGAGCTTGAGATAATCGAAAATACCATACAATTTCTCCAATCTGATGTAGCACAATCTCCTATTTAGACCTAGTGCTATCTTCAGTGCCTATCTGAGAGATGTTTACTCTGGACCAACTTAACTAGCTGTCCACCAAATGCCACTATTGGAGAAATGTCAAATCTCTTAGAGCAACTACAATGTAAAAACAGTTATGTCTTGTGTCTAACAGATATATTATGAGCACTGCTAATAGTGACTGTTCCCATGATAGAAATCTGACCAGAGGTCCAACCTTTACATTTTTTTCTAGTTGCTGAGGTACCCAGGTGACCCCACTAGGCATGATCTCTTACAATTTTGCCTTTTCTGGTGAGGTACATGGAGAAATGATTGGCTACTCTGTAAAGAAAAGAGCCATTAGTAAGCTCTGAAATCCTCACATCATTGACATTTTTAGGATGCCTTTCTGGGATGTATCTTCCTGAAAAACCTGTAGTTTCAAAGAAACACTAAGGGAAAACCATCTCCAGTTGTTCTGATATATATTTCACCACTGGTCCCAGATGTCTCCAGAGAAGAAAGTGAGATTGTATACAGCCTTCCCTCTTTTAAATCGAACTCACAAGTCATGGTATTACCTACCTGATGTCATGGTCTTCTTCCAGAACAAAGGATAAACAACTTGTGTGAGTAGAAAATAGGAGCTGCCCCACTGGTGACCAAACTGGAACTGGCCAAGTTCGAGCTCTCTCTCTCTCTCTTTCTCTCTCTCTCTCCCTCTCTCTCTCTCTGTCTCTCTGTCTCTCTGTCTCTCTGTCTCTCTGTCTCTCTCTCTCTCTCTCTCCCTCTCTCCCTCATTCACATAGGGAAATATGCTCTGCCCAAAGGAAAGTAAATTCTGATTGCTGAAACCTATTTTTTTCTTGAGGACCCCACCTTAAAGCCAAATCACTGTGGCTCTCATTGACAAGCCAACAAGTTCCAGAGGAAGTCCCATTTGATCATTGTTTGGGCTCTGATTGACTCAAAGTGAATGTAAATAACAATTGTTTCTGTTTTGTCCTGAAACCTGTAGGATCTTTCCCTCCCGGTTTCATTTCTTTTTTTTGAGTAGGTAAAGAGGCCATTCTCTGCCTCATTTCTTACCTAGCCTTAATCAACTGGTGTTGCTTCAGTCAAACTGAGACCTGTAAAAAGGCAAGGTCCCCCATTGTATCCTGGGCCTTCTCCAGTCATCCTGATCTATATCTCACCCCAGACGGCTCCTGAGGAGAAAGTAAGTCTGGTGACTTCGAACAGTCCTCCCTCACTTAAATCCAATTCACTTGCATATCATGCATCACCTCCCTGAAGTCATGGTCCTGTTCAAGAACCAAGGACAAACCACAACAAGGGAAAAACTTCAGACTAAAGGGATTCAGGAGATCTTGATCTAGAAAAAACAGCACTTTGATTCCATCTTTGTGCATGTCAGGCACTACAGCAGATGACCATGCCCTTCATTCCTTAGCAGATGGTTTCATAAATTGCTGTCACAAGCAAGAAAAGAGAAGCAAGCCAGCAAGCAAAGAAAGAAAGAAAACAAAGCTCTTGACTTAGTAGCCAACCTACTGGTGATGAGTTTTTCCCAAGGTAGCTAGACAGGTCTTTTCAAAACAGAGGTACAGTTCATTACCACCAGTACTTTGATGTCTTTTCTTTTCAGCTTCTTAGTATGTAACAGAGCTTACACATAGCCTTTAGGAACCCAGGATCATTTCCATGCCATGTGGGGGCAGCGTAAGGCTTAATAAAGATGCTTAATAAATACTTGTTGAAGTTGGTGCATTGCAAAGGTCACAAGAAGGAGCATCAGTACATCAGGAAACCGTGGATCTATCTAGTCCTCCCTATACCACTAACTTAATTGGGCATGTTAGAGTCTTTTGAGGGCCTCATTTTCCTCCTTTGTAAAAAAAAAAAAAGGAATTGGTCTAGATCAGGTGTTCTTAACCCTTTTTTGGTGTCATAGACCTCTTCTCAGGACATTTTGTTTTATTGCCTACATTCCTAATGGAAGAAGACGTTAAATTTCATTTAGAGATTGTTGAAAATAAAAATACATTTTTTTCCCCATCCAAGTTTACAGACTCTCTGAAATCTATCCAAGCACTCCATGGGGCTTTTGAGGATCTCAGGTTAAGGACCCCTGGTCTGAGAATATTTAAGATTCTCCCTAGTTCTGAAGCTCTGTAGGTCTGAGTATTCCAGACTAGTTGGCAGAGGGAGGAATGCCAGTAATCCAGGTGTACGGATCGCCCTAGTGAATCTAGAGTCATTTGGCCAAAGACAGCTGTGAATGAAACCGGGTGCGGCGGGGAGGAGGGACGAGTGTGTTTAGCCCGGCAAGGAAACTCCTCCTCTCTCCTTTCTTTCTTTCTCCCTCCACTTGGCAGCTGCCCGGGATGTAGGGTATGGTGATGGGGCTGGTCCCCAGCTGGGCTCCGGGCGTACACTCTCTGGGAGCCCATGCGCACCGCCACAGCCGCCGGGGACTCAAGGTTATGTAAGGAGCGGCGGGAGGGAGAGAGGGAGGAGGCAAAAAGAGGGAGGAGGCGGAGGCAGAGGCGGAGGGAGGGCTCGCCGTCGGAGCTTCCAGCCGCCCCGCCCCCGCCCTTGCCAGGCGGCGGCCCCACAGCCCAGCCGAATGGAGCCGCGCCGGGATTGAGTGGGGCGCAGACTAGGAGCCGCATGTGCCAAGTTCGGAAGCGGCTGGAGAAGCTCTTCTGCGAGAAGCGAATGCCAGAGAGTCCCGTCGGAGTGGTCGGCCAAGCAAGCCTGCAAAGATGGGGTGAGTGCGGCGCCGGGTCTTCATCACCCTTCTGCCTCTTGCTCCCTGCCTTCTTCCCTCTTCTCTTGCCCCTTCCCCTTCTTCTCCCCCCACCCGAACCATCCTTTCTCCATATACTTCTCACTTTCCCCTTTTCTCTCCTTCCTTCTTCCTTGACTGTTCCCTTTCTCTGTCTCCCTATTTCGGGACTCTTCGCCTTCCACTCTCCCCGCACAGCTCTTCTCAGCTTGGAGCTCTCCGGGCGGCCCGAGTCTGAAGAGCACGGTTGGTTCTTCGGCTCGGATCGCCCTCTTGGGGGCAGGTTTTTGACCCACTCCTCTGCCTCTTTATCGATCTAGTCCCCCCAGTTGCTTCATCCAGTCCCACCCTCCCGGCTTTCTTGAGTAGGCGCTGCCGGGCTCTGGACTGAGCTCGACTGAACCGGGAAGGAGAGCCAAGAGCGGGACTTGCTGGGGGCGGAGAGCTGGGGGCAGAGAATCGAAGTCTGTGGAACCTGGGTGCCCTCCGCCCAGGGCCTCTCAGGAACTGGGAAAGGGGGATGGGGTGGGGGTGGAGCTGTTACTGTAGCGTCCACTTGATGAGTGAGGCATTGCTAGGCAGCCACAGCTTTGGATCTGGACACATGGGAAAACTGGGTGGGTTTTCCTCATGTCTTTTCTGACATATCGAGCGCCACAAAACTGGCTAAGGTGATGATGTGGAGCGGGCTGGGCTCCTGGGGCATTAACTAGATGGGGCCGGCGGGTGTCGCCGCTACTGTGCGCACAACTAGAAAGTTAAGTGGGGAAATACTGTCAATTCTTCGATCTTCTGGAGTCACAGTCTGGTCAAATTCAAGCACAGGTGCTGTGGTGTTTAACGTAGGAGAGTGTAAAGAGTTTTGTTGCTGTAATTTCAATGATTGATTTTATTGCAATCAGCGTTGAATCATTTATCTGGCAGAAAAAGCACCCTCCGCATTCATAAGCACAACCCTCACCCCCTCCCTCCCCCCATACGACTCCAACTACTTTGCTTCTAGTCGGAGTTCATTAAGGATGGAGATTCAAAGTGTTCAGACTTGGCTTTGAATGGCAGATTAAGTAAGATTGATTTCACAGGTGTCGCTGGGGTACTTTGATGTTGAATTGACTAATCAGTCTGCGTATACAAACTAATTTTAAAAACCTGTATTTATTTTCAGCTCCTATTTGGTGTATCTGGGTAAGAGCCATGAGTCACACACAGTCAGTCAGCACTGACTACAAAGCACTACACTACTACGACGAATACCTTCCATTTGTGCAGCAATTAGCTTACACAGCTCCTTCATACATTATCTCCTCTGATCCTTAGAATAACTCTCTGAGGTAGGCAGGGCGACTGCTATTATCCACATTTTCTAGATGAGGAAACCGAGACTCGGAGTAGTTAAAAGGATTCTCCCAAGATCACAATGTTAGTAAGCGGTGGAGTGAAGATGATTGGAATCCAGGTTCCATGACTTAGCCCAATGCTCTTTGCACTGTATTATCCTGGCTCCCTCTTTAGAAAATGTGGGTAGCTCGATATTAAAATAGAGATCAGTTTCCTTCTCCTTCCTGTAATGGGGAAGATAGAGCAAATGCAAGGGAAAAATGCCCCCCCCCCCAACATTATTGGTAAAAGGTCTATAAAACATGTATACACACGTATGCATATATGTATATGTGTACACACACATATATGAGACTTTCAGGAGATAGTCCCTAAGGCAATTTTGGTCTTTATAGGGATCTCTTTTTTTTCCCCCCCATATGGGGTAGTCCCTTTTTACAACCTGTGTTTCCTCCAGCAGCATGGGTATTACTCTAGTCCCAAGTTGAAACTCAGTGTATTTTTCCACAGAAACAATACATGAATGGTATTTAGAGGCTCTATAGTATTATGCCTCCTTTTCTATTAAGTTTCATAAAGTAGACTGTTGTGTATGTAAAGTGACAAAGATTTGTGGGGTGTTTGAGTGAGGGGAGGTGGGATTTATTAGGAAAGCTTCCTAGGGAAGGGAAGTTGTTTGTTTGTTTGTTTGTTTGTTTTGAGTGGAGTTTGAAGGGAAAGAAGGGGAAGGGAAACTATTTTATGAGGGGAAACATGAAGACTATGAGTAACTGAGATATTCTTACAGGTTGGTAAACAGTTTGTTTATCCTATTGGTGATGTTTTACAATATATGATAAATTGATTTTGATACCCATGGTTACTTTAGTCAGGAAAGCACAGAGTAAATCGGTACTGTATTTAAGTTATATGACCTATCCATTGTCTCTACACAGTGCAGTTGAATAGAGTGCATTTGTGCATTTGGGTTAACTTGGATAATTCTCAGTAGGCCTTTGATAGAAAATTGGCTGTATGGTATATTAAAAAGTTTGCAGTCTAGTTTATATAGTGCATCAGAGAACCTTGTAGGATTCTAGAATTGTTTTTAGGTGTTTGGATAAGAAGAAAGTGGAAAAATAATCTCAAATATTGTAAAGTTAGCTGGAATCTAGTACCTAAACCTTCTTTTCTTCAACTCTTCATCTCACCCCCTCAGTCATTAAAGTCCTTAAGAGTGGGAAGAAGAGAATTGTATAGAAATCAAGATGTTCACCAGTAAACCCAAGGAAAATGTCACTAACTCATCTTTGTGTGTTTGAATTACTTGCAAATTTAAAATAAAATTTTGCCTTGGGCAATTTTTTGAGGCAGAATTTAATTCACTATTTTTTAACATCAGATATCAGACATCACCCATTACTTATAGATGAACAGTTATTTTTAAAAATTCTTCTACTTACCAATACTACCTGTCACCTCCCTCTTCTGGTTGGGCCAAGGTAGACAGGTAGGAAGATGGGAAGCAGATGGGTTGGCAATATTTCAAGGTCAAATGGAAGATATCTAATTCTTATAGAGAATTTGAGTAGTTGGAAGGGAAAATGGGGAAAAAATGGCCATCTTGAGAAAAAATTGTGACTTTTTATGTTTTTCATTTTGTGTGACAAAGATCTTGTGAAAATAATTAAACTCTAAGTTTTAAAGATTCCTTGTCTAATATGGTATTTTAAAATTTTTAGGTTTTGCATATTTTCCACTTATCTCCACCAAAGCTACTCCATTTAAAGCTTTAGGTAGATTATCCTTTGAAAAGTCCCTAAGAATTTTTTTAAACTCTTATTAGCATTGTAGTGATGTTAATGCCAGCTTGGAAACTGTAATAGCCACCCAGGCTGCTTAGTACTTTTTAAACAGTTTACTAAAGAAGCAACCTCAGAAGAAACTAAAACACCATGAAACGGTGTTTGGATGCAATTTCCTTTTAATGACATAGTCACAGTTTTCCTTGTGCTCTTGTAATTCTTTGAAGACTATTGGCAACATCTCGACTAGTATATTTATATATTCTTTTTGCTCTGCAACAGAAAAAATTTTTCTAAAAAGTTAGTCTGCTGTTTCTGATTTAGTCAAGTCCATTTTGTTACTTTTAATGAACAAGATGTATTGTATTTGTATATCCTTTACTTACACCTTTTTTGGGGGTGGGGAGTTTACCACAGATAGCATTGCAAGTTAAGGATGACGTAATCTTCGTTATCTGAAACTATGGGCTTCCTTTTCAGTAATGTGATACTTTACCTAGTAACTTTCCTTTAATGCACATTGCTACCCTTTATTTTTCCATTCTTTCCTATGTCCAAACACGTGGGATACACTATCATTATTTTTTTTATTATTATTAGACTCACTTAAAACACTAGACACAACATCTTTGGTTAATTTTCAAAGAATGTAATAAAGTGATTTTTGTCTGGTATTGTTGTTGTTGAAGAATATACACTTTTCTATTCCCTGCAATTAGGAAACAGTATTTCTTTATCTATAGCTTTTTAGTAAATATTAGTTATGTTTCTTACCTTTACTATCACAGGTCATAACAGAATAATGAATGCAGGAATACTCTGTTTAATGTAATAGTCCTGAAGAGTTCTGTGTACATTGTTTGTGTCAAGTCAATCAATTAACATTTACTAAGTGCCTACTGTGTGCCAGGTACTATGCTGAGTGCTGGGCATTCAAAGAAAGGTAAAAGATAGTCTTTGCTCTCAGGGAACTCACAATCTAATGAGAGAGACAACATGCAAATAACTATTTCAAACAAAAAATATACAGGCTAAATTGGAAGTAACTGAAGGAAGATGCTAGGATTAAGAGAGATTGAGGAAGACTTGCTGTAGAAGGTGGGATTTTGGCAGGGACTTGAAGAAAGCCAGGAGGTGGAGAAAAGGAGGAAGAACATTTCAGGTATGGGGGACAACCATTGACAGTGAAAATTCACAAAATTGGGAGGTGGAGTGTCTTGTTAGAGGAACAGTAAGGAGGCTAGTGTCACAGAGTATGTGATGGGGTAAGGGGTATAGAGTATAAGAACACTGGATAGCTGGGGTGAAGAGTTTTGAATGCCAAATATATTTGATCCTGGAGGTGATGGGGAACCACTGGAGTTTACTGAGTTAGGGTGATGATATGCCCAAACCCATGCTTTAGGAAGATCCCCCTGACAGTTGAATGGAAGATGATCTGGAGTGGGGAGAGACTCAAATCAGCAGGCTGTTGCAATAATCTAGGTGTGAGGTAATGAGAGCCCAATGCAGGGTGATCACAGTGTCCAAGGAACATTCAAGAGATGTTTTTTTAACTTTACAAAGGTAAAATTGACAGGCCTTGGCAAGAGATTACATGGAGGGGGAGGGATTGAGAGAGAGTGAGGAGTATGTGTATATAACCACTCACATTTCCTATGATTAAAGGAGCACTATCTTTAAAGGAATTCAGTGGTAATCTTTAGATAAAGGTCAAAGTATTCGCCCATTTCTCAGAAGTTTAGTGTCCTTATATTGTTCTCTAGTCATCCAAAGCCCTCAGCTGAATTGTACCACTCAATTTGTTTCCCAGAAATATTTCATGTTCCAAAATTATCTCTCCTTTCTCCCTCCAACAACCAAACTCCCATTATCTCTACTGAATAAATGTCTACTAAATTTTAGAAAGGATAAAAATCTGATTAAAATAATTTAAACTGAAATACCATGA
Source organism: Pseudochirops cupreus (assembly GCA_028627135.1). Lineage (NCBI taxonomy): Eukaryota > Metazoa > Chordata > Mammalia > Diprotodontia > Pseudocheiridae > Pseudochirops > Pseudochirops cupreus. Next base: position 486,895,336 of record CM053582.1, read on the forward strand.
TTAAAAGCCACCCATCCTTGAGTAGGTGGGGCAGGGTGGTGTTTGAATTTTTCAATCTTTGGTAGGTTGTATGGAAGACATGTTTTTGAGCTAGGAGCCTTCTCTTGCTACTTGTCTATGGCTGCCTCCTCCCATTCCTGACATGCCAGAAGAACAGGAATCAGCAGTTTGGCACCTCATTTCTGAAAGGTTGCCAGTCCCTATTCTAGCCAACTGAATAATGTTGTCCTTTGAAAAGCTATAATCTCTAGTTGAAAAATATGGATAAATCTTGAAAAAATTGTCAAAATTTTCTTTCATTTCTAAAAGGAAGCTAATAGTAACAATCACTTTGAAAGTGCCCCTTTCATGATGTTAAACTATAAGGTGTCTTTCTTGACTTAGAAATTTTGAAGACTTATGTTAGGAATGTTCTAGAAGGTGGCACCTTTTTGACCAGGGGACTGGCCTTAGACAACCTCACTAATGTGCTTTTTTCCTCCATCTATGAATCTATTATTCTGTGTTTAATAGTTGGGGAAGAAAGTCTTTTGTGGAGTAAGATTGCTACCTATCGGAGCAGTTAGAAATATTATCAGCTGGGCAGTTTCATGCCTGGGGGTATTTTCATACATATAAGATAAGGAACAACAATCACTCATCCTGTTGTAGGTGGTAGGGGGAGTGGGACTATATAATAATTACTAGTATTTATTTACCTCTTTTTTCCGTCTCCTGCACCCATCTTAGTGACATTGTCTTTCTGCTGTAGTCTGGAGATATGGGATTGTTGGTAGCTCTATCTTGGGGATGGCTGAAGTGGGTTGGGATGAGAAATGCCAGGAAATCTCAGCATTGGGCTGGGGTTGTACTGATTGTCTGGTCTTTTCTCTGAATCAGAAGATCTTAAGACCCAGATGAGAAATTCAGAAGAAAAAGAGATCCTAGATATAAAAGTCATCTTTGGTTATTGTATTGGTTTGAATATAGGGGGCAGTCCTAAAATGAGATCCCTTTAACAGGGAAAAATGCATGCAGGGATATGCTAGAAAATAATATTAATTTTGGAATGCATTGGAAAAAATGTAGACAGCATTATGACCAATATGGTGTTTGTATTTTTATCCCAATCATAGTAATTCATCCTAAGCACTGAGGTATTACAGTGGAAAAGAGGAGTCTTAGATTAGAAGATCGAATTCACAATTACACCACTTACTGCTCTACCATTCTAGATGTCACTTAGTAAAAGGGGAGCAGGGTGGGTAGTGTCAAAGATTAATGATGGCAGTAAACTAGGTCCCAAATGCCCAAATTGTTTCTTCCTATTTGATTAAAACTACCAGGACAAAAGCAGAACATTATACAAGTTAAAACAGTAGTGAATATAGATGATAAAGCACTTTACAAACAGAAAGCTCTCTATTAATGTTGCAGAGGAGGCACACCAGGCCCAAAGGCATTTCCTGAGGTGCTCAGGAATGACACTTCTCTTCTAAGAAAGGAAAAAAGTAAATTTCCTTAGTGGAGGGAAGGGAGGAAAATTCAAAGCAGTATACATAGAAGGGGACAAAAGGCAAATCACATTCACTATTTTGATTTTAGAGCGGAGATGGGATTTGTGTTTTTATTTCCTCTCTGCATCTAATTAATTATTCCTATAGTCTGGATGAGGATCTACAAATTTGTAAAGTGAACTTCAATCACAAAAATTCAGAATTTTTTTTTGTCAGATGAAAACTTTTTTTTTTAATTTGAAAAGGAGATTTCTTCATTCATTTTCAGCGCCTTATATTTGGCATATAAAACATGAAATGAGCTACAGTAGAGCAGTATTAATATAATGAAGAAAAACATTTATCCAAGATCTTTTTAGATTAGAACAATTTTAGTGCCAGTCAAATGCTCTCTTTATATATCTTGATTATATGCTTTAATTTTTCAGATATTTTAAGACAGTTTTTTATATCTCTCTCCTTCCTCCTGCCCTCTTCAAGTCTTCCTGTCTCCTGGTTAACCTTCCCCAGTTCTCTCAACAATTTGGAGAAATTGAGTCTCAAGTATATTACAATCTATTTTCTTGTACTTTAAGTACAGTTTATTATCTAAAAATGTTCAGTACCTGGAAACTATAACCTGTGCCACTGAGTTGTATTTATAGGTTTTGGAGGTGAGTACTGGGATTTTGAACCAACTGTTGTATGTTTCTTAGCAGGGTATATGTTGTGTGGGAAGTTTGTTAGGGTTGAAGATTCTGCTGAATGCATGATTAAGTCTCCTGCAGCTCTACCTTCCCAAGCTGTTAGTCATATTGTATCACTCTGGCAGATAGAATTTATTTAAACTATATTTTGGAATTAGTTTGTTAGAATATAAATATGCTTGTGGGGGAACACGCTTAGAATGGTTGTCAAAGAACTAAGGAGAGTTCTATTCATAATACTGCTTGATAGTCTGACTATAATTCATCTAAGTAACAAGAGAACCTGACTTCAAATGAGTCCCCCTGCTTCTCTTGCCCCTGTACAAAAAAACTTTGACCAGGCATTATAAAAAACATTATGAACAGCAAACACAATTACGCAGTGGAACAGGCTCCCAGAGAAGGGTGACAGGACCCTTTTTATGGTGGAGCCAATATCCCCAGTAGATCCGAAGTTATCCATTGAATTCTCAAGTCTTATAGTGCAGATCTACACTATGCACGGGACAGGAGTATATGTGGCTACTAAAAAGCTGACCTGATTTTTTTTTTTGGAGGGTGGCTGTAATTTCATTAACACAGGTGCTTTCACTAATGTAGATCAGTACCAGCTCTGCACCTGTGACAAATCTTACAGTTGCTTGGGGGCACTGAGGAGTGCATTGAGTGCCCAACCTGGAGTTAGGAAGCTCTGAGTTCAAATCCAACCTCAGACACTGAGTAACTGTGTGACTCTGGGCAAATCACTTACCCCTGTTGCCTCAGTTTCCTCATCTGTAAAATGAGCTGGTGAAGGAAATTGCAAACCACTCCATTATCTTTGCTGAGAAAACCTGCAATGGGGTCATGGAAAGTCAGATGTAACTAATTGATCAAACAACTGAAAACTTAAGCAGGGTTGCTTAGGGTCACATAGATATGCTTTAGGCCAATCAGATATGATCTATTAAGCGTTTGTTACACTGAATACTGTATTAGTACTAGAGCAGATCTGAAACAAAATTCAGCCAACTGAGTCTTCAGTTGTATCAGTGTCCACAAAAGACATATCGTCATTTCTGACATCAACCTGAAAGAAGATTCCAGCTTCTATCAGTAGCCATTTGTGACTATCATTCATAGATTTGTCTAAATCCTCTTGGAGTTCCTTTATTTCTTGCCAGTTGCTGGATAATGAGTTCTGTGCCACCAAATTAGGGTAATGAATTCTCTGAGTTCCTTACCTGCTTGTGGCAAGTAGATCTGCTGACTTTAGGTGAGAGAAAGAGAATTAACCATTATGTGGTTAACCATTATGTGCTGTCAAATGGGATTTGAAGTCTTACTTGTTCCCAATTTTGCTTGATATCAACATCCAAATTCTTAAATACTTTATCAAGTGGTTAGATGGTGTAGTGGATAGAGTACTGGACCTGGAGTCAGCAGTAGCTGAGTTCAAATCCTGCCTCAGATACTTATTAACTGTGTGACTGTAAATCACTTACCCTCCATTTACCTCAGTTTCCCCACCTGTAAAATGGGACTAATAATAGCACCTGCTTTCCAGGATTGTTTTGAGGATCAAATGAAATCATTATAAAGCACTTGGCACAGTGCCTGGAACATAGTAAGTGCTAGATAAATGTTAGCCATTATTAAGTCTAATGAATTGTTCATTTGAGGTCTCTGCTTATTTTTTGTTATGTGATTTCTCACATAATAGACATACAGAATAGAAAAGTTTCATCCTTTTTCTAATGAATTAAACTGCGCAATAGTGACCAGGGATGAATGTCCCACCTTTCCTTTCACAAGCCTGACTTAATTACTCAAATGAATCTGCATTCTTATTTGATGTTGACATTCTTTTTTCTCCAGAGATGCAAACCATAAGTCATACACACCTGCTCAAATATGAATGCCTCAAATATATCCTGTGCAGTCTTGGTTTTTTTTTTATCATGTGATCTAGTTAGTGACTTCAGTAGACACTCTGATGTACAGAAAGAACTTAGTGAAATCTTTCTTTTAAAATGTAGAAAATTGCAAGTTCTCATGATGATTCTGAAACAAAAATAGTAAGAGTTGTTACTCATTCCTTCTTTTATTTATTTGTTTATTTATTTTGTGGACATGAAAGTGAAACGGAAGGAACATTAGATTCAACACCACAACCCAGAAAGGGCAGCAAGTTTTCAGAGGAGAGGGATAATGGTGTTATCAAATTATAGTTTTAGTTCCTAGTGGTCATCTATTCTAACCCCCCTCAAATCACAGTTAAGAAACCTGTAATTCAGAGAGTTAAATGATACATGCCCTTGATTACATACTGAGTGTTGGGGGCCAGTTTTGAACCTGGGTTTTCTGGACTCCTAGTCTAGATCACCATGCCATACTGCCTCATTTTGAGCTCTGATGAAACATGCCTCATGATCAAACATGAAATATTAGTTTAATAAGTTGTGGGAATTTGTAACAGTAATACTTCTCATTTACATAGCTTTGCAAAGCATTTTCCTCATACAATCCCATGAAACTGTTAGTACAATTATTACCCATTTTGCAGATGTGATACTGAGACTCAGAGAAGTTAAGGGACTGAAATTTTGGACTTGATCTCCAAATCCATTGATCTGTACATCACATTGTACTCACTACCTCTTCTCTCTTACTATCAGTGTCAACCATTTACACAAGAACCTATTTACTTAATGGGGATGATACTTCATAAAGTTGTGGTGAGGTCAACTAGGATAATTTATGTCAAAGCACTTGGGCATATTATTTATTATGGCAAAATAATATGTGCTTATCATCCTGGTATCTGAAGTGGAGAATAAAGGATAGTTAGCGTACCTTGAACAAAGATATTATTCCCTTTTTTCTCTCCTCCTTCCCTCCCCCAAATCATGCATAAAGGTCTTTTGCAAGTAGAGTGCTTATATAATTGGGGGATTGATGATACTTTACTATAGGAGAATTGTGGATCATTCTGTTTACTAAGTATTTTTCCTCTGGTGTGTGTGTGTGTGTGTCTGTGTCTGTCTGTCTGTCTAGTGAGTGATTTTCCTATTAGTAGCCTTGCACTGGTAAAAGATTGTTTGACTATCCTCATAGATTTTCTTATTTTTCCTGTTTGAAGAATAAACAACTTCAGATATTTTCAGGCTAAGGTCCTCCTTAGGGAAGCTTACCAAGTAGAAATGTCTCTCTGGAATTAAGAAATCCCTACTGGAATGCTGAGGTCTGAAGTTCTTTCTGTTTTAGAAACCTGGCAACTGAGTTTTCTTGAGCAGAGTAGAATGTGGAATTAAGGATAAGGGAAATTCCTCATTCAAGGGAAGATAGAAAGTTGCATCTCTATGAGGAGGACCAGTCACTTTTACCTCAATTTATTTCTCTGTAAAATTAATCAAGTAACAAACATGTTTAAAGTCAGGCACTGTGTTAAGTACTAGCAATCCAACCAAGAGAATGTTGTATGCAGTAACACCACTATTGTTTTAAAAAAACTTTCCATGAATAAGTCATTTTGACTATTATGAGTACCCAAATTAACTCCAAAGGACCTATGAAGAAAGATGCTATCTGCATCCAGAAAAAAAAATGGATAAATTAGAAGTATGTATAGAATGCTTTTACACACACACGCTTGTGTTAATGGTAGCAATCTCTAGGGTGTGGGGAGGGAAGAGAAAGGGGAAAAAAAGAAATTCACATGACAACTTTGTTATATATTTAAAAGGGATAGTAAGTTGTACATAACAGATTTGCAGTTTCATGTACGATCATTTTTTTAAAAATTATACCATTATGGAAATACTTGGCTTTATTCCATAAATTATTAAAAAAAAAAAAAAAAGGAAAGTACTGGGGATCCAGAGGCAAAAGCTAAACAGTCCCTGCCTCAAGAAGTTTTCATTCTATCGTTAGAGACAACATGGACATGTGTATATCAGATACATATAAAACAGATAAGTTAATAACCTTGGCTGAGAAGTCACTACCAGCCAGCTGAGTGACCAAGAAAGTCCTTCTGTAGAGTGATGCTAGCCTGATTTCTTGAAAGAAATCAGGGATTCTAAGAAGCAGAGGTGATGAGAGTGCATTCCAGGAATGGGGGAGAGATGGGGTGCATGTGTGTGTGTGTGTAACGGCAAGACTAGTATAGTTAGAGGAAGGTAAGAAGGGACTAGGCTGTAAAGTGCTATAAATGCCAAGCAGAAGAGTTTATATTTGATTCTAGAGATAAGAAGATGCCCCTAGAATTTTAATAACATGGTCAGACCTGTGCCCTAGGAAAAATTCCCTTGGCAGATGAGTGGAGGATGAACAGGGAGAAACTTGAACCTAGAGAACAATTAGAATGCTATTAGTATAGTTCAGGTAAGAGGCAGTGAGTAGTGAGAACTTAAAGAGGATTTACTATGCAAGAAGTATGGTGGAGATAGAAGCAAGATTTGATAAATGATTAGCTATGTGAGATGGGTGAGAGTAAGGAGTTGGGGATGACACCAAAGTTTTGAACCTGGGTTACTGGAAGGATGCTGATGCCCTTGATTATGACAAAAACACTATTGGTCCTGTTTGTGTTTTCTGGGGATGCGATAGAAATAAGATTCTTACTCCCTCACTGCATGTTTTTGTTGTTATCCAAAACCCTGTGGTACCGGGAGTTCAATTATGCACTGTTTCCTGAAATCTAGTGGAAAGAGGATTGAATTGAGACATGGGAGCACTAGGAGAATGGTGAATACCAACTCTGCTAGATTGTAACTTTGGTCAAGTTGTTTTTTCCAGGGATCCAATTTCTTCACAAATAAGGTTGTGTTTGGTGCAGTGCATAGAGTGCCGGGCCTCAAGTCAAAAGACTCATCTTCCCGAGTTTAAATCTGGCCTCATACATGTCTACCTGTGTGACCCTGGGCAAGTCACTTAACATTGTTTGCCTCAGTTTCCTCATCTGTAAAATGAGCTAGAGAAGGAAATGGCAAACCACTACGGTATCTTTCCAAGAAAACTCCAAATGGGGTCACAAAGAATGGGACAGGACTGAACAAAAACAAAAATGTGGAGATTGAAATCCTTGTCCTCTATTTGCTTTTCTGGAATAATATTTATCAGTATAACTCTCAAAGTGAATCACTTTATTTCTTTCTCAGTGACAGAATCAGACCCACTCAGTTTAAGTGAGAACCTCAGCAGCAGAGCATGATCTGATTAATCACATTTTGGTTTTCCAGTTACTCTTTTTCCAGCCAGCAATTTCACCAATGATTTTCTCTGGGAAGTAATCATCTAAAAACAATTTGAAGTGGAACCACACGGTCTGAATGAAATGGAACCTCCATGTGGCTACTTCAAGGGTAGAACCTTTAAAAAGAGCACCAGTCGGTTTTTATTAATTTCAATTGTCCTAAGATCATTGCATAAGTGGAGAGGTGTGTCATGTTCTGAAATAATGAAATTGAGTACAACATGAATGACAACATGGGACATGGAAACTGGCAATACTCTTTAGCATTCTAAATTGTACGTTCAGGTGCTTGCTAAAGGCCAGTCAGACTATTGACAAAAGTTAATGTTGTTTAAAATATCTTCCTTAAAGTACTTGGAGAAATAGGTGCCAATTTGGAAGTGAGATTAAAATAAGAAAAGGAAGAATAATAATCAAATGAAAATTTCCACTTGAGACTACATCCATCAATCCTTTAAGGCCAATCTTGTAAATTTTTTAGTGTGCTTTTGTTTTCTTCTCACCTGACTGCCCAAATGAAATGACTGTATCTTCAGTTCTGTCCTATATCCTTATAACCACTACAATATTGGCATTGATCTTTGCACTTTGGGGAACTTCCAGAAAAATCCAAGAAGGAAAGCCAAGAAAACAGTGTTTGTCTTCTTTCTGACTGAGTAGTCTTTTTCATGAAGTCATCTAGAGTAGGGTCATACAAAGAATTTTAAAAATTAGCTTGTTATTCACAAAAGCATAAGGATCACATTATCACTTGGTCACAAATGACCACTTTGGGGACCTGACCTTCATTAAAGGTTTCAGGTGGGTAAGTATACTACTTCTAGTACTTCAAAAACAATTGTTATAAACGTAATAACTAGAAACAAAAATAATCTAATAAACATACAAAAAAGTAAAGGGCAAAAATCTTAACCTAGACATTTAACCTTTACCGAGGTCAAACAAAGTGAATTGACAAATGAATGACAAACAAACTAGGGAAATGCTTTTGTTCTCTTTTCCCTTTCATGCCTGCATGAATTTCTACTGTCTTTGGCCATGTTTTCCTGTTTCTTTCTTTAAATATTGTTAGTTTATATACATTTGTAATTTTACTAATTTGATTTGCTATTATGTTGTATAGGTCTTTCCATATTCCTTTATGTATTTCATATTTACAATTTTAATAGTATGATATTTCTTTATGTTAAGAAAACAGTTTATTCAACCATTCTCTAATTGTTAGCCATTGTCCGTTATCTAGAACCTGGGCAAGCATGCAGTCATGAAATTTATGTACAATGCAGATGAGCTTCTCCAGGCAACCAAATTTTGACATTATTTTCCATAAGCCCTAATGATTAACAGTATCACAGCCTTGGTCAGATCTACAAATGTTGTATAAAGACCTCTGTTCTGCTCCTGATATTTCTCCTGGAGTTGTCGGGCAACAAACACCGTATCGACTATTCCTTGGCCCTTTCTGAAGCCACACTGGCTCTCAGGTAGATGACTATCTTCCAGGTGAAGGATCAGCCTATTAAGGAGGACTCTGGCAAGAATCTTGCCAGCAATGACTAAGAGAGAGAATCCCCCTCCACCATTGTCATAGGACCATCTATTTCCTTGACCTTTATAGAGCCTTCCCAGTCACCAATGGAGTGAAACAAGGCTGCGTGCTTGCTCCCATGCTTTTTAGCATGAAGTTTTCATGCTGCCATGTTGTCATATACTTTCAGTGAGGATGAGCATGGGCATCAAGGTCAGTTATCACACTGATGGTAAATTCTTCAATTTGAAGAGGCTACAAGTCAAGATCAAAGTGGAGGGAGTGTTGGTGCATGATTTTCTGTTTGCAGATGATTGTGCACTCAATGCAGCCTCTGAAGGTGAGAGGCAACAAAGTGTGGATCGATTCTCTGCTGCTTGTGCTAATTTTGGCCTAACAAGTAACACCAAGAAAACACAAGCGCTTCATCAGCCACCACCTTACCATCCATACGTGGAACCGTTGGTTACAGCAAATGCTAAAGTTTTGAATGCTGTGGATAAGTTCACTTACCTTGGTAGTGTACTTTCCAGAGATGTACCAGAGCTAGCTCAGCATTTGGGAGGCTCTGAAGGAAGGTGTGGGAGAGAAGAAGCATTAGACTGACTACCAAACTGAAGGTCTATAGAACCATTGTGCTGACTTCATTGTTGTATGCCTGTGAAACCTGGACAGTCTACCAGTGCTATGCCGGGAGGCATGGAATCTCTTTCATTTGAATTGTCTGAGGGAGATTCTGAAGATCACTTGGCAGGATAAGGAAAAGGGTAAGACACTGAGGTCCTGACTCGATCTAAACTGCCAAGCATTCAAACTCTGCTTCAGAGAGTGCAACTCCAATGGGCTGATCATGTTGTCCAAAAGCAAAACATATGCTTGTCCAAAAGACTGTTTTAAGGAGAACTCACACAGGTTAAGTGTTCACATGGTGGTCAGAAGAAGCGATACAAGGACACTGGCACAGGACCGCTTAGCATGGCATGTCCGTATCAGAGAAGGTGTTGTGCTCTATGAGCAAAGCAGAATTGAAGCAGCTCAAAGGAAATGCAGGATGCGCAGATTTGGAGATTCCACCTCAAATGTTCACATGAACTATTTGGGCCCTGTGCCCCATCTGTGGTAGAGCATTCCGAGTTTGTATTGGTCTGATCAGCCACTGTCAGACACATTGAAACTTAACTTTAGCATAGTGATGTCGTTTTGGTTCTCTCTGAGTATGAAGGACAACAACCAACCAATTAATTGTTAGCCATATAGGAGCAGCTAGGTAGTACACGGGTAGAGTGTTGAGCGTGGAGTCAGGAAGACCTAAATTAATAGCTGGCTTCTGATACTAATTAGCTGTGTGACCCTGGGCAAGTCACTTAATCCTGTTTGCCTCAGTTTCCCCATCTGTAGAATGAACTGGAGAAGGAAATGACAAACCCCTCCTGTGTCTTTGCCAAGAAAACCCCAAATGGAGACATGAGGGATTGGACAAGACTAAAAAAAAGAATGACTCAACAACAGTAACTTGTTTTCTTATTTTTCCCTGTTGTGTGTAGAGGAGATAAGCATGGCTTTTGTACACATAGGTCCTTTTTATAATGCTTCTGGTATGGAGTCTTACCAGTGGAATCTCTGGATCTAAGGCTATATTCTGTTTCATGGCTTGTTATAGATCACCAGACGGCTTTCCAAAATGTTTTGTGTTCATCTGTACTTTTATCCTGAATTTATCTGAGTTCCTCTTTCCATACAACACTACTAACAATAAACACTTATAGCTTTTTGCTCTTTTTGCCAGTCAGGCAGATAAATCTTAAAGTTGTCTTGGCTTTCGTTTCTTTGATTATTAAGGAGTTTGAGGATTTTTTTTCCTTTGCGGTTAAGTTTGTATCTTCTCCTTTGATAATTTGCTTCATTCATTTGGCAACTGTATTTATTTTCTGTACTTCAGTTCCTTATGGATTCCAAATGTCAGACCTTTGTTTTACATATTTACTATAAATCTTCTTCCCCTCAATCTATTTGCCTTGTAATTTAGTAGATAACAGCTTTTTCCTCTGCAAAATCCTATTGTCTTTGTATGATTAAATCCCAGCAATTTTGGCTCCAGGGATATCTTCTACTCTTTTTATGGTTAAAAATAACCTTCTACTTTATTGCTGTGATAAATATATTCTTCCCCAGGAGTCTTCTTAGTATATAATCCCCTTTCCCCTATTTCTTCCCACTGCAAAGTATCAAGATCCTCCAAAGATTCCTTTATTATAGTCCTTCCTTTTTCAGGAAGAAGTAAGTAGCATAATGGGACTGGGACAGGTATGTTTCACACTACTCTACATATCCTGTTTCTATACTATCTGGTAGCTGGCTCTATCAAAAACCAAAACAAACAAAAAGGAGAAGAGAAAGAAGAGGAGCAAGAAGAAAGTTTCTTTTGACATCCAAGGGAGTCCCTTAGTAGCACAGGAACAAATCCATGTGCATGGCAAACATTGTCATGCTGAAAATGAATGAAAACGAAAGCATGAAAGCAGTTTGCTGCTTCCCAGATCCAAAGAAGGGGATGACTTAATCATGTTACTGTTTTACTGTTCCTATCTGTAGAACCCTCTTGAGAAGCACTATGGAATAGTGGAAAGAGTCCTACTCTAGGTTTCAGAAGAATCGAGTATGGTCTTGAAGGAGTGTCAAAATTGGGGATAATAAGAGGATTATCATTTGAGGTCTAGAAGGGACATTAGAGGTCATCTAGTTCAGAGGTGTTCAAGTCAAATAGAAACAAATCTCTGCAGGCCACATTAACTTAGTAAACAAACTAACATTATCTATGTTGTATTCAATCTTTATTTTGTTAAACATTTCCCAATTGCTTTTCAGTCTGGTTCCTGGGTATTCCAGAGTTTTGCAGATCTCATGTAGCTAGGTAGGAAGTTTAATCCCTTTGATAAATCCAATTCCATCATTTTATAGGTGAGGAAACCAAGGCCCACAGAAGTTATGACTTGTTCAGTCCACACATATGGTAAATGGCAGAAACAGGATTTGAACTTGGGTCTTTTAATTCCATGTTTAATTCCTTTTCCATTCCATCACACTGTACTTAACTTCACTGGACCCAAGTGTCCCATTTGTAAAATAGGGATGATGATAATAGCTAGCATTTATATAATGCTTACTATGTGTCATGCACTGTGCCAAGTGCTTTACAAATGTTTCATTTGATTCTTTTTACAGCTGAGGAAACTGAGGTTAAGTGACTTGCCCAGGATCATACAGCTAGTACGTGTCTAAGGCCATATTTGAACTCAGGTTTTCCTGACTCCATATATCCAATGCTTTCTCTACTTATCACACTGCACTTAACCTCTCTGCACCCCCAAGTGCCTCACTTATGGGGATGATAAATTATGCATATGGGGATAATAAATTATGCATATGCATTGGAGGCTAGAGGCTGGACCAAGTAAGGGACTGATAACCTTTCTAACTAAAAGATCTATCTTGCTTGTTATTTGCTTGATCAGACTTGGAGCAGTAGCTTAAAAAAAATTACTTCACTGTCTTCAAATTCTAAAATATAATTGTGTTTAAGCCAAAGTATCAAGGGCAACATGGTAACATTTCTTTGAGCTGAAAGAAATGCTTCTTTTCACACCTTCTCATATGCCTGTTTTTGAGTTGGGTGGCTTGGGCTGATAACTCTGCTATTTATTAGCTGGGGGATCATGGGCAAGTAATTTAATCTGTCTGGGCTTTAGTTCCTTCATTGAAAAAGTTGAGATTTAAACCATATAGTCTCTAAGGTATCTTGAAACTCTATATTCTATAATCCCATTTTAATGTTTTCCCTTGATCTACCAGGTGTGTGTGTGCATGCATGTGTGTGCGTGCATGTGCGTGTGTGTGTGTGTGTGTGTGTGTGTGTGTGCATGTGTGTGTGTGTAAGGGATGAGGTTAGTCTCCTCTAAATTATTTTTGAAGAATCATTGCTGGCACATGGTGATTACTGCTTCCTTTTTTGAAAAAACAAAATGCTTATTGACCATTCTTTTAATAAAGTATTCTTGACTTTTGCCAGGTATCATCCATGTTTATCATATAGACTGAATCATCTGTATTCTCATTTTTGAAAGTTAGAACATTTGTTCATCTCTAGTCCTGTTGCCGTGCTCCCATTCTTCAAATTTGTTCAAGGATTTTGGAGCGTAATTTAGCGAGCCCACCTGCCATCTCTTTCAGTACACTACAGTGTAGTTCGTCTATCCTGGTGACTTGGACTCACTGCCAAGCAGTCAGAATTAGAGTGGTCATCCAGTCCACCTCCAGTCTGAAAAAGTGTCTCTGTGCCACGTGTCCGACAAGCGGTCATCCAAGCCTGGCTGAAGACCTTCAGGGAAAGGAAACCTATTTCCTCCCAGGGCAGTCCATTTTCCTTTTGGAAACCTGCTACAAGTTTTTCCTTATGTCAAATCTAAATTTGTCTCTTTGCAATTCTAACTTCCACTCTCTGAGCAGAGGTGGAAATGTAATTGAGTTTACATTTTGTGAATTAATTTAATTCAGCATTTGATGGTTTAAATGGTTAAAAAGAAACAATGGAAGTTCATTATTAAAAAGTCAAAGAACACTTCCTTGAACTTATTCAGAAGAGATCCCTGTTCCCAAAATGAGAAGCTAATCAATAAAAACCAAACAAACCAGCTACCCAAGTCAGCATTTTAGACAAGGAGAACCTGGTGCTTTTGTTATCTGGATGTCTTGATAGCTTGTAGGCTTGCAAGAATGGGAAAGCCCCAAGGGAATTTTGGTCCTCTGTTTATTCTTGCTGCTTAAGAAGCTAAAGCAGTCTTTACAGAAACAGTGGTATTAAAAATAAAATTGTGACCGTCTAGTCAACCCCAAGACATTCACACAATTCAGGTGACAGCATGTCCCGTGCTGCCTGATAAGGAATGTGTACTGCTAAAAGAAGTTTGGGAGTTGACTTAATAACTGTGATTTTTTTTCCCCCATTTTATTTGGTGTGTGTGTGTGTGTGCACACGCGCGCACGTGTGCACGCATGTATGCACATGTGTGTTCCATGTTGGCATTGCTTCCCAAAGACAAATATTTTGAAGTTTGAGATTGAATTTTAGTCACTGAATTTCTTTTGGGTTCCAATGTAGATAGGAAGTGTTTGAACTAAGGAAAATACTGCTCCAACAAGCTTGGACCAACAGTAGTTACATTGTATAATAATAACTGTACACAATTTTTTTAAGAGAAAAGCTCTTTTTTGTTACATAAAGCAACTGTGTATATTGTATTATAAGGAGAGGGAGAGGTGATAGAAGATTGTGCAGCAAAAGGAATGTTTTTCTACAATTCCTTCCTTTCACAGGAGAGAAAAGGGACCAATAGATGCTCAGATGCAGTAGATTGTATCAGCTGGCTTTGCTGAATTATTTAAACATTTTTTGTAATATTTGTTACAAGGTAAGGCTAATTAGGTAAGAAACTAAAGAGAGACATATTCTGAAATGAGTATGATGTAAAAACAAAGGGCATCAATAATCCTTTACATCCTCCCCCCCCAAAAAAGAAAAATACAATCTTCCAATACCTAAATTCTGTGACATCAGTACTGTATTTGGGGGAGAGGGAAGGACATCTTAATTTTACCTAATTCTAGGAAAATTTTGGGAGTAGGCTAAGATTTCTTCTGGAATGGGATGACCCCAATCTCTCCAAGAACAAAGATTAAAGATAATTTTGGCTGATATCTATGGAAATGGTTCAACACCTCTAAGTTTTACCAAGTACATTTCTAAGACTTAAGTTATCTGTTCTCAAAATCTGGAAAAACCTTGAGAATTCCAAGAGAAAACAAGCCTTTATTAAAAAATAAATTTTGATGCTGGAGAGGATGTGGAAAAATTGGAACACTAATGCATTGTTGGTGGAGCTATGAACTGATACAAACATTCTG
>CM053582.1:486910739-486927968 GCA_028627135.1 Pseudochirops cupreus
ATGAGAGGGGGGGATAATGGAGGGGAGGGCAGGTTGGGGGGGAGGGCTGTTAGAAGCACACACTTTTGTAAAGGGACAGGGACAAAGTAGAGAATAGAACAAGTGGGGGGCGGGATAGGATGGAGGGAAATATAATCAGTCTTTCACAATATGTCCATTGTGGAGATGCTCTATGTAACTACACATATGTGGCCTCCATTGAATTGCTTGTCTTTCCAGTGGGGGTGGGTAACGAGGGAGGAAGAGAAAGAATCTAGAATTTAAAGTTCTAAAATCAAATGTTAAAATATATATATATTATTGTTGTTGTTGTTGTTATTATTATTTACATGCAACTGGGAATTAAGATATCCAGGCACTGCAGTAGGGAGATCCCTCCTGCTCCATCAGAAAGTCAGTGGGGTGATGGGGGAGGATATAGGAGACAGCGGATTGGGGGAGGGGGTATACACTGGGATGGCTGTTTTTGGGGTGGTGGGTAGGAGAAAGATGGAGAGAAAATCTGTAACTCAAAATCTTGTGGAAATGAATGATGTAAACTAAAAATAAACAAAGTTAACTTTTAAAAGTTATATGCTAAAACAATTTTTTAAAGTTTTGAGCTCCAAATTCTATCCCTCTCCTCTCCAAAACAGTAAGTGATCAGAAATAGGTTATACACATGCAATAATGGAAAACATTTCCATATTGGTCATTTTGTACTGTAAGATTCAAATAAAAGAATGAAAGATATGAAAAAACAGCATGTTTCAGTCTGTATTCAAACAATATCAGTCCTTTCTCTGGAGGTAGATAGGCCATTTGCTATAATGTAATTTGTACCTCAGATCTTCCTTCACCTTTTTTTTCCATTGATTTTCTTGATATCCTTGAGCTTTTGTTCTTCCAAATGAATTTTGTTATTATTTTTTCTAGCTCATTAAAATATTTTTTGATAGCTTGATTGGTGTGGCAGTGAATAGTTATTTTAGGTAGAACTATCATTTTTATTATATTGGCTTGACCTACTCATGACCAATTGATATTTTTCCAATTGTTTAGATCTGACTATTTGTGTGAAAAGTATTTTGTAGTTGTGTTCATATAGTAACTGAATTTATCTTGGCAGGTAAGACTCCCAAGTATTTTATACTGTAAATGGAATTTTTCTATCTCTTGCTGCTAGACTTTGTTGGTAATATACATAAATGTTGATGATTTATGTGGGTTTATTTTATAGACTGCAACTTCGCTAAAGTTGTTAATAATTTCAAATACTTTTTTGTTTGATTCTTTAGGATTCCCTAAGTATAACATCATATCTGCAAAGAGTGATAGTTTTATTTCCTTATTGCCTATTCTAATTCCTTCAATTTCTTTTTCATCTCTTATTGCTAAAGCTAACATTCATACTACAATACTGAATAATAGATGGATAATGGGTGGCCTTGCTTCACCCTTGATTGTACTGGCTTCTAGCTTATCCCCATTACAGATACAAATATTACTTATTTTAAGGTAAGCTCCATTTATTTCCATGCTCTCTAACATTTTTAATAGTAATGGGTGCTATATTGTCAAAGGCTTTTTTGCATCCACTGAGATAATCTTGTGATTTCTGTTGGTTTTGTTATTGATATAATCAGTTATTCTAAGTTTTCCTAATATTGAACCAGCCCTGCATTCCTGGTATAAATCCCACCTGGTCATAGTATATGATCCTTATGATATGTTGCTGTAATCTCTTTTCTAGTTATTTTACTTAAATTTTTTGCATCACTATTCACTAGGGAAATTGGTTTATAATTTTCTTTCTCTGTTTTGGCTCTTCCCGGTTTAAGTATAAGCACCATATTTGTATCATAAAAAGGAAATTGGTAGGACTTCTTCTTCATCTATTTTTCCAAATAGTTTATATAGTATTGGGATTAAGTGTTCTTTAAATATTTGGTAGAATTCACCTGTGACTCATCTGGCCCTCAGGATTTTTTCTTAGGAAGTTGTGATGGTAATGAGAAATTTGAAGATCTTCCCTGCCCCCTAATAGGCTGAATGTGGTCACATGGAGCCTGTGGTGGGAGGAGTTTGCTGAAGGGTAGAGCAGAGCCCACTGGAAGCTGGGTGTCAGAGCAGCTAGATAGCAGGGCAAGCAGACAGCTAGGCTTGTGAGTGCTGGTTCGTGGGAAGGCTAAAGGATGGTGTGGATCCCTGCTTCCTGTTGGGAAGGGAATTCCTGTGGATCCTCTGCTCCACCCTTCAGCAAACTACTCCATCCGTGCTATTTTTCCCTTATTTATCCTTCGCTCTTAGCCCTACCTTTTCCCTCCTCACAAGTGTTTTACTTCTGATTACCCTCTTCCCCAATCTGTCCTCCTTTTTATTAGTCTTCCCCCTTCTTTTATTTCCCTCCCTTTTTACTTCTGTATAGGGTAAGATAGATTTCTGTTTCCACCTGAGTGCGTATGTTATTCTCGCTTTGAGCCAATTCTGATGAGAGTAAGGTTTAAGCTTTGTCCACCCCCTACACCCATCTTCCCCTCCATGGGAAGCTCTTTCATGCCTCTTTTATGTGGGATAATTTACCTCATTCTATCTCCCCTCTCCTTTTTCTTCCTAAGCAATATTCTTTCTCATCCCTTTATTTTTTTAAAGTATCATCCCATCAAAGTCACCTTATATCCATACCCTCTTATATCTCATACTTCTTCTAATTACCCTTACAGTAATAAAGTTCTTCAGTGTTACAAATATTATCTTGCTATATACAAATATAAGGTTTAACATTGTTGAATTTCTTGTTTTCTCTTTTTTTTTTAAACCTTTTTATGTTTCCCTTGAATCTTGTATTTGGAGGTCAAATTTTTTGTTCAATTTTGGTCTTTTAATTAGAAATGCTTGAAAGTCCTCCATTTTGTTAAATATACATTTTTCCCTCTGAAAGATTATATTCAGTTATGCTGGGTAGGTGATTCTTGGTTGTAATTATAACTCCTTTATCTTCTGTCATATCATATTCTAAGCCCTGTGGTTCTTTAATGTGGAAGGTGTCAAATCCTGAGTAACCCTAATTGTAGCTCTACAATATTTGAATTGTTTCTTTTTGGCTGCTTGCAGCACTTTCTCCTTGATCTGTAAACTCTGGAATCTGACTATGATGTTCCTGGGAGTTTTCATTTCTGGATCTCTATTTTGCCCTCTGACTCTAATATATTAGGGCAATTTTCCTTGATAATTTCTTGAAAGATGTTGTCCAGACTTTTTTTTTTAAATCATTGCTTTCAGGTAGTCCAATAATTCTTAAATTGTCTTTCCTGGCTCTGTTTTTTTACGTAAGTTGTTTTTCCAGTGAGAAGTTTCACATTTTTAAAAACTTTTTTGGTTTTGTTTTTTGTACCTTGATGTCTCAGAGTCATTAGCTTCCACTTGCTCAGTTCTAATTTTTAAGCAGTTATTTTCTTCAGTGAATTGTTCATCTTTTTTTATGCTATTGATGCTTTTTTTCATGATTCTCTTGCAATGCTGTCATTTCTTTTCCCAATTTTTCTTCTACTTCTCTAATTTGCTTTTTTGAAATCCTTTTTAAGTGCTTCCAGGAGTTTTTTTTTTTTTGGCCCCAGACCAAATTACATTTTTCTTTGAAGCTTCACCTGTAGCCATTTTGATACTGTTGTCCTCTTCTAAGTTTGTGCCTTGATCCTGTCGCCATAGTAACTTTCAAATTCTTTTTTTTTGTTCTTTTTTTGCTCATTTTTTTCTGTGTATTTTGTGACTTGTGGTCCTGCACTGTCCTAAGTTTTTTGTGCTGGAGCTCAATGTCTTGCTTTTGATGCTTTCACTAGGATTCAGGAACTAGATGCTTGCACTATAGGGTATGCTTCCCTTCAGGCTTGTGCTAGGAAGTGGGGTTCTCTGTTGACCTTCCCAGGGGCATGTCTCACTGCCAGATTGCTATGGAAACAGTTTTTCTGCTGATTGTCTCTATGGGAGGGATCTTTTTGCTGATCTGTTATGGGGGGAGGTCTTGCTGTTGGCCTGCTATGGAAGCAGGGCCTGTATGGTGTCAGGGGTGAGGTCCCACTGTTGGTCAGTCCTGGGGTAAATTCTCACTACTGGTCAGCAAAGGGGTGAAGGCCTGGTTAGTGGCTTGTGCTGGGTAGTAGGGCTGCTGGGGTGGGGCCTTGCTATGCTGCAGAGACTGCTGGCTTGCCTAGGGGGCTGCTGATTTGCAGGACAGTGGGATGTCACTGGTGAACTGCCTCAGGCTTGGAGCCCTGCCATAAGTTCCCTACTGCTGCTACACCCAGACCTCACTCCCCTTTTACCCCAGGGAGACAGACCTTTCCTCCTGAGCTGCTTCACTGCTCCTAAGTCAGTTCTGAGCTGGTTTTCAAGTTGTTTGGAGAGGAATTTGAGAGGGCTTCAGAGGATTTCTTTTTTACCCTACCATCTTGGCACCAGAAGTGCTATGCCCATCCTTTCGAGATCCTTGTTGCTATCAAATCTATGGACCTCCAGGCTACTCTCCCTCTTCCCCAGTAAAATCAGCATGTCTCAAAGTTGTCTTCTCCTTTCCAACTTCTGTCCTTTTCAAGCATCCTGGTCTCTCATTTTCTTGACCTTTCAGGGCACTCAGTACATTGTCTGTCACATATTAGGCACTTAAGAAATGCTTGTTGACTTCATCTCAACTCCCATGATTTTTATTTCCAGTCTCCCTCAACTACACACAGAAATATTCATACTTTAGTCCCACTCCACTTTTCCCCCAGGTACTAGTTACAGCTCTGTGCTTGATACAAGCAGAAAAGTAGTAGGATGCCCCAGATCCCTAAAAAAAAAAAAAAAAAAAGTTTTTTATCATTTGCTGCCAAATTAGCTTCAAGTTATCTTTCAAAATTTTTCATTCCATGGAGGGGATATCAGCTCAGTGAGGGCCTGAAGGAGAAGTCAAGGTATATGTAAGTAGTGGTAATCTTCTATTGGCCTTTTTCTCTCCTGACATTTCCCTCCTGCCTCACTGTTTCTCTATTAAGTGGAAGTTCTCTCATCCCTAGGGCCTTCCAACCCTGTTCTCTAGTCACCAACTGCACAATCTTGATGAAAGGCAGAGAAAACTCTGTAACTCTAGCCTCCAGAAGAGCTGCTTGAAATTCTCCTGGCCCACGCAGGGTTGTCATCAGTGGCTTTATATTTCCTTGTCACTTTCCTTGGATTTTCCCTAACACTGTGTCTGCTAAGTCCCTCCTGTAATCCCAGTTTCCCAGACACTTCCAGTGGTGTCTGTTTGCCTTAACACTAGTAGTATTTACTAAAAAGTGTTTAATGTGACGGGAGATGAGGCAAAAGAAGAAACTTAAAATAATTATAGCATTCCAAATTTCTTTTAATTTCAAGAGTTCCCTGGGGCTGAATCTATGAAAGGGCAAAACAGAAAAATTATAGAAATTTAATTTCAAAGAAAAATTAAGGTTATTTCAAAAGAATGACTGAGAGATAATATGAAGAAAGAATAAGAAATATATAGCTAGAAAGTAATGATATTCTAATACCTATCACTGAAGGTAGAATAGCATCATAGATGGAGAACCAGACTTGGAATCAAGAAAACCTCATGCTAGCTGTGTGACTGTGGGCAAGTCACTTAACCTCTTAGGACCCAAGGCCACCCTAACTCTCTTACTTACCAAGAGATTAACAATCTATATCATCAGAGGAACTATCCGTACTGTGGGTTCCCTATACTGACAAAAATCACAAATCCAGGCAAAAACAAAAACAAGAACTTGTGCATTCAAATGACTCATATTCCCTCAAAGTTGTATCCTTCAGAGACTTTACACTTACTTCAAGAATGCTGCCAGTGCTCAAAACATTCATGAAGCTACTCATTCAGAATTATCTTCAAAGATTAAGTTTTTTAATATGGTGCCAAATTTCCATCCTTTGAGGATAGATTTGAGTTTCTTAAACAGTCTGAAGGAAATCAAGTAGTGGACAAAACTGGGTAATATGGGTTTCATCAAAAACAATTCCGCAGAAAATATAATGTAAGTCAGAGCATTGTCATAATGTAAAAGCTAATCATTGTGCCATAATTCACAATTTTTTATGTCAGACTGTCTCTCAAATGCTTCAAAATTTCCACATAAATCTAATTGATCAAAGGTGAGTTCTGAATGAACATTGCCACTAATGTCAGAGGATCAAATCAATCTTTTATCCATTTGTGATTGTGATGAGCAGAGCTTTCTTGGTGTCTCAGAAATGTTGGTTTCAAAGCCCAGGCCTTAGGCTCTTCTGTTAGAATCCTAATCCCAAGCTTTGAGGAAGAGTCAGAATTCTCTCAGAATCAAAACTGAAGAGCAGAAAGTAAAGGCCTTGGGAAGAAAGCCTCTACCAAACCAAGAAAGAACTCCTGTACCCAGCTAAAAAGAGAAGCAAATATACCATGAGGATACAGTATAGTAGTAATGAGACAGAGAGACAAAGACAGAGAAAGAGACAGAATGGGGAAAGGGGAAGGGGTAGAAGGGTATGGAAGTGGGGAGGGAGAATCAGCTTTTGATACCTGAGTAGGAGGCAGATACAACAAAACAGTCTGAAAACCTTAAGACTGAGAAGGCACAAGGCCTCAAGGATAAGAGCAGGGAACCAAGGGGACCTAGAGTAAATATTTACTTTTGTCAGCCAAGTTTCCAAAGGCAGATAGTAGAGTGGTGAGAGTCAGGCAGAGGACCAGCCATATGACCATGGACAAATCCCTTATACCTATCTGAAGCTTCTCTTCCCAAGATAATAATTGAAAATACTAACCTTTTACCACTGCCTAGTCTGTATCTCAAAGAGATTATTAAAAAAAAAAAAAAGGAAAAGGACCTATATGTACAAAAATATTTATAATAGTTCCAAAGAACTGGAAATCAAGGGGATGATGCCCATCAATTGGGGAATGGCTGAACAAGTTGTTATATACAATTGTGATGGAATATTATTATGCTATAAGAAATGAGCAAGCAGATTTCAGAAAAACCTGGAAAGACTTACATGAACTGGTGCAAAGTGAAATGAGCAGAACCAGGAGAATGCTTCATACAGTAACAGTTAATATTGCATGATGATCTACCGTGAATATCTTAACTATTCTCAGCAATACAATGACCCAAGACAATTCTGAAGGACTTATGATGAAAAAAGCTTTTCACCTCCAGAGAAACCACTGGCGGAGCCTGCATGCAGACTGAAGATATTTTTTCTTTACTTTTCTTGGGATGTTTTTGTCTGTGTTTTCTTTCACAGCTTGACTTACATGGAAATATGTTTTGTACAACTACATATGTATAACCTATGTCAAATTGTTTGCCTTCTCAATGAAAAGGGAAGGAGAGGGAGGGAAAGAATTTGAAACTCAAAATTTGACCAAAAAAAATTAAATTTCTTACTTATAACTGGGGTAAAATGAATTTTCAAAAAGAAAATACTAAACTCATGGGGTTGTTTTAAGGAAAGGCATTCTGTAAAACAAGGAATTAAATAAATGGGAGTCATAATTACTGTTCCTTTGGAGTCATCTATAAGGACTGATCTCAGAAAAGGGCATTTAGCCTACTTAATCAATTGGTAGACACAAATCAGGCCTTAATCACCTCTCCATTGATCTATCTTTACTTACTGACACAAGACTGACTGACTTTTAAGATTCCTGACTATGTAAACCACGCCTATAATCTAAGCCCTGTTGGTAAGCACAACTTGCACTTGTAAATACCTGCCAAACCACATCTTCAACTAAACCCAGCCAGTGTTTCAACCCTGCTGCGATTCAAGGACAATGACCTAGAACCCACACTGGGTACCTTCAGCTAGAGCTAAAAGCCTGTAGGCACAGAGAGCACTGCCGACTTTAAAGTTTTGTTTCCAGCTCATACTAGAAATACAGTTTTATCACTAGTTACCATTTTCCTTAAAAAAAAAAGAAAAGCATTACTTTGTCCAGTTTCCCTTAAAAATATATATATAACAAATGTCAAGTTTTCAAAGCTTCTGTTCCTCTCCCATTCTGGGAGGCACAATCTTTACGGAAACTTCCCTCATGTTAGTTTTCTATCAGATTGAGCTTGCATCTTTATCAAAATTGAAATCTTCAATTTTAGTTTTCCCAAGTTAATTACCTATTTGAATGTATCAGATCTCTGACTTTTTTTTTTTTTTTTTTGCTTTTTGGAGGGGGTAAGGTAGGGCAATCAGGGTTAAGTGACTTGCCCAATGTCACACCACTAGTTTTGTGTTAAGTGTCTGAGACTGAATTTGAACTCGGGTCCTCCTGACTCCAGGGCCAGTTCTCTATTCACTGTGCCACCTAGCCACCCCCAGTCTCTGACCTTTTCATTATCTCCCCTGGCCCATTAATAATGGCAGGCAATTATAAAAAGATTTAAGGTTCTACTAAGCTCTTTGCCATAAACTGTCTCATGGGAGATTCCCGACCTTGTGAAGTACGAGTTATTAATCCCCATTTTACAGATGAGAAAACTAAAGCTTAAAGAAGATCAGTAACCTGCCCTGGATCATAGAACGAGTGTTCTATGAAGCAGAATTGGAATCCAGGTCTTCCTGATGTAGTCCAGAATTTCTAGCCATTGTTGTATTGTTGCACAACTGGACAACCACTTAACCCATCATCACTGATATATCTTCCCCACTTCTTTCAACTTGGTGTGCTATCCTCTTGCTCGTGACATCCACATACGTTTCTTTTAACATATGTTATACTGGAAGATTTCTTTTAACTTCACAAAAATTTAAAATGTATTATTTGGTTTAAACAGTGACAATTGATTTTTATGCAGGCATGGAATTCTGTCTATTTCTATTCACCACAGTTAATACAAGACTGTCTGACCTTTCAAGTCATACTGCTCCAAGATGTTGCAGGCATGTCACTGGTAGGATCATGCCTCCCTTTGAAATCAAGAGCTGGAACTAGCCCCAGTCCTTCTGTGCCCCAGATGCTAAGTCAGGGGAATATAATCCCTCCCCCAGGAGACTGGGGTTCCTCCTGGCCCAGCCTGGTCTGTCACATCCCAGGTTCCTGGGACCAAAAGGCCTTCTCCTAGGTTGCCTTCTCATAAGGGTGGAAGGTAGCCTGCCCTCCTCCCTTGAGGTGTCTGTCCTGAAGTGTTACTCTATCTAGGACTCCTGGGATCAGCAGCAAAGGGGGCAGAGAAGGCATATGCAGCATTGGCCATCACTGGCCCTTTCCACCCTCAATGCCCTTAGTAAACTCAGTCTCAGGACCTCCTGCTACTGATCCTCTTCTGCTTTCTAGTTATCCTGTCCACATTGCAGGGAGAGGTGTTTAGGTTTGCAGCACCCCCACAATCTGAAAAAATCTGTGTAAAAATTTTTGGCCCTCTCTTCATACCAGAAAAGAAGTCCGAATTTTTTCTTTTTCTTTTATGGGGTGTTTATAAGTATCTTACAGTAAAATTTGGGTTAATATTATACAATACTATACATATGTTTCATGCATTTCTGAGTTTCTAAACATTTTCTGTGTCATCTGTTGGCCTTCTCCTATCATCTGCAACTCTTGAAAAATTCCCATTTAATTTCTTATGCCAGCTTGTGATATATTGAAATTGCTATACGGAAAGTCACAATGTGGAAGGGATAACTGTATTTCCATTCCATCCTTTGGACCCCCTCTCTTTACTGAGGTGCTCTCTGCAGTTAGAGTTAGATGACAAGTTCAAATTTCATCTCTACCATTTACTTATGTGACCTTGCTGTTGTTCAGTCATTTTAGTCATATCCAACTCTTCATAACCCCATTTGAGATTTTCCTGGCAAAGACACTGGAGTGGTTTGTCATTTCCCTCTCCAGATCATTTTACAAATGAGGAAACTGAGGTGAACAGGGATAAGTGACTTGCCCAGGATCACACAGCTAGTCAGGGTCTGAGGCTGGATTTGAACTCAGGAAGCTGAGTCTTCCTGATTCCAGGCCCAGCTTTCTATCCAATACACCACTATGTGACCTTAGAACAGTCAACTTGCCTTGGCCTCAGTTCATCTGCAAAATGAAGAGTTTGGACTGCATGGCCTTTAAAGTCCCTTCCAGATCAAAATTTATGATTCTATGGTCCTTGATCTGTCCTTCTCAGATGATTTTCTCCTTCTAGTCTGAAATCTTTCTCCTCAACATGCCACATCGCTTTGCACCCTGTCCAAGACTTATTAGATCATCTTTCACACCCTTGATACACAGGCCCAAGAATATACGTTGATGTACTCTATGCTATACAATGCCACTTTCAATTAGTGAATGAAAAATATTTATTAAAATGCTTACTATGTGCCAGGTACTTTCCCCTATGCTACTATCACTGAACTATCACATAAAAGTTCTATCTAATTATTGTCATCTACATATCTGTAACACTTTCTCTTTCCAAATGAATTCACTATCTAATTCATAGCCCATTTCTCTACCCCAATCCTTGTCCTCTTCATATACTCAATCCTCTCATCTATTCAGCTTACTCAACCCCTATGGCCTCTATCTCTAGAGAAATCTCAACCACGGCATAAAAGTGGTCTCATCTTACACCTTAAGACCCTCTGACCTACCCTCCTTGATTGCTCCAACACTGAATCTGCCTCCATTGTTAGAATTCCTAGTTATGGCTCTGGCTTCTGCTGGCCTTCTCCAAACAGTGGAGACACATGGAAATTAATGTGATAGATAGATTGATTGATTGAAATGGAAATGGAGGCAAGTAGATGGCACAGGGGATAGAGCATTTGGCTCTGAATCAGAAGACTCATCTTCATAACTTCAAATCCAGCCTCAGACATTTACTAGCTGTGTGACCCAAGGCAAGTCACTTAACCCTCTTTGCCTCAGTTCCTACAATCTATAAAATGAACCGAAACAAGAAATAGCAAACCACTCCAGTATCTTTATCAAGAAAGACCTCAAAATGAGGTCACGAGTCAGACAGACTGAGATGACTGAATGACAACATGGAAATAATGGGTATCACTTATTCTACATTCCTCGATTTGGAAGGCATCACAAAGGTTAAAAAATGGCTTCAACTTTCTTCCTACTATAACCACTGTCCACAATAGATGGAACAGCAGCATAAATTAATGGATGATAAAATAGATACAGTTTTATCTTCAACTTTAAACTTTTATTATTGTTAAAATAATATTTTAACAATCTTTAAAATTGGAAAGTATCCTGTAATCTTTACCATATTATCAAAACATATACATTTCAAAATTCAAGTAAAGAATAATCTTTCTCAAATCAAAAGTATAATATGAGGACACCTCATGTAGGTTGTATCAGGTCACAGAGGAACCTTTTATCCAGGGGGAAAAGCCTGTGTGATAGATCTTTGCTTTATAAAATGAAAAGTTTAAAAATAAATTCAGGCATTTGAACTAGCATAAAAATAAGCAGGGTGGTTTTTTCTAAAGAAATCTAGGATTGCTCCATTTTTTTTTAAAGTAAAAAGGTTTGCCAGCTGTGACCACATGGAAGCAGTTCTTCCACAAGATTAGCCACTGTCCTCAGTTTTCACTATGTATAGAATGACTTGGATGAATCCCCAAGAGACTAAAGCAGGTGGTATACAACTAAGAGGAGAATCTTCAGCACTTGGCTCCATCACCCTAAACTATCCTAATAATTCCTTTTTCATCCTCAGCCCTTCCTCAACATTCAAGTTATCAATAGGAAAGAATCCTGGGTTCTCAAAGGCTTTGCAAATTGGAATAATGGCTCAGTTTTTTCAAATATGACTTAAGTATGCTATGGAGAAGCCTAATTCAGCAAAGTGATGAGCTAGAGATCTTTACTGGAAGACCCTAGTATCTTTCTGTAGATTAAAACTGGAAGGCCTCAAGGAGCCAAGCATGCCTACATGAAGCTCTGATTAGATTGCTTCCTGTTTGTATGTGGTAAATTAACTTTAATATGTCATTTACCAAAGAATATTGACATCTGACTGCAAATGAAAAAGTATGAAGATGTTTTGCTATCAAGAAAAAACAATGATAATGCATCTATTAAAATTCCTTTTTTATACCATTCTGGAGATCGTGGGAAAACTGCAAATAACAAGAAAGCATAAAATGAAAGAAGTTCAAGAAAAAAAATTATGCTATCAGAAGCAAGGTTACCTGAAAATTATTACTATACCACTTGAAATTCTTAATTCAAAATTCCAAGAAGCCCAAAAGTTTCCAAATAGCACAAATGATTTTAGGGAAAAGTAAATTTTAAATTGTAAGGTCCTTCAAAAATGGTAACAGAGGCAGCTAACGTGGTGCAGTGAATAGAGCACCTGCCCTGGAGTCAGGAGGACCTGAGTTCAAATCCAACCTCAGATACTTAACACTTACCTTGGGCAAGTCACTTAACCCCAACTGCCCTCCAAAAAAAAAAAGGCAACAAACTGAGGAATCAATCAAATGACAAATATTAAACTGTTTGCATTGGTTTTTTTAAAAACAAATGTAAAGCATTACAGTCATGTTTTCATTATTGGTCTTTCTCCTACTTCTCCAACCTCTTGACCTTCTAGCTAGCTTTACTCAAGAATCTTTTACACATTTATAGGCTTTGACAAAATGGTTCTGCCACTCTTTCTGGGGTTGTTAATGTCTGCTCTATCCATTGTTTAATTCCTAAGAATTAATAGATTCTTTAGCCTTAACCTGCTAAGTAGAATACCCAAAAGCCTCTTCCAGCAATTCTGGCCCTTTTTCTCCTCATTACATCCTCCCAATATAAATTAAATTTCTCAACTAATTTGAAGCTTATTGCAAATTTCCCTTTTCTTTTTTGATGTTAAATTTTTCTTTTTAATTAACGAAAGTATTTTTCCTCTTGTTCACCCTACCCAGAAAGAAAAGAAAAAAGCATCATCCTTATAACAGAGACACATACTCAAGCAAAACAAATTGGTATTTGAATTATCCATTCCCATTGGCTTTCTCCAACTTAATTATAAGGGTCCCTTAGCGAGATTGTTGTCCTTATCCTTTGTGAAACAGATTTTCATGATCAAGCAATCTCCCCTCATATGCTTCTTATGGACTTTTCTCTATTCCCTTCTATTTTTCTGTACAGGCTCACATAATAAAAAACAAAGTAGTCACATCTACTTTCTTTCCTTTTCCCTGCTTCTGTGCTTCCCCTCTTCTATTATCTTACCCCAATCCTTCACCTTCTTCCTTCAGCTGATGTGTGGCTAAAATCAGAAGGAAAACACTCAGGGCCTGGTATGTCTATCATGCATTTCCTCTCCCCAATCTCCATACTCCATGTCTATGCTGCTGATGCTGATCTTGTGGTTCCTTTCTCCACCATATTCTTCATCATCTGCGATCACAATATACATTCAATCTTCTTTCTGCCTCAGACTGCTGGAGTTGCAGTAATTCTGACATGATATAAAAGGAAAAACAGTGGCAGTCCAGAATGCACCTATTCTCATGTCCCAAGACCAAAAGTCAGGCTAAGTCAGAAGGAAGGAAAGAAGAAAATAGGGAAGTAGGGAAGTAAGGAAGGAAGGAAGGAGGGAAAGAGGGAAGGAGGGAGGTCAGTGTTCAAAGGTTCAGGATGCATTAAAAAAAAAGGCACAAAACAATGACTGTTGAATAAGATCTGACTTATCAACTGTGTACCCTGGTCTTGTGTGTTCTGTCTGGTCTAAGAAGAAATGGACTGAGGCAAGTGGAACCTAAGGCAAGTCTTAGGTCTTACATTTTTGAGTAATTGATTATGCCTAAATTGACACAACAGGCAGATATCATAGCCCTCATGGCAAGGAAAGAATCCTGGGTTCTCAAAGGCTTTGCAAATTGGAAATAAGCATTGGGGCAGATTCTATCAAGCTGGAAAGGTTTCCAGCAAAGCCTCAGCAATGGGCTGAGGGTCATCCAAAAATCAACCTAGTCAAATTCAAAGAGATTGATTACCAGAAGATTGATTACAAGACTGTTTTGTTGTTGTTTTTAGCTATTCCAGGGATGGGGAACCAGTGGTGGCCTTGAGTCCACAAGCTCCCACCTCTGAGCTATTCCAATTCCTGCAGATCATCTATGAAAGTAAGAGAAGGGATACAATCTAAGTAGTGGAGGGAACATCTCCAAAGATGAAATCATGGATATTTCAAGTATTTACAAATGACCAAGAGGCTCGCAAAGGTTAAGTAATTAGAAATTAAATAGAGAAATGTGTAGTGGCTAAGTAAAACTAGGCAAGAGGGAAGGAATTATCTGGAGATTGAATGAAAGAATTTGGGATGGTATCTACAAAAGAAATTTCTGAAACAGAATATTTTAGAAATCTTGAAGGAAAAATTTCTTACTATAGTTTTCATTAATTTGAGAACTAATAAGGAATTGTAGTTTTGGATTTTTTTTCCTTATGCTTATCATTAAAACCAGACAAGAGATTTTGTGAAAGGCAGTGTGGAAACCAGAAGAAACCAGGCCTCCCCTCTCCTGGCCAATGGGCTTTTCACTACTGCATGCTACAGTCTATCAGTCACAGAGATTTGGTTTTAATCAAATCAGTTTAGAGTTTTCATCAGAAACACTTGATTTAATGAATCTACCTTTTAAAATTAAATTCTTGATATGTAAATACAAACAGTCTTGATATGTTAATAGATCTTTAATCCAAACCAGAGTTAATTATTGATTTCAGTTTTAGAACATATACACTTTTGATTCACTTCAATTTAATCAGATTCATTTTACAGATATATATTTTTTCAACTTAATGCTTTGGCCTGTGTGAGTATGTTTCAGTTATCATTTTCAAAGTAATTTCTGAGATATTGAATGGGAAAGGTGAAAACTGCTCAGCCCAAAAGTTTTCTTGTGGGAGCAAGCCAGAGTTTTGGCTTCCTCCTTCTTTCCCCCTTCTTTACTATTGCCACATCGGCATCAAACCTCTTAAGGAGTCTTTCAACCTTCACCCTTGTTTGCCACACCCTTATCAGCATCAAGCCCTTTAGGGGTTTTCAACCTCCACCCTTGCTGGTGACCTTTTCCCCTCCCTCCCTTTAGTGTTGTCCAAATAAGGACATGAACAATACCCTGGTTCCCTGTCCCACCTCCCAGCCAATAGGGGATAGTGGTGGGCTTCTTTGTTATTCGACATTGGGGAAGATTTCAAGCTCAGATTGTAAGCCCACCTTCCAGCCAATGGGAGAAGGGACAGCACGGGGGAGGGGTCTTAACTTCATTAGGGTATAAATTCTTGTTCTGTCTTCTGTAACATGTTCCCTCTCCCTGATCCACCATGGAGAAGACAGAGAACCACCCTCTTCCCATGGGGGAAGAGAATAAAAATTTCCTGTTTTTATCCTGAGAAACCTCCTTGTTCTTGATTAAATTTTGAATGGGGTTTTTCATTCCACACAATATCAACCAGACCATATATTTCTTGGTTATGTTATTCTCACATTGTATGTGTATGTATGTATAATGTGTGTGTGTGTGTGTTCATAGGCAAGCGAATTTTGCTAAAATATTTGTAGGATCATATGATCATAGATTTAAAGTTTAGAAGATACTTTAGAAATTATGAAGTCCAACCTCATCATTGCACAGATAAGGAAACTGACAGCCAGAGAGGATCATAGGATCACACAGTTACTAAGAGTCTAAGGCAGAATTTGAGATCAAGTCTTCCTGCCTTTAAGTCCAGACCTCTATCCCTTATACCACATTGCCTTTCACAATATCTCTCATTTCTTGTTTCCATCATAGACATGAAGGAAAATACTTATAACCTATAATTTCCTTGTTTTCAAATTAATGGAAATTGTTGTAACAAATGTATCCTTCAATACTTCTAGAATCTTCTACTACAGAAATTTCTTCTGTAAATATTATCCCCAGTTTTTGCATTCAATCTTCAGACTCTTCCTCCTTGCCTAGTTCTATTCAGTCACTACAAGATTCTCTATTTAATTTCTTAAAATTTTGTTCAAGGTTAAGCATAGGGACAGAGGACAACCTAATTCCAAATCCAGTGTTCTTTTCCTCTATACTAAGTTAAAAGTGATATTCTGATTTTACAGAGGAGAAAATGAAGGTCCACTGAGATTGAGACTTGGTGAAGTCATAATTTGTACTTATGTCTCTGACTCTTGGGCATAGAATGACAGAATTAGAAATGACTTCCAAGATCATTTAGTCTAATTCTTCCTTATCTGAAGGAGAATCCTTCCTACATCCCCTCCCCGTCCAAAACAAGTGATCATCAATACCTTCACCTGTAACACTACAGTGAAGATGAATATACTATCTGAGTAGCTATGACTGTTGGTAAATTTTTCCTTACCTAGATCAACCCTAAATCAGTTTTTCTGTGATCACCTCCTATTGGCCATAGAGCTACCCTCTATGGTCAGCCAGAAAAAGTCTACTCTCTCAGAGAGACCCATTTAAGATCCTTCTAAAAAGGAAAATAATAGACTAAAAGGAACATTAAAT
This sequence comes from Pseudochirops cupreus, assembly GCA_028627135.1. NCBI lineage: Eukaryota > Metazoa > Chordata > Mammalia > Diprotodontia > Pseudocheiridae > Pseudochirops > Pseudochirops cupreus. Next base: position 486,927,249 of record CM053582.1, read on the forward strand.
TTGGAACTGGGCTCACAGATTATTCTCTGTGAAATCTTAGGCAAGTCATACCACTTGCGCCTCACTATCTTCATCTGTAAAATGAGGGGATCATTTTGAATTATCATAATCTTGTGATCAGAAAGTCTAGGGAAAGGACAGGGAGAGTTAGGGATACATAACTGGAGAGGGAGAAATTAGTAAGGGATGGGATCAGAAGTTAGTATCTCAGTAGTTGCCCTTTGAAATGTGAATTAATAATGCTTTCTGCACTGTGGAATGTGTTGGCTACTTTTCATATTTCAAAATTTATTTTTTTTTAATTTGATTTGTTTATTTACTTTGAGTTTACAAGATTCAGTTATAGAGTCCCTTGAGTTTTAAGTTTTCTTCCCTCCTTCCCCCCCACCCCCCATGGCAGCATGCAGTTAGGTATAGGATCAGCAAATACTTTCACGCTGGACATTAGTCTGGTTGTATAGAAGGGTTGTAACCAATGGAGTGGACAATAGGAAAAAAGAAACAAAACCAAACATGGAAAAGAGTATGTAGATTGCTTCAGTCTCCATTTAAACTCTGTTTTTTCTAGATCCTTCTCTGAATGTAGATATCTCCTTCCATCCTGAGACTTATAGAGTTGTCTTATAGCTGTGCATTGTTGAGAAGGGTCCAGTTTATCAAAGTTGGTCGTCACACATACAATGTGTCTGTGATTGTGTACAAATTTTTCATGGTTCTGCT
>CM053582.1:486928468-486990261 GCA_028627135.1 Pseudochirops cupreus
GTGGTGGGCGGGGGAAAGACGGGGAGAAAAGATGTAACTCAAAAAAATTTAATAAAGAATCTCATATTAAAAAAAAAAAGAAGAAAAAAAATAAATAAAAAAGGGGAAATTGAGGCTTAGGGAGGTGAAATACCTCATACAGCTTCAGATACTTACTAGCTATGAGACCCCAACAAATCATTTCATTGTTTGCCTCAGTTGCTTCAATGGTAAAATGGAAATAACAGCACCTTTCTCACACAGTTGTGGTGAGGATCAAATGGGATAATATTTGTGAGATGCTTTACGTAGTTCCAGATACATCCTCTACTATTCAGTCATTTTTTTAGTCATGCCCAACTCTTCATGACCCTGTTTGGGTTTTATTTGGCAAAGATATTGGAGTGGTTTGTCATCTCCTTCTTCTGCTCATTTTACAGATGAGGAAACAGAGTTAAGTGACTTGCCCAAGATCACACAACTAATAAGTATTTGAGCCCAGATTTAAACTTGGAAAGATGAGTCTTCCACACTACAGGTCCAGCATTGTATGCACTGCATGTCCTGGCACATAGTGGGATCTACATAAGTGCTTATTCCCTTTGCCTAAGAGCACATAGTTAGTTTGTGTTAAAGTTGGCATTGAAATATGGCTTGTGATTCTGATCTTAATGGTCTTTCTACAATGCTACACTTGCATCTCAGTACTTCAGTGTCTCCATGGTGTGATACAAAAAGAGGCAAAAGACAGTCCCTGCACTCAAGGAACTCACAGTCTCCTTGGGAAGACAACTGGCAGATATTTACATCCAAACAAGATATGGAAGAAATTGGAGATAATCCTCAAAGGGAAGCAATTAGCATTAAGTGGGAGAGGAAAGACTTGCAGAAGGTCAAACTTTAGCTGAGACTTGAAGGAAGCCAGAAAAGCGGAGGTGAGGAGGAAGGGAGTTCCAGGTATGGGGGATATCCAGCAAAGGGGCTGAAAACTGGGGGATAGAACAGTAAACACTTAACAGATGCTTGTAGATTGAATAAAGCTAATGTACTTAACTTGGGGATAAGTGTATTTAAGCTTCTCACAGTCTTTATCCGCTCTCTTTTGTTTAGAAACACAGGCTTTCTGAATAGTCATTCCTCTGACTTGGAAATATAATTTACTTGGTTATTGAGATTTAAAAAGTGAGATTACTACAGGCTTTTTCCTGGTTGTAATGCATTCATTCACAAAAGTGTGTGTATACAGATCCTTGCACCAGCCATTGGGAAAGAATACAAAGTTTAGGTGAGACATCCTCTATACTCTCATGAAACATCTATTCTGGGGGTTCCTAATTTTTTTTGTGTCATGGACCCTTTTGGTGACATGGTGGAACTGATGGACCCCTTTCTCAGAATGATGTTTTTATTTAGAATTTTTAAAATTTATGTTTAATTTTTATTCCCAATTACATATAAAAACACATTTTAACATTCATTTTTCAAAAAAAAAAACAAACCGAGTTCCAAATTCTCTGCTTGCCTCTCCACCTCTGTCCTTGAGAAGACAAGTAATTTAATACAGATTATACATGGGCAGTTGTGCAAACACATATATCCATATTAGCCATGTCGCAAAAGAAAACACAGACCAAAACAACAACAACAAAAATGAAGTTAAAAAAAAGGAAGCCTCAATCGGTATTCAGACTCCATCAGTTCTTTCTCTGGGAACTATCACAGAAGAATGGTGTTTTGGTTTGGTTTGGTTTGGTTTGGTTTTAGGAGAGGGGAAGGTAGGGCAATTGGGGTTAAATGACTTGCCTAATGTCACATGACTAGTTTTGTGTTAAGTGTCTGAGGTGGGATTTGAACTCAGGTCCTCCTGACTCCAGGGACTGTGCATCCTAGCCACCCCCAGTGATGTTTTTTAAATGCATAAAACAAACACAAGTTTGGGAACCCTACCAGGGAAGCTAAGTATATATATACTAGTTCATGAACCTCCAGACTTTCTCATACTGTCTGATATAAAAGGCCACAGATTCACCAAATCCACCAACATTTCTCAAGCTCCTATATCTAGGCACCATGAGGGGTAATAGAAAGACAAAGAAAAACCAGACACATATATTACTAAGGATCACACTGTGGAAATTCAAGGGAGCTCAGAGAAGGCTTCATGGACTTGCCATTTGAATTGGGCATTAATAATGAATAGGAATTGAATAGGCAAGGAGAGAAGCAGCTATTCCAGGAATAAGGAATAATGTGAGTAAAGACACATGGGCACAAAGGCACGGACTGTTGAGAACTGTCCCTGTTGACTGGGCTACAATAACATGAGAAAAAGCTAGAAAGGTAGCAGGGGAGGTATCAGATCATAGAAGGCCTTGAATGCCAGACAAAGTGGCTTTTACAGTAAAAATTTTGATTTATGAAATAATAGCTCATACTTATAGAGTGTTTTTTTTTTTAAAAAACCAATTCTTATAAGACCTCTCTGATGACCGACTTCTTTCTTTGCAACCTCCTTGCCAGGTGCTAGTTTGGGGGAGGAAGACCTATCTTATATTTACATTTTTTAAAATAGGCTCATATATCTATATCTATATCTATATCTATCTATCTATCTATCTATATATAGATATACACATGCTTTCTTTTCCATTAGAATGCAGATTTCTTGAAGGAAGGGACTATTTCATTTTTGCTTTAATATGTACAATATTTAGTACATTGCCTGCCACATATTTGGCACTTAGTACATGCTCAGTAATTTTGCACCTGATGTTCTCGCTCCTGACCCTGACCATTTTCACTGTCTCCCATGTCTGGAATGCTCTCCATCCTCATTTCTGTCTCATGGTTTCTCTGGCTCCCTTGAAATCTCAGCTAACATTCTACCTTCTGCAAGAAGCCTTTCCCAGTCCTGTAATCTTAATGCCTTTCATCTGAGACTACCTCCAATCTAATCTGTATATATCTTGTTTGAATACAGTTATTTGTATATTGTATTTCTCATTGAACTGTGAACTCCTTGAGATGGACTGTTTTTCAGTTTTTGTCTTTTTTTTTTTTTTGGTATTCCCAAGGTTTAGTACAGTATCTGGCACATAGTACACACTTAATAAATGCTAGTTGGCTGACTGACTGACAGTACATGCATCATTATCTCCATTTTATGAATTAGGATACTGAAATCCAGATTAAGCAGCTGCTTCATCATCACAGAGCTGAACCTAGACCTGCTTTAGTTTCTTGTCCACTATTCTAAATTTCTTCTCAGGTTATGACATAATGGATAGAATGCTAGACTTGGAGTCAGGAAAGTTGGGTTTTAAATCTCACTTCCCATAATGCCTCTGTGATTGTGGGCAGGTCTCTTAATTTCTCTTGGCCTCAGCTTCCTCACCTGTAAATTGAGGACATTGGTCTCTAAGGTTCTTTCAAGCTTTAAATCTAATGAGCTTCTGATTATTTCTCACGTGAGATGAATGAAAAGTCAGAGACATAATTTCTGAGTAATTAATAATCAATATTAATTATGGTTAGCAAATAATAGACTGAGATCACTGGCTTTCATTCATAAACCAAAGTCTCTCCCCACCCCCCCTAATATTTAAAGCTTATAAAAAGACTTTGGAAAAGGGGGTGTTCCTGAAGGTAGAAATCAACTCTGATTGGTTAATAATCAAGGTGGCTATATTAATGAGGAGGTGGGCAAAAAATCTTCAGTTCCTCCTGCTGAGCGTGACCTAATCATGAGACTCAGCTGCCTCTAGCAAACTGGACAAAAGAATCCATCTCTCCTGAGACTACTCTGGCTGGTTTTGCCCTTCTTAAACTGGGTCAGTGTAAATTCTAATGGAAGGGGATTATTTCCTAAGCGCAAGATCACACCTAGACAGAATTCTGTTTGTTAAGGTCTTTTAATTGGGTGGGGTCCCATCCAAGATTGAGAAGAATGTAACCCAGAGGGTTTGGGCAATCTCTTCTCCCAGCAACGTCCTTCAGAGACTGACTGAATAACCTACAAGGGACTGGGTTTGGAATGAAGAAATAGGAAGGGAAAACTAAGAGAAAAATAATAATTTCTCTCATACAAGTATAGCCATGTTGGTATATCTTCCTTTAAGTATTTCAAATATCTTCAACAGAATTCCATAGCTATCCAAAAGCTTAATCTAACTTGTGTACTGTTGAAATTATGATGAGAGGGCATTGATGAGAGGGCATGTATGGTAGAAAGAACCCTGGATTGGAAGTCAGGAAGCCCAGACTTTAGTGGCTCTGCCCCTAACTGGCCTAACTTCAGATGCATTTAACATCTCTGATGCTCAGTTTCCTTATCTGTAAAAAAGTGAGGGTCTGACTGGATTATCTCCAAGGTCCTTTTCTAGCTCTACATTTAAGGATTCAGTGAAGCATTATGAAATGGTTGTCATAATTAAGATCAGGTATGATTTTTTTATTCAAATAAAAATGTAAAATTATGTAAATAAGTATTATGGATTCCCCCCCCCCAAAGGTTTAAATCTAGAAAAACCTGCAGTCGAGAACAGCAAGCCAAAGGTTATGAAAATAAATCTTATTTCATTTTATCTTTTCATTTTTCCTTAATTTAAAATCTGATCACGAATTAATATACTGGGGCAACTAGGTGGTGATAGAACACCAGTCCTAGAGTCAGGAAGGCCTGACTTCAAATCCTGCCTCAGACACTTAGCTGTGTGACTCTGGGCAAATCACTTAACCCTGATGGTCTCCAAAAAAAATTAGTATATCTATCAACAAGTTTGGGAACCCTACCAGGGAAGCTAAGTGATAGGATGAATAGAGTACTAGGCTGGAGTCTGACCTGAATTAAAATCCTGCCTCGGATACTTAATAGCTTTTATGACCCTAGGCAAGTCACTTAAATTTTTTCTACCTCAATTTTCTCATCTGTAAAATGGAGAAAGTAATTGTACCTCTCTTCAAGGGTTGTAGTGAAGATCAAATGATAGAATGTTTGCAAAATGCTTTGCAGACCTTGAGACACTATATAAATGCTAGCTACTGTATGTTCGCTACATGATTTTTTTGATTCAAAGTTAGAAATACACACAAACAGCATCTAATTATTCTTACTTTTAGTGACAATTACTGTCAGTTTTTAAAATGTACTCATTGAACAGCAATTGCTGTTTGTTCACATCTAAAAGAATTAGCTCAGGAAAGAGTATTTCTTACTGACTTCCTAAAGAAATACTTTGCCATCCTGGAACATCTGTTTTCTATTTAAATCCCTCAAGAAGGAATAGAAATATACTTGAAAAGTACTCCTTAATCCTTAATGATTAAGTCCTAAAGAAAGAAGGAGCCAAAAATGGGCAAGAAGGTGGTTCCTATTGTAGGATTTGTAGAATCTTTAGTTCTTCCCATTTCAAACTATTGTTAGGCTACCTCCTTGGTAGTAAAGGTCTGATTCTCTTGAGTTTTCTATTTATACTGATTTGTATACTAGTGTGGACTTCACTGTTCTATTTCCAGCCCTGACACTGACTCAACTGTCTGGCTTAAAACAAGTCCTTCTTCCGGAGCTGGTTTCTCTTTCCTAAAATGTGGGTGGCAGTGCTGACCTTATAGGATACAGTGACAAATAGGGTTTGCAAAATTTGTCACTCACTTCACATGAAACATTCTGTAGCAATATCAAGAACCGTTCTACACATTACTTGAAACTCAAGAAGAGAAATAGTAACATATGGTTTTGGATTGGGGGGGGACCTGTGGTCTTGAGGTCACATATGATCACATAGGTCCTCAAGTGTTTCTAGAGATGTGCAAATATGATCATCATATGACCCTTGAGAAAGGAGATAGAATGTTTTACTGGAATATTAAGAGTTCTTAAACCTTGGGGCCAGACCAGTTCCACTGGCTACTTAAACCCCCCCCCCCTTTTTTTTTCAGGAGCATCATTTAATACTTCTTTACTCCTTCCCACTTCCCCACTCCCATGATGGGAGGCTTGTTTTGGATGCTATTGCCTTATGTTTTGGAAAAGTGTGATTACATAGTTCCTTATCCAAACCTCTTCTTTCTTATTCTCCTATCAGGGCTGTTCTGATCTCTGTGAGATTGCTTCATGGTGCCTCCCCCACTCCCGTTCTCTTTTTACTATTTCTAGGTTACCTGCTCCCATTCTAGAACATCTATGTCTCTGGTTTCTTTTTCTATTCATTTCCAGAGATAAATAAACAGATTTGAGAGGAATCAAACTCTTCAGGAGGGCATTCCAGGAGAAGGAAGCAAAGTTAAGCGGCTACACGAGGCATTCAGTGAAACATGTCCATACGTTGGCTTGGGTTTTACTTAACTACATCTAATTTTGATTCCAAATAAATGATTATATTCTAGATTTCAAAATGTTTTGAAGAGAAATTCCATAGCCCTATCTAGAATCTATACCTTTAGACAAAGTAATTAATTTATTATTTAAAAAAATACAAAAGAAATTGAATTTACAGTGAAGGAAGACAAAATTGACAAAAAGGGAACATGGCAATGTTGGAGGAGCTATGGGGAAACAAGCACATTGATTGGTGCAGCTATGAGTTAAGTGGTCCAACCATTCTGGAAAACAATTTGAAATTGTGCCTCCAAAGTTACTCAATTTTGTATGCTTTTTGGCCCAGCAATATTACTTTGAGTCCATACCCCAAACAGAATGAACAAAGAGAAGGTCCTATCTCAAAAAAAAATTTTTTTAAAAAAAAATCATAGCAGCTCTTATGGTGGCAAAGAATTAGAAACTAAGGGGGTTCCCATCAGTTGGAGAATTTTAAACAGATTATGGCATAGGAACACACAATTTGTTTAGCATATGGCTTCCTATGCCATAACCTGTTTAGCATAATATAATGGAACTCTGTTGTTTTGTAAGAAATGAAGAAAGATGGTTTCAGAGAAACCTGGGAAGACTTATATGAACTGTTGCAAAGTGAAGTGAGCAGAACCAGAACAGTTTAAACTGTAACATCATTATAATTTTAAAAAAAAACCAATTTTGAGGTTTAAGAACCCTGGTCAATGTGATAAGGTATAGGCTCTGGGAACCCCCTTGAACTCTGAATGAATCTTCCCATATGATAAGGTATTTGCATGAGGCCATAAGCTTTTCATTGTGGCTCTGCCCAAACTTTTGTTACTAGTTTTGCCCTCCATTGTCCATCTACTTCCCACCTTTGAGCCTATCAAAATATCTATACCTAACTCAACTGTTACCTGACCTCATTAACTCCTCCTGAAGACTCTCTCCAAACTCCTCTAGAGCACCCCTAGATTCCTCCCATAATCTATCTGTATATAAGACCCCATCTTGCCTCCATGTGTGTGAGAGTGCCATAGAATGACCTATTATGGCCTCACGCAAATGCCTCATCATATAGGAAGATTCAATCAGAATTCAAGGGGGTTCCCAGAGCCTGCACCTCATCAAATGCAAAGATCTTCTTCCCATGATACCAGATGACTGAGGATGTAAAATGCTGTTGCCCATCTTCTGGCAAAGAGAGAACGGATTCTAATGTGCAGAATGAGACAATTTTGGGGGACGTGGCCAATGTAGGAATCTATTTTGCATGACTATGCTTATTTATTATAAGGATTTTCTTCCCAAGAGGTAGTGGTGGAAGAGGCAGAGACGGGAGAAAAAAAATGCTTGATAATTGAAAAACATTTAATTAATTAATTAAAAATGAAGTAAAGAAAGGAATCCTTTTCTTGCTGTTCCTAGACTCAGTTTCCTATGTGATTCATATCTCTGTTGGGGTCATTGAACAACTTGTTAACAGGATCTACTTTGCATTAACCATCTCCTTTCACCCTAACTTGATGCTGGTTCCTGTTGAGGGTAAACTTCCTATCTGTACACCAGGTTCTTGAGTTCAGATTGGACCTATCTGAAAGACTGCTTGCTCTCTGGTTCCCAAAATCATGCTTCCCTTCAAAAGACATGGTAGCTATCAGCTTCTTTTGCTTTAAAATCTATCTTTTGAGGGAAAAGGCTAGGTGTACTTTTCAATATTTACTTGTAGTTATTCATAGTCTTTTCCTATCTTTTTTCCTTTCAAAATACTATTATTATCTTAATATGTGATCTAAGTTGGACCTAATTTATTCTTCCTTGTTAGCCAGGGGCTAAGAAAAAAAAAAGAGGAAAGAATAAGCAGGTCTGAGAGACAAAGGCCTTTAGGAGTATGATTCTTTTCATAGTCTCATGCTTATTCATTATTTTGTCCTAAGAGGGGGAGGCAGAATTAATCTGTGGTTGTTTAGTCATTTTCAGTCATGTCTGACTTCATGGTCCCTTTTGGGATTTTCTTGGCAGAAATACTGGCATACTTTACCATTTCCTTCTCCAGCTCATTTTACAGATGAGGAAATGAGGCAAATAGGGTTAAGTAACATGGCCAGGGTCACACAGCTAGTAAGTGTCTGAGGTCACATTTGAACTCAGGCCTTTTTGATTCTAGGCCCTGAAGTCTATCTACTGTACCACCTAGCTGCCCCAAGAATGACTTTACCTTCTAATAATTTTTGGCTTCTAACAAAAAACAATCTTCTCAAGTCACTGTGTGCTTTTTAGCTACTCCATATGTTTGGATTTTAATACCATAGAGAGTGATGAAATATTTTTGTTTATGGCATTATTGTTAAAATAATTAGCAAAACAGGGCACATTGACTGTTAGCCTTGCTAACAGAGTCAGATGTCAGAAAACATGATGATAAAATCTACTGTGTAGGGGTTTATAGACATTTGGTATGTTCTGTCTGCCCTGCCTTCTGGGCCCTTTGATTTGTAGTTGCTGAAAATCATAACTGAAGAAATTCTTCAATCTATAAATTCTTTGTTTTTGCAGCTGTCACTTTACCTTGAGATGACTACGCAGGTTTTAGATAAAGCTTTACTTTAGGGGGACTGAACGGGGAACAGGGAGCAGGAAGGGGAAAGGGAGAGTAGTCCTAAAAGTTCACATTAATTCAATCTAACAAGTATTGTTTAAGGTATTGTATCAAGTGCTGTTGGGGTGGGCTGGTAAAAAAATGAGATTATATAGGTCTTGCCATTGAGAAATTTATAATGTGCAGGTGTGGCAGGGTGGGAGTTTGGGTGGGGGGGAGAGATAAATAAGGCAATTATATAAATAACTATTTAAGGCAGATTCAGATTATAAATGCAATAAGGGAAGTTAATTAAATGAGGAGGGAGAGTATCAACATATGATCATCAAGGAATTTAAACTGGAGCAAAACTTAAGGGTCATCTAATCTGACTTCTTCATTTTAGGGAATTGGAAAAGGAGACCCAGAGAAGTGAGTTAAGTGATCTGTCCAAGTTGAAGCAAGAAGGAATAGAATCTCAATTTAAACCCTGGTCCTCTGAAGGAAATTCATGGTTTTTTTGTTTTGAGTAGAATGTAAAACTGTCTCAGCAGATAGGTTAATCTTGGTTGAGGTTAACTGAGGTTGTGGCCTCACACCTGTCCATGAGTGGGGTAACATGAAGACTTTCCCCAGTGGAATGGGTAGATGAGAAAAGTTTGTTCCAATGGCCATGAAGGTGGCTGAAGCAGGTGCTGTGGAGCACTTAGAGACTTGTCAAACAGCAAAGATGCCAAAGTCATTCACTGCATCCTGGGCCATTGCCAGTTGTCCTGATTTTTGTCTTGCCACTGGATTTTGATGACTCTGGAAAAGAAAGTGAGGCTGATGACTTTGTGCAACTCTGCCTCACTTAAATCCAAATAAGGAATGAGTCAAGACATCATCCTGTTGAGGTTTAAGGTTTAGATTAGGGGTGCTATGGACCCCAAAATATCAACACACTGAGTCCTGCCAAATGAATTCAACTCAAGTCTTCTCTCAGCCCAAGTAAAGCAAAGTTTGTTAGAGATTGCCTTAATGGGTAGACACTCTTAAGGAGCCTAAGTATATGTGAAGCTTGTATTGACAAGCAAGCCAGAATGATCTGACACAGTTAATTCTTGGTCCCTTCATGAGGCAAGATTCATCTCATATACAGAAAGGTTGTGGGAGGGATCTAGGGGTGGTCTTGAGGAGGAGTCACATGAGGTCAGATTCCAATAATGAGATTAACAGTGAGAAATAGCTGAAGGCTACCTAAGAAGACCAAGGAGGGCTAGGTTAGTTTAAGGGTAACAGATTTGGATATAGATGTTTTGATAGGATCAAGGGTGGGAAGTAGCTGGACAATGGAGGACTAGGCTAGTAAGAGTAGGAGATTTTGGTTGAGCTATAATGAAAGACTTATGGCCTCTGGCAAATGCTTCATCAAGTGGGAAGATTCAATCAGAGTTCTAGGGGTTTCCCAGAGCCTGAACCTTGCCATCCTGTGATGTCCTAGGTCAAAATGACGTAGGAAAAAAAACCAACCCAAAAAACAAAAATCAAAGGGTGAACAATGGGTCAGACCTGTACTTTAAAAAGATTATTTTGACTATTGTGTAGAGGAAAGATATGAGGTGGAGACACTGGAAACAAGAAAATTAAGAGGCTGTGCAAATAATTCAGGTAACAACTGTCAAGGTCTTGAGCTGGGAAGAAAATAATACAGATATAAAAGATTCTTCTATGCCGCCATCTTCTGTTCAATATAAAAGATTCTTTAGAAGCTGATTGGATACAGGCAGTGAGAAGAGGAAAGAATCAAAGCTGGCCTGGACATTGTTGTTCTTGGTGACTGGAAGGATTGGTGATAACTGCAAAAGACATGGGTGCATTTGGAGAAGGAGTGCTTGTATAGGAGATGACTTCAGTGTTGAATGCCTAGTGTTGAACTTGACATATTGATGGGTTGTTCAGGTGAAGTTAAGTTTTGGGTGAACTGGGACTAATTCTCATGAGAGATTAGGCTTGAAAATGATTAGGGAATCACCTCTAATAAGTTGATGGAACAGTTGGTGGCTACTGATATCACCTTGATGGGTGGGAGTGATATTGGAAAGTGAAAAGAGGCACTAGGATAGAACCTTAACAGAAACACACACACTTGTGGGGCTGGAGGTGGAAGAGGAAGCACTGAAGATGATTGAAAAGGGCTATTCTGTTAGGTAAAATGAGAAAGAGGAGAGAACAGTGGAGAAACCAAATAAGAGCATATCCAGTGTTAGAAGCTTCTCGGAGATCAAGAAAAATGAGGAATGAGAAAATGTAATTGGCTTTAGCAATTAAGGGATCAAGTAGTTGGTCATCAAACCTGTTGTCTGGTTTCAGGTTCAGTGCAATTTTACTGTATCATGATCACTTCCATCTTATGGGTTTCAAACTTAGCTTTCAGTTGATTCAATATGATTGCAGTTAACAGCTGATAGCTACCTTGTGTTGATCATACTGATCAGTGAAGGTTGTTCCCAAAGTGACTTTTGTCTTGGAGTCTCCTGTTGTCTCACAGGGGGCCTATTCAGGCTTTACCTCCGTAAAGTTCATTTTTATGGAATGTATAATTAATGTCTTTTAAGCTGTTCTCTTCCCCACTGTTTCAGCTCACAGGTGAGACCTAACATTTCTCGTGATGAATACTTTAGCCAAAACAGTGAGTTTCATTTTCTGGTCAAGGATTCTCCCTTCTCCTGCCCATCTTAGCAGCAAAATCAATATTCCAAAAATTTTGCCTCAAGTGGTGTCTTGATCCCACACCAGTCAGGATATCTTTGGTCTTCACTGTTCAGACTGAATTTGAATCTGGAAGAAGCTGCCTTGCAAATGCTCTAAAATGATTCATAGAGTAGTCAGTCAGGCAATAAGTATTTATTAAGCTACTACCATGAACCAGGCAAAACACTGGGGATACAAGGAAAGCAAAAATAGTCCTAGGTCTCATGGAGCTCACAGTCAAATGAGGCAAAAAAAAAAAGCAACCATGTAAACGATGTCTAGTCAATCAATCATCTTTCATTATTCACTATTCAATCATTAGAAAATACACAGACCCTCCACCCCTAGGTCACTAGTAAATTTAATCTTCTCAGTCACAGGAAGTACTATTATTAACTCCATTTTACAGTTGCAGAGACTGAGGCCTAGAGTTATAAAGAGACTTGAGCAAGCCCCCACAGGTGAAGAGTGGTAGATCTGCAATTTGAACTTTGGTCCTCCCTCCAACATGCTTTCCATCGAAGTCAAAAAGTACTGTACTGTTTTGAGTATTTTTCCAGGAATCTCTTACCATACTTATCTGAAACAAGGTTATGGAACTTTGGTATTTGGAATAAAATATTGAATGAAGAAAATTGTTCAATTTCTTTAGCATTTGGAGATATGTTTTTAACTTTTTTACTGGTGGCATGGCCAAGTGCCAATTCTGATCTGAGGAAGATGGTAGGAACAGGCCTGTTTACTGAAAATTAGATGAAAATTAATTTACAAGATAGTTATTAGATACCTACTGTGTACTTAAGATTGTGTTGAATGTTTTGGAGTACTGTACACAGAGAAGGTATAATTACAGTCAAATCCTCAGTTACATGGGGAATACATTCCTTGGAATTACTAACTTGAAACTGTAACAAGAAGAATTAAATTTATGGACCTAATTGGTTGTGGATAGTCATGTTCCATTTAGAGTAGGGATTCTTAACCTATTTTGTGTCATGGATACCTCTGACAGTGTAGTGGACCTGCCCTCAGAATCAGTACCCAGGATTACTAAGAAACCAACTATATTGAAATATAGTTGTCAAAATATAAAAACAAGTCCATATTCTCCAGCTTAGGAGCTCCTTATGTGACTGAGAGGTGAGGAAATGAGAATGTTAAAAGATTGGATAGAGATAAAATGAGACTCAAGGGTACCTAGACCTGACTTTCTACCACTCTTATCGACAAGAGGGAATTAAGTTCTCTTTTTCAAAAATGAGGCACAAGAAGGAAGGAGGCCCCACAGTCCTTCTTTATCCTGTCTTCGGGTGATTGTATATATCATATTTGTACCTTCGAGATCACTTGTATAAGAGTTAAATTACCAGAGTTGTAAAGAAGACAATGACATGACTACATACCAAATATATACAGGGGCCAAACTCAATTTGTGCCGATGGGACAAGGAAGGCTCGGAGAGAATTAACTTGATGATAACTTTAAAGAATGAGCAGGATTGTTTTGAGTAAAGATGTGAACAAGCTAACTTTGAAACATTGTATTTAAGTCTACAACAAAACTCCTTTTGCCTACATTTATTTAAAGATGACCTAGTTGTTGAGAATCAAATTAGTATCAAATTGGCATTTATTAAGTCTATCCGAATATAGATTTACTGAGGGATACTTCTTAGAACTGTTGCATTCTGTTCAGTATTTTTCAAATAATCTTTTCCATGATATTCTGTCCTAGTTTAAACGGCTTACAAGTGGCTGGGCAATGTCTTTATTTTTGCGTACTAAAACAAACACACCAACATTAAATGTTTGAGGTTTTGCTCTCATAATATTTCTGGTCAGTCCTACATAAATCTTGGTCACTGTGGTGCCTAGTATTTGCAGCAAAATCTGCCAGTGGACCATATTCAGAAGTGCATATCATTCTTTCTATTACTGCATGTTCACTTCCCAGGGACATCATGATTTAATGAAAAGAACACCAACCAAGCTTTTTGTGACTTTTGAGCAATCAACTTAACTTGTATGAGAAGCTTTCTCTGTCTGCAAAATGGTGACTCCATGACTTAGAGCCATCACTTCACAGGGCAGTCCCCAGGCAAGTGCTTTTTGTGATGCAATGACATTCTTAGGGAAAGTGTGCTGTAATGGAAAGGGGGCTGGTTTTGAGACTTGTTCTGCCATTTGCCTGTCTATAACTTTGGGCTAGTTAATTCACTTCTCTGGACCTCAGTTTCCTCATTTGTAAAATAGGACAAGATCATCTCTAAAGTCCTTCCAGCTCTCTGTCTTTGATCCTATAATCCTAAGTTAAAGAACTGATCTACAAAATAAATAGAAAGCTGTTAATGGAGGGATTTGGAATCAGACAACAGCATTTTAAAGCTGGAAGAAATCTTTAGGCAGAACTGGGGTGAAAATCCAGATAACCAAAGAGTGCAAGAAATGGAGACCTGGGTTCCAGCCCTGGTTGTACCACCTCTTAGTTTTGTGACTACAAGTCTCAGTTTCCTTATCTGGAAAATGGGGGTAATCATACTACACGACCTACCTCACAAAGGTTCTTGTGAGGAAAGTGCTTCCACTTTCAAGCACCAGATGAATATTAGATAGGATGTGAGTTACTGCACTACATTACAATAGAGGCTGATTCAAAGGGCTGCAACTCTGTAGGAAACAGCATAAAGAGGCAATTTTAAAGGACAGTTAATAATAGCCCGGTTATATCTCTGGTCTAAAGTTCACATTTACATTTGAAAAGTAGCATGATAGTTATGTCAATGTAAAAACAAAGCATTATTTTCAAGTCTCAGTATTGAGGACTTGTGCAGACTGTGGTGTTCCACTTGTACACGTACCAAACCATCCTCTTTCTTCCTCTGGTTTAGTGGCATGAGAAATGAGAGAATGATAGACTTGCCCTTTGTCATGGTTAGAGGGAATAGCACCAATACTCCATAGCAACTGTCCCAAGTGCAGTTGATAAAAGATGAGATTAAAACTTTGAGTTAGTATCATTTTTGCTCGTGTGTTCTCGGTTAATTGAAAGTAGATGGAGGTTTACCATTATGTTTGAATAGAAATATGCCATGTTGAGAGAAAGTGACATCATTAAAGCATAAAGCACTATTCTTGGCCACCAGTGGGGAAGGACTTGGTTTCTATTCTGAGCCGAGAAGTAGTTGGCTAACCTTGCTGGGGGATGATAGTGACTATTCAATCAGGACCATCATCCTGAGTGTTAAGTCATTATCTCTCAGCTGTGGTTGGCCATATGTTAGTCTCCTCTCGATCCTTTCCCCAAACTAAATATTTTTCTAGTAAAATCCTTACCAAAGCTGAATACACAGAGAGAATAACTTCTGAGTTTCTCATTCTCTAAGATGATCTTTTGATAGGAGTGACCTTTTGCCATGGTTCATATTTCCCAGGAAAGGGCCCTGAGAGAGTATGGATTAACTACTGAGGGCAAGTCCACATGCCTCTGAACTCTTGCCCATGCTGTTCCTTCCATATAAAATGTCCTCATCTTTCTATCTTGGTCACAGTTATGTATTTTCTTTAAAGCCTACCTTAAGATAACTCATTTTTTGCAACCTTTCCAATTCAATTTAATTCAGTTTATCTATTTATTAAATTCTTACAATATGAGAAGCATTGGATTCAGTGCTGAGAGGGCAAGAAAACAAAATGTCCACAGACCTCAGGAAACTGCAGTTCTCTTGGGATGAAATGCTGTGAACATACACAAGTATCATGTGACATAGTGACTAGATGGAACAATTTTAAAAGAGGAAGACAGTATTAGGGAAGACTATTAAAGAAAACTTCAGGATCATAAAAAGAAATAAGGATTATATTTGGAGCAGCTAGGTGGTACTGTGAGTTGAGTGCTGGATTTGAAGTCCAGAAGGCTCATCTTCCTGAGTTCAAATCCAGCTTCAGACACTTCCTAGCTGTGTGACCCCGAGCAAGTCACTTCACCCTGTTCGCCTCAGTTCCTCATCTGTAAAATGAGCTGGAGAAGGAAATGGCAAAACCACTCCAGTATCTTTGCCAAGAAAACCATAAATGGGGTCACAAAGAGTCAGGAATGACTGAAAAATGACTGAACAACAAGGATTATAAGAGGTGGAGGAAAAATGCATTATAGGCATTGGGATACATGAAGAAAGAATGAGGTGTTCAAAAAACATCTTGTAATCTAGTTGAACTAGAATGGTAGAGTGAAGTGAGCCTGAATGGGTAGATTGGAATCAGAATGTGGAGAGTTAAATACCAGGCTAACAAGTTTGTCTTCTTCTTAGACACAATAGGAAGCCATTGAAGATTATTAATCAGTCTAGTGGCATGGACAGACTTGTGCCTTGGAAATATTATTTTGGAAGCTATCAAAAGCTCATGATCCTTGAGCTCTCCTAATGCATGGAGTGATGATGCCTGTCTCAGCAGTTTCATCTATTGAATTAGTAAAAGTTTTATGTAAAGTTATGCCAAGTCTTGGGAGCAGCCCAACATCTTTCTTGGTGGCATGGAGACCAGTCTGCCCAAGGTTCTCTCTTGACAGCAATTCCCTGCCTATCACTCTTTGGAAGCATGTGGTGGCTCCAGTGTGTGTGTGTGTGTGTGTGTGTGTGTGTGTGTGTGTGTGTGTGTGTAAATTAACACCACTAAAGGGGAACCAATCTGAATTAGCAGTATTCCTTTTTGTTCAAAGTATTTTTCTGAAAGAAATTGATCAAATTCTCCCACTGTTTTAATGCCTATATTTGGCTGCAAATGCCTCTCCTAATGAATGATTGTGTTGTAAGTCAGCACCTATGCTAGGAAAGGAAAAAGGAAGATATCAATGCACAAAATTTAATATCCAAATGAGATTTATTGAAGGATATTCTGTACTACCAACTCAAGCCTCTGAAGAGCTGGAGATTACAAATCCCCAAGTGATTAATGGTGCTTGGGTGAAGGGGGTAGGTGGTATGTAGTTCACCAAAGATCTAACCATCTTTCTCTTTTTGTATAGGAAAAGTCCCATCTACAATCTGTTAATTTCCCTAATTCCCAGAGGTTCTAGGGAAGTGATTGAGGAGAAACAAAATATTGTCTGTTATCTCTGTTCCCAGATCTAGGATTTGGGATCTTTGGGCATGGTAATGGGTTGAGGGGGCGAAGAAGGAAAAAAAAGAAGCAAGGAAGAGTCTGACTCATCTCATGGCTAACTTTGGGTCTGTTTATATACAGATAGGACTCTGATATTCATGGCCTTGTCTGGACTCTGATAAATTCTTACCTGTAAAAGTGATCATGAGCTCATGTGAAAAATAAAGTTGCCAAAGTGTTTCATTGCCTGATTTTCTGATTTAACCCTTAATTCTCCTGAGATGGGCTCTAGGCATTAGGACTTTGAGTTAGTATTTCACATACTATGGTGACTGGCATCTATGAGAAGGACCAGGAGGTGGTCGAGGCTAGATTAGAGAGGGAGGTACTGTGATCCCTACTTTGGGGAGTGTCAACTGCTGACCTAGTTTGGGGGGTGGGGTGGGTGTTATCATAGCACCCTTCCCTTGTTAACCCTGTCCCATCCTCCCTGCTCCTTTGGTGTTTCCAGATTACTGATAACTTTTGAGAGATCAGTTGGAGTAGAACTCTTGGAGTGGGAAGCTTGATTGAAAAGGATGGAGAAGTGAGTGTGATGAAGGGAATTTGGCTGTGCTGAGGGGGAGAGAAATTTTTCTAGGACATCAGGACAAGAAGGGCAGATTTAGGATAGTTAGCCAGATAGTGGGGTGAAGTGAAAGCTTTTTAAGGATGAGGGTGTTCTGACTGTCCTAACAAACAACAAGCAAACTGCTCATTGAGAGAGATTAAAGATGGTGGAGGAGAGGATACTTGATGGGGCAAGCTCCTGGACAAGCATTTAAGAAATTACTTTGTGCCAATAAATTTGTGCTAGGTGGTAAGGAAAGATACAAAATTTAATTCAACCATGCTCCTTACCACCCAAATTAAGCCCAGCCCCAAATGGCATTTGCTTTGTTTGAAATTTCTACAAGGATTACCTATGCCAGTGTGCTATATGATCATAAATCTGGAACTTTACAAAACTTCAGAGATCATCTTGTCTAATACCTTCATTTTACAGTTGAGGAAACTTGAGTTGGGACATAACAAAGGTAGCAAAACCAGAATTTGAAATTAGATCCCCTAAGGGGACTCCAAAATTTTGGCTTTTTCTTGCATAAAAAAGGATAAGATTTCCATTCATTCAGAGAGAGTGGGACTGAGGAGCAGTGGTTTGGGGACCCTTAGCCAGGATGTTGACTTTGGTGAAGAAACAAGTTCTTTTTATTTCCCTATACGTAACGTCTGAAACATAAAGCTATGGTGGTGAATGATACATGCTGGCCTATGTGTGGAATTCTGTTTTCCCACGGTGTGCTCAGTTATAGGGTACCTTTCCTGAGGGTCAGGGCTCCAAGAAGTCTACAAAGCAGTCAAATTTATCTTCCTAAAGCACACATCTAACCATATCACATGTCCCCTCCCTCAGAGAGTAAATTTTAGTAACTCCCTGTTAACTCTAGTATTAAATATAAAGTTCTGTTTGACTTTTTAAAAACCTTTCATAGCCTTACTCCTTCCACCCTTTCTTTTTCACGTGTTGCCCCCCTTTAGTGATACTGGCCTCTATGCTATCCACATACTTGCTATTCCATCTTCTTTCTTGGAGTAAGCAGATACTGTGCTCAGTTCTGGAAGGGATATTGACAAGTTGGAGTGTTCAGAGGAAGGCAGTGTTGTTGTTAGTCCTTCATTCCTGAAGATGACCAAAGATATCATGGGGTAATGTCATGAAGGACCTAGTTATATAGGAGGATCTTCTGGAGAAGAGAAGATTCTGGGAGGACATGAGAACTGTTTCCAAGTATTCAAAGGAGAAGCACGTGGAAGAGGGGTTAGATTTTTTTGCTTGGCTCCTGAGGGCACAACTAGGAGCACTGAAGGGAAGTTGAAAAGAAGCCAATTTAGGCTTAATGTTGGGAAAAACTTCCTAATAATTAAAACAGTTTTGAAAGTGGAATAGTTTTCCTAGATAAGTGAAGTTCCCTTCCTTAGTCAAAGTCATAGTCAGGGAATATTAAGTACCTACTATGTATCAGACTTTGTCCTAAGCACTGGAGATACAAATAAGAAAAAGATAGCTCTTGCCTTCAAGGAGTTTACAGTTTAATGGGAGAAGACTATACACAAAAGGAAACTAAAAAGCCCCCCCTACTACACCAGGGTACATGGTCAGGGGCATGATGATCATGGAATCTAAACCAAGCAGAATAGCTATTGGGAAGTTAGGTGGAAAAATCTGAGCCTTGTATAAAGGGAAGTGTTCATTGCCCTGCCCTCTAATTAAAAGGGAGAGGCAAAGGAGAGTGATCAAGAGGTGTTGAGTGTGAAAGCTGAATTCATTTCTATGATGAGGAGATTTCAGTTGACAAATTTTTCCCAGGGTAGGCGTGATGTCCATAGAAACCAAGTAGAGCAGCTGATGGGAAATAAAGGCCTTGGCTAGATTACCATTTCTTGGATAGGATTCCTATTGTGTATGGGTTGTGTATGGCCAATGAGGGCCCTTCCAGCTCTCCACTGCTGTGATTCTGTATACTTTTTCTGTATTGGTTAATTATCCAAAACCAGGGTGTCCAGGATGTCTCCTTTGTTCTGCATTCTGTGTCTCACACTAGATCGTCTTTAAAATGTGCTTCAGTTTTCATACTTATTTGCATTATCTGTGAATAATCTTAAGGAGGAAATGCAGAGCAATATCTTAGTTTGTGGATGATACTAAATTCTTCTGGGTGTTGAGTCTGACTGGGATAGACTACAAAAAGAAAATAGGAATCTGCAAGTGGGTGGAAAAGTGGCAGAATTTTAATGTGGGCAAGTGAAAGATATTGCACTAAGGGAATAAAAAAAAACCCTAAATTATACATAGAAAATAGACTTTCAACTACCAGTCATGACTCAGGAAAGGTACCTGTGAAACACTGTGTTACTCTCTCAGGATAGTGTGTCAAGGTGCTTCTGTGGCCAAAAAGGCCAATTAGATGCTGAGTAGCATCAAGAAGAACCAGAAAATACCATCTCACCCTAATGTAAAATTGTGACGTTGTCATGCCTAGAGCACTGAGCTCAGTTCTGTGTCTCAAGGGAGATATACAGAAGCTAGAGATGTCCAGAAAAGGGCAACTGGAGTCATAGGCAGGAGAGGAGGGAAGTGGTACCAATTGAGGAAAAAGTACTAAGAGAAGTGTGTCCTTGAGGGAGGAATAATTATTTATGTGGTCTTATGTGAAAATCTGCCCTTAATTTTCTTCTTTTGTGTGGAGAAAAAAAATTAAAAACTTAATTCTCTTAAGCAATTTTTAATTTTTAAGACATTCTGAGATATTATCTCTAATATCTTTTTTTTTTTTGCTGGAAGAACCTTAGTAAAACAGGGGAGTCGTGTTGGCATGATTTCGTGTACATAACAGGTACTTGGTAAATATTTGTCATGAATTCATGACCTTCATTTACTGCTGAAACACTTGCTGAAAAAAAAGTATTCTTGTTGCTTAGACTACCTATAGTTACGAAACAGCCCTTTGGTGACACATGCCTTTAGAAAGGAGATGAATTCAAATGACATGGTGAGAATATGGAGCATGAGGGAATGGGAAGAGGGCAAATAGCACAGCATCTGTGAAATGAAAAACACATAGCCGTGTGTATTGCATCCAGGCCTGATTAGGGCACCTTCCCCAGGTTTCACGTATATTGTTCCTGTCACTGAGAATTGGTTGGGAAAAATGTTAAAGGGGTTTTTGTTCTCATGCACTTTGCTCTATTTACTGCCACTGGGTAAATTGGTGTTTCCTCTTTCCTGGTTCAACCTGCACAGAATTTAGGCTTGTGTCTTAGGACTGGAAAATAAAAAATCCTGAGAGAAATGCACATCTGTGTGTGTCTATATATGTGAAACGTATGTAAATATTTGCCATAATGAAGTAATTAGTTTCATCTATCACAGATAAATGTTGCTGAAATATACAACAAAAGAAAAAAGAAACCAA
Source organism: Pseudochirops cupreus (assembly GCA_028627135.1). Taxonomy (NCBI): domain Eukaryota; kingdom Metazoa; phylum Chordata; class Mammalia; order Diprotodontia; family Pseudocheiridae; genus Pseudochirops; species Pseudochirops cupreus. The sequence goes on from CM053582.1 coordinate 486,949,205, forward strand.
AATTAAAAACAAGATGAACTGTATGTTCTTATTTAACTTGTTACAACTTTTCATCCAAGAACTTTCTCTAACAACATATTTCCAGCTGTTAACCAAAGTCTCATTGAGAGGTTTCTATTCATATTGCTTTATTTTTCCTAATAAGTGAAGAACCACAAGGTCTTAAAATGTTCCTGGCTTATTTCTGCCTTAGTGTTCAGAGCAACCGGTTTCCTCAGTCTGAAAACCCTGAAGCAATCTTCTTGACTCAAAATGATTCTCTGAGTGTTTTTCTTTTTTTCTGAAGCAGCCTCCTCCTATTTGATTTTTTTCTGGAGAATGCCTCCCTTCCAGTTTCCTGCTCATAACCAATCTCCCTGTGAACTTTGGAGTTGGAGCGTCTTCTGAGCTGTCTTATATATTTTAGTTCTGTGATGATGTCATCCTGCTTAAGTTTCTGAAGCTAGATGAATGATTTATTTTTATACACAACCAACATGAGCTACATTTGTTTTGAATATAACATTTTGCATATGCAAGTTAAACAAATAGACTTTTCCCATACCATGAAACAAACAAAATTGTAATTTAATCCTTTTAAATTAAACTAAGTAAAGGTATTAATTCACTAGAACACTATTTATTTATTTATTTATGGCAGGGCAATCAGGGTTATTAAGTGGCTAATAAGTATCTGAGGCAGAATTTGAACTCAGCTCCTTCTGACTCCTGGGCTCTGTCCACTGTGCCACCTAGCTGTCCCTTCACTATAATACAATTTGAAGGGTCTCTGTATAGTTGCAGAATCACTTAATTGTGATGTTTTTATTCATACACTGCTGGATATCTTGGTCTTTTATTCAGTGGATCACTACAAACCAACATGCATTCATTGAGAATTTGTGTGTCATGTCAAAATAATCCCTTTTTTCCTTTCTTGATAAGATTATTAGACTAATAAAATAAATACTATAGAAATAGTGTACCTGGATTTCAACAAGTCATTTGACATCTAGTCCTTCACAGTATCTCTTTTAGGATGAGATGGAAAGACCTGGGCTATGTAATAACAGAATACTTACTTGGATTTGGAACTCATGTCTAGACCTAGAGAAAGGCAATCAATGAATTGAAGTTGTAGTGAAAAGTTTTTGTAGGAAAGCCACAGGGCTTTGTTTTTGGTCCTGTTCTGTTTAACACTTTGTCAAGGGAAAGTGAAGAAGGCCTCTAGCAATTTGGTAGACCCCTCCCCCTCAGAAACTGCTATAGGTTGTGAAAGAGGTTTGTACAGGATGGGAACCTACATTATTTAGAGGCAACTTCTGAATCAATGAGATCACAGGCCTCTTTGAATATTTTAGTAGTTCTTGGGTCAATTGTCCTGCATATGCCATTTGTTTCCCTCTGTCATTTTATATATTCCTTTCTCATTCTCTAAATTCCACATAATCTTCTTTAGGTTCTTTCAACTTCATTCCTCAATTCCTTTAGGACATCCTTAGCTCCTGGCCTTCTGAGGTGTTCCTTGCTGGTTATATGTTGCAATCTGTTCACACCCACCATGTACTGCCCTCTCTGTGATATTTATCTTTGGTTTTTTGGAGGCCATGATGTGCCACATCATACTACCATTTAGCAACATCAGTAACTGGGTCATAGAACACAGTTATTTGTGTTGTCATGTTATCCAAGGATACCTGAAAGACTTTGATGTGTATGGAAACACCTTCCTGTAAAAGCACTTATGAGGTGCTGGGGGGTCCTGCCAAATCAAATTCCTTGTCAACAAACAGTAAACACAGTGGCATCTTCTATTCATTATGTCTCAGTTAACTGTGAGATGGTTGAATTCTTTGTTCATTATTTCTTGTGAAAGCCCCCTTGTCCCTGCTGACATTGTCAGCCAGATGCCCTCAGTTTATGTATAGATGACTTTTATTAAAATTTTGTATCTATGGAAGAATAGGTCGGCAGTTTTTAAAGTTCACTTGATTATCTTTTTTCATTGATAAGGTCTGAAATTTTCCCTACATCTTTGTGGAGCGAGTGTCTTCCCTTCCATCAATTCATGCCATGTTTATTGGTACCCAGTGCCCTCATAACTGTATTATCTCTGGCACACGTCTCTTCTATGTATGTTTGGTCCATTCTGGCTGCTTTTCCTGTCTTTGTGCTTTAGTTTCTTCTTTTCTATTTCCTTTAAAGCACCTTAGAGACTGTGATATTAGGGTCCAAGGGTAATGGCTCACTATCCTTGAAGGAGAAAGCTGTTTGTTGAAATGATTTTGGCAAATATTCTATTTCATTCTAGAGTCTTTAATGTCAACAAAGTACAGAATTTTTGTTGTTATTCAGTCATGTCTGACTCTTTGTGACCCCAATTGAGGTTTTCTTGGCAAAGATGCTGCAGTGGTTTGCTATTTCCTTCTCCAGCTCAGTTTCCAGATGAGGAAACTAAGGCAAACAGGGTTAAGTGACTTGCCCAGGGTCACAAAGCTAGTAAGAGTCTGAGTCTGGATTTGAACGCAATTCTTACTGACTCCACGTTGGGTGCTCTTTCCACTGTGCCATTTAGCTGTCCTCCCCCTTCCTTGCCCCAAAAAGGGTACAAGATAGCAATAGTAAAAATGAAGAGAACCTGACCTTAATGGTTTCATGTTCAGAAAATCTACCAGCGTTTATTAAGTGCTTACTGTGTTCTCTGTGCTGAGCCATACCCTGGAGATATAAAACAAATATAAAATACTATAATCCTTGCCCTCAAGGAACTCTATTCTCTCACAATACACACAGGAGACAACATATACACAAATAAACCTATATGCAAAGTGACTGGAAAAGCATTTCAGTAGGGAGACATTAGAAGCTGAGGGAACCAGGATAGGTCTTATGCAGAAGGTGGGGTTTGAGCTGAGCTTTAAAGGAAGATAAAGATAGTTAAGATTTCAAGTGTCAGCTGAAATCTCAGCTCTTAGGTATATTTCAGTTCTAAATAACTTCCTCATTTTTCTCAGCTTTTATAGAAAGCTTTTAAACTGTCAAGTTGTAAGGAATTTCCCCCATCTCTACCTGGAGATAGACAACACGTGGACTTCTCCTAAATTAAAATTACTCTTTTTAGTGAATCAGTGATATCATCAGCATGGATACTCCCTCTGCCGGTCTATAATATTATATTTAGAAATGAGACATTTCATTCATAAATCTAGCTGTTAAGATGGAAATTAGAGCCTTTTAAAATTTCTTTAATACTTTGAAGGATCTGATATTTCATTAGGGTACTTATTTCATTCACCAATGTATATGCTACCCCTCTATGATGTTACATTACGTGCGATCCATCACCTTCCATAGAAGATCCACCCAATTCACTAACCAGCTTTCCTGTGAGTCTTTTAATGTCAGAAAGAAAGAACCAGAGTAGCAGTCAAGCTGCCCATCTGTTATTTCTCATTCGTATTCCTCAAACAGGCTTTCATGGTCATATGTATCTACAGTTATATTTTCTACTATGTTCTTTCTCTGTACAAATCATTGTTGGTAACATACACCCACCATGTGCATTTCATTGCCCCTTCGGTCACTTCTAATCCTGATTTTCCTAAGGTAATCATGTTCCATGATTCATAGTCATGTAGCCTCACTGAAGAATATTAGTGTTAAAGAAATGGACTGCTGGGTCAGTAAGCATCTGAGGATTGTTGAAACTATCACCCAGTTTCCCAAATACAATCCAGCGTGATCTCCTAATCAATTTTAGGCCAAGCTTATTGTCTATCAATAGAATTTACTCAAGGTAAACATATTTGTGGACTAATTCATTGGGCTGCCCATCTAGTTGAAAGCCATAGTGTGGGGCTACAGTGGTTTTTCTACTTTGCCTTATTCAGTGTGAGAGGTTAGATTATTCCCATATTATTGTTGTCTATTTTACCAAGGAGGCTTTGTAGTGATGAGGCTCAGTGCAATTTAATTCCTTGTATTCATATTTGTTCATAGTATCTTTGACTAGAGAAAGTTATAAAAGTAAATACAGTTTTTTTGTGTGTATAAAGGATGATAGAAAAAAACACTGGACCCCAGGAGTCAGAAGGTCTGGGATCATAACAATGGTTCCATTAATGAGTCGTGCAAGCTTTAGGCTGGTTGCTTTACCACTCTGGGTCTCAGTTTCTTCTTTCAGTAAAGGAAGGTGTTTGATGGTGACCTTCAAGGCCCTTTCTAGCTCCAAATTCAATGACTCTACACTTCAGTTAAGAAACAGAGAAGCATTTATTTAGATGACTTCAAAGGTCCCTTCCAGCTCTTGATCTATGCCCCCTATAATCCTATAATGGTTCTTTAGTGAAATTACCATTTTATAGAAAATAATTTTAGTATTTAATGGTGTTTGTATCATTGAAACATTATAGCAGCTGCAATGCTTTGGGGCCTCTAACCCTGATGCCCTCCTGTATGAATGACTAGAGAAAACTAGCAGGTGCTATTTCTTAAAATAACCGTAGATTTCACCATGAATGTTGGTACACTGATAGAGTTTTCAGCTTGCTGGATGTTCATTTTTGAAGTCTATACAGGCATGCCTCCATCAAAGGAGACAGATTCTAATGATATACTCTGTTGTTAAGAAACTTTGATATAGGAGTTGGGAATGATGTATTTGTTCAAAATACATGTAGTGTTTTAAGATTTATGGTAGTATATTAGAGATAGGGACTGTGATTTCATTAGGATAGGGTATGCCTAGCGGAGACTATTCACTTTACCAGTGAAGTTCTGCACTTTCACTGGAACTTATGACCTTAGAGGGTTGCCTATAGCAAGAAGAGGCTAACTGACTTGCCCACAAAAGAATTTTTAAAAAATTTTCTGGGTATAGAACCTTGTTTGGAGTCAGGAATTTCACCGGAGTTCAGATTTGCTGCACATAATTATTAGATCTGTGACCCTGGTCAAGTTACTTGACCTCCCTCTACCTCATCTGAAAAATGTAGGATTGAATTTGGTGGCCTCTAAGGACCCTTCCAGGTCGGATTCTATGATTCTGTGACATAGTGCCTGATGTTAGGTAGTTTACAGTCTAGTACAGTGGTGGGGAATCTATGACCTTGAGGCCACAGGTTCCTCAACCCTGGTTTAGTAGGATCATGTGATTAAATCCTAATAAATCTAGAAATAATCTTATCCCACCCCCTTATTTTACTTGGGAGGAAACTAAAGCCCATGGGGGGAGGTGACTTTAGTTTACTTTGGCAAATACCCATTCAGTACCTCCTATGTATAATGTGCTGCAGGATACAAAAGACAAATGAAATTGTCCTTGCCCTCATGGTGTTTCCATTCTACTGGACTTATCTAAGGTTAGAGAAGTACTAAATAGCAAAGTTGGGATTGAGTGCAAGTCAGAACCACGGACTCTCACTCAGAATTGGACAATACTAAACACTTCGACAATATTATAGAGCAAATGCATTATTTACCAAGTAACATTCTGTGATGTCTGAGAGGAAAGATTTAATTAGACCAAAGCTTTACTGGAGAAGGTTGCATTTTAGCTGGGCATTAAAGAATGGACAGAAGTTTTCACAGAAATAGGAAGGAAATATTTTCTTGGCATAGGGAGCAGTAGGAATAAAAGTGCAGAGGTATGAGAATCCATGAAGGGAGGGTAGGAAAAGAAGTCCAGTTTAACAAGGGCACAAAATATGAGACAGGGCTGGAAAGGTGGCATGGTATTAGATTGAGGGGAAGGACTTGGATGTCAGTCAGACATGTTTGAACTTCACTAGAGTGAAGTCAGACTTAAGAGTTTTGAGGAGAACAGTGATATGACTGGATCTATGTGAAAGAAAGAATGTTCTGACATTTGTCTGAAGGATGGAGTGGAAGGAGGAGAGAGTGGTGGCTATTCAAGGAGTTTATAGTAGTACAGGAAAGCGGGATAATACAATTCTCCTAGGCTGGTGTCATGGAGAATTGAGCAGGCAGTGCTTTAGTGGGAATAGAATTGGCAAGTAATTGGTCTTGGTAACTGACTCTGAAAGATCAGGGAACCTTAATAGAAGATTTAAGGATTACAGCTGGGTCATGTATGACATTGCTTTCCATAGAGGTGCCTTGTGCAATGCACAACTATTATTAACTTCTTAGGTAAGGTCACAAAAGTATATGACTTTACTGGGGTCAAACAACTAGAGAATGTCAGATCTACAAACCCAGATCTCTCATTAAGCCATAGCTCTTTCTGCCACGCATTTTATGATCAGAAAGGGGCGATTTTATACAAAATACAATTACTGCTTAAGCAAAGTAACATCAAATATCAAAAGAAAAGTAGCATAGATTTAGAGTTGGGAGAGACTTGGGAATTTCTATAGTCCAACCCCAACTTGAATCATAAAGACCATCTAAAATAGACCCAACAAGCAGTTATCCAACTTCTACCTGAAGACCTCTATTGAGAGACAATGCATGATGTCCAAGGCAGCATTCGGCTTTAGGACAACTCGTTATTAAGAAGTTTTCCTTATGTTGAGCCAGAATCTGTCTCCCCGTATAATTTGCCTATTCTGCCCTCCAGCATGATGTGGGTGTGAAAGTGGACTAGGACCTCAGTTCTGTGTCTTACTAGCCACGTAAACTTGGGCAGAGCACTGTAACCTCTCTGAGCCTCAATTTCCTCATCTCTAAAATGAAAATACATGCTCTTGCCTACCCCAGAAGGATGATGTAAAGGTCAAATGTGATGATGTGAATCCAAGTACTTGGATTATAAAACCTGCTAAAGTGATCATTGTTAAGAATACTGATACATTATTAATACATTCCAGAAAACAAGGTACTTATATGTATAATCTGATGACTGTATCAGTGTCTTATACAAATCCTATCAGATTGTAGCTTTGCACAAAATAGACATTGAATCAATATTTGAAATGATGAACAAAGCCTAACCCCAGTGTTAACTCAAGGACCAGTGCTCTAGATTACTGAATAGCTTTAAATACCAACAGTTTTTATATTTGAAGCCCATAGGCTGACTTGTCTTAAATTCAATGACTATGCACAGAAAAATACTTGTTTAGATGACCTCGATGGTCACTTCCAGCTCTTGATCTATGTTCTAATAATCTTACGATTTTTTCTTTAGTAAAACTGCCAACTATTTTATAGAAATTAATTTCAATATTTAATAGTGTTTGTATTACTGAAACATTATAGCAGTCATGATGCTTTGGGGTCCCTGACCTCCAACTCAAGGAAGCTATCAGGTGCTATTTTTTAGAATAATCATAAATTTCACCATGAATGTTATTCACCAAGTCCGATAGAATATTATATTCCAAGGTAAAAATCTTCAAAAAATGAATTTTTAAAAACATTTTAAGGGGCAAGGTAGTAGTATGATACTTTTATATTAGCATTAATTAAGTAGGATTCCTGTCTTTCAAATAAACATGTTTAAAATATTAATCTGCTCATAGGAAGACTTCTGAAACCAAATTTTAAAGGGAGATTTTTAAGAGCAACTTTCCCAGGATAGGCGACTGAAAATAGGAGGCCATTCATACCTGCAGATTTATCATCCTAATTATCTTGGGGATTACTATGACAGTTTATGTTCTCTCCACCAGTGACTGTTTTGGTTTTTATTGAGTTCCATTGGATCCCTAGCTGTTTTCAGAGCTTAATAGTGTTTGGTTATAGGGCTGACTTAATATATTTTGACTCTTGGGAAGTCTATGTGGGGAGCTGGGAATGAGGTGAGAAGTAGAAACTCAAAATAGACTTTATTTTGAATTGTTTTGCAAATCAGAATACCACCTCCTTAAGATCACTGAGGAAGTAGGAATAGGAAACTTGAGTGGGACCTGAAGAAGGGAGGGGGATTTTGGAACAGGCAAGACTAGGTATAGGATAGAGGCTTTGAATAGTCAAAGAACAGCATGAGTAAAGATATCAGGCATAGTTTGGATTCACTAGATTTAAGACAGTCACCCCAGACAAGGTTAGTCCAGCGAAGTCCAATTTCTTTCCATTTAATCAAACACTTCTACTCCACTTTGAAGGAAGAGGAAGAGATCAAAGAGATATTCTAATAATGTATTCCTTGTAAAGGTACCTAGCAAAAGACCGCAGACCCCTTTGTCTGCTTTAGTGCAATGAAGAACTGTACAGCCACTCGTATCTGCGGGCCATTCATAATTTGTCTATTACATTCTTCCTCAATTAGCAGTCTGGCAGGATCTCAGTATTTCTGGATCTTTTAAGAAATACCGTACTTGAATTGACAATAGCCAACCATAATGAAATATAAATTAACTTGAATAAGAACTGACTTGTCAGCTTAATTGAGTCTCAGACTATATAATACTACAGTGAACACATTCATACTAACAAGTCTTTAATTTTAAAACATTTCACTTAAAATTGGTACTTTCTAAATTCTGAGGAGGATGAGGAGGTTCCAGGGTACTAGGCCTTCTCCAGTGTGTATTTCCATGATTCAGTAGAACTTGACTCAACCTTGGGGAATTAAGAGGCAAAGTCTGAAGAGACAAGTGCCCCTCTCTTCAAAGCTTGCCTCAGCATTAATTTTTTGATGGGACTTTAATTCATATATTAGTTGTTAGAATAAAATGAGGAGTTTGGACCAGGTGAATGCTACAATCCTTTCTTTTTCTAAATCTGTGACCCCACTAGATGGCTATAAATCAAAAATCTAATGAACATTTATTACTTTGTGACTAGTACTTGGTTAGGCCAGATGAAAAATGCATGAGAAATATAAGGCAGCCATTTTTACCCTTAAGTCCTTTATGATGGATAGTCAAGACATGAAATAGAGAAAAACTAAGTGTGACATGGTATAGACTATTAGTGTAATAGAAGTTCAGAAAAAGGTAGGAGTTACCTTGAACCTTGAAGAAAGGGTAGAAATTGAGTAGGTGGGTGTGCTGTTCTGGGAGAAGAAAAACATGAGTACAGGCAGAAAAGAAAGAATATATCATGGCAAATTTGGATAATGAGGAAACTGGCCTGACTAGAACAGTGTATTCATGTTGAAGAGTAGTAGCAAGTAAATGTGGACAGGTGAGATGGAACCAACTCATCAAGGAGCTTCAGAAATTAAACAAAGGTGTTTGAGTTGTGGAAACAGGCAATCAAGGGGAAGACAATGTAGTTCACTTTGTAGGGGAGCCTATATGTGTGGTGGAAAGATATCAGTTTGGTAGTGGCATGTGAGATCTTGGAGAGGCTATTAAACAAGTGGTAATTTGGGTATAAGATGGTAGAATGCTGGATGAACTGGAGGGTGGGGGTGGCAGTGGAAATGAAGAGGGGTAGATGGTGTAAATACCAGAGAACTTTGGAAACAAAAAATATTTATAATATATATTCACTGGTCTAGAGAGGAAAAGGGATGAGTCAAAGATGACTCAAGTTTAAGCCTGGTGTCTGAAAGAATGGCGGTGCCATTGACTGACAAATAGAAATGGGTAAGGTTGTAAAGGGGAGGAGGGTGCAGGGAAGGATGCAACCCACAACATTCATTGAAGAAAACAGAGCATTATGTCATAGGATAAGGAGATTTAGAGCTATAAAGAGATAATATAGTCTAACTTTCTGTTGTACAGTAAGGAAACTGAGGGCCACAGTAGTTAAATGACTAGTCCAAGGGTATGACTCCATACCAGAGTTTTTCATGTGGGCTGCTTCTCTGCTTCTCTGCATTGACAGGTGGTTTGAGGACAAGAGTTGCATAGGATAAGAGATTGATTTGTTGATAACTCCTACCTGCAGGCTAAGAAGAATCACACAAATTTCACCCCTTCCTGATTCTTGTCCTTACCCTGGTCTTTAAAACTCAAGGTTGTTTAAAAAAAAAAGTCACATAAAATTGCTTAAGATTATCAATTAACTATCCTAGCTCCCAGCAATTTTACAACCTGCTTAAGACACACACACACACACACACACACACTAGCAACTAGCTACCAACAGACTTCTTTGAATGACGTGTTAATATTTTATTTGTCGTATTTTTTTTAACACTGCTTTGGCTTTGTTCCCAGGAGACTGATTAATTTTCAGTATTACCGAAGGCAAGCTTCTTTTAATCTTGTTATGCCAAGCTTTGAAAAAAGCAGGGACCGTGTCATCTTCCACAAACTCATGTGTTTATTTCTTCTATACTTCCCTATTCCAGAGAACAACCCATCTTCACCACCAGAGCACATGTCTTCCAAATAGACCCCACCACTAAGAAGAACTGGATGCCTGCAAGCAAACAGGCAGTCACTGTTTCCTATTTCTATGACAGCACAAGAAACAGCTATCGGATTATCAGTGTGGATGGAGCCAAGGTAGGAGGGTGAACTAGTATGCTTGGGACTCACCTACCTGTCGATGAAGGTTGGTTACACCAGGTTGGTTACACTCAGAGGAAGGTGTGGGCTCAGGGTTATGCACAGGTAGAGATGACTAAAGTAGATGATGAATATTTGTGAGTACAGTCCCTGACTGCAAAGAGATTTTTACCCATCCCTGTGTTAAGTCTTATTTGACCTGCTCCTGACTGGCTGCTCAAAGGTACCTAGCAAAAGACCCCAGACCTCTTTGTCTGCTTTAGTGCAACGAAGAACTGTACAGCCACTCATATCTGCTGGCCATTCATAATTTGTCTATTACTTGGAAAGATAAGATTGCCTGTGTTGCAGTTAACTGAGTTAATGTAATGAGTATAATCCCTGAGCCAAACCAAAGTCAAGACCCAGAATGGCAGTGTGTTAGGACATGTCTTTTACTTTTTGTGTTTAAGTATGTCCACTAAATTGGTTTGCATACTGTCAGAATGTGCTGTAATTAGATCAACTGTATGTAACAACTTTATCTTGTTCCTTGAAATCACAAATCTGACACATGGGCTTGTGTGACATAATGCTTCTGTAGAGAGTAGTTAAAAATCATATGAAACTAGACCCAAGAATTGCATAATCCATATTTCCAGCCCTGAACTCCATCCTGAGTATCAGTCCTTTTGTCTCCTAGACATTTTCTATTCTGTTTATAGCACATCAAACTGAACATATCTAAAACTAAACCTGTCACCCCCAACCTTCCCTCTCACTTTCCCTACAACAAAAAATACTATTTCCTCATTCTTTATTTTCCTATTTCTGTGTTTCTAGTCTCTCAGATGAAAATTGGGAGTTATTATTGAATCCTGCTTTTCAAATCTCACCCAATAACTTTGTAAGCTTTTCAAGTCTTCAAAATGTCTTTTCTTTTTCCTCTTTTGATTCCTGTTATTACCACCATGGTCTCTAAACCCTTACTATCTTATGCTTGGACTATTACAGAAATCTCTTAACTAGATTCCTCCTTTCTATGTTCCACTCCATTTCCAGTTCATTATATCACTGAGAGGTGAATCTTTCTATAACATTATTTAACACAATAAATTTGGAACAGTCTGGATTGGGCATGGTGGGCACATAGCAAGTGTTTTTGCGGCCTCATTTCCCTCTCCAGTTTGAGAATGGGACATTATTGTGACAACTTATTTGAAGGTCTTCTGGGTTAATAATAGATCCCAGTCAATTGGGGAAAACATTTATTTTTATTTTTTATATTATATATTATATTTATATTATAATGTTACACATTATAATAATATATAATATTATATATTTTATAATATAATATATTTTTATATAAATTATATATTAAATATATAAATCATATATTTGTATATAAATATATTATTTATTTATATTCATTTTGTAATCAGGGAAAATATTTAAAATTTAAAAAAATAGATCCCTATCTACTGTTTGGTGACCTCTGCCTTAAGACATAAATTCTTTAGTTATAGAAAGTTTTCAAGGTTCTATGCACCTAGCTGCATGTCATTTGACTCTGAGGGATTTGAAAAAATGAGTGAAGCATCCATCAATTGCCTTCTGTGCATAAAGTACCATGCTGTGGTTGAGATACAAATAGAAAAGCAAGATAGTCCCCACTCTCAGGAAACTCAAATTCAAATGGAGGAGACAACAGACATATGGAAGGTTTCAGCTGCAAGTCAGATGGAAAGGTCCCATGGTTCTTAGGTTGCAGGAGCAAAGCACCTGTTAATGCTTCTTCTTTAATGGTATTTTCACTGATAAAATCATATCAGTTTCTGATGTAGTTCTGTTTGATAATGCCAAGGAGGCAAGAACTTTCTTTTCTAGGTTTTCAGTAGCTTGGGCTGTTAACACGTGCAGGAATAGTTGCCAGGCTGTATCTAGACAGAGATTGCCTCCCAGGATGATATCCGAGGACTCTGAGCATTGCTATTCCAAAGGCTTTGGGTTTAGTTCTGGGCTGTCTCCATTGGAATCTGAAGGGGAATCATGGTCATGGTGGTGGCGATTGTCTGACCTGCCTGGAACATTATGCTTCAGCAAGGCTGGCTTGTTTGTCAGGTGTTTGGTATTTTGTTGGCAATTGGTGGAGATGAGTGGCCCTTTCTCCTCTGGAGTTACTTCTTCAGATGGTAACTTTGGGGACTGGTCTATAAGCAGCACTGGTGGTTCAGGAGGTGGTGCCATACCCAGGGCTCCTGTGCTTGTTTGAATGTTGGTGGCACTTGGTCAGCAGTTGCCACTGATGGTGATGAGGAATGTATATCCCTCTTTACAGTTACTTATCCCCCTCAATGATTGCTGTGGGAGCTGGGCTAGAAGCAGGTCTGGTAGTTTGGGGAATATTGCTATCTCCAGGGTTCTTGGCCTATTTCCATTAAGGTCTAATGATGGCTAAAGTAGTGGTGATTTGATTTGCCTGGCACATGGTGCTTCCTGTCTCTCCCTCAGAGGACCTTGTTGCTTCAGCTTAGCTGACTTGGCTCCTCAGAAGTTGCCTTCTCTGATGATGGCTTTGAGGACTGATCTAGAAGCAAGACCAGTGGTCTGGGAGATGCTGCCACTCCCAGGGCTCCTGTATTTACCTGACTGTTTGTGGACATTTGTTTTTGGTGATGATGAGGAGTACGAACCCCCTCTTCACAATGATTTCCCCCTCAACAAGAGCTGTAGAGCTGTGGTTGTGAGCAGATCTGGTGATTAGGGGGACATTGCTATTCCCACAAAAGAAGTCTAATATGGAATCTGTGCCCTCAAAATACTTGTAAACTATGTTTCTTCTTTTTTTCTTCTATGTTACTCTTCCTGCAAATCTTCATAAACCCTCTTCCTTAATTTTTTGAATTGTATAATCACATAGATAAAAGGAGCCTTGGAGAGAATCTGGCCCAGCTTTCTCATTTGAAAGATGAGGAAGCTGAAGCCCACAGTGGTGAGATGACTTGCCCAAGGCTAGGTACTCAATAGTGACAGCACTAAATTGAAAACTCAGCTCTTCTTACTCTTAGTCTGATTTATTTCCCCTGTGCCATGTTGTATCTTGGATATGTATAGAAATATTGTTTGATATTAGATCTAATAGGTTATGATGACACAATGTGGATTTAAACTTTCATAAGAATTTAGAATTGGAAGGAAGCTAGCTGGATATGTCCAATGAGAGGCAAATTACTTTTTTTTTTTTTAACTTTCTCTTGGGATTTCTGGTTAGCTGTTAAACCCCAAATCATTTCTGTGATGTTGAGCTGGAGCCCTCCTGGGGTGTCACCAAGCCATTTTGAATATGGGTAGTGACTCAGGATGGCCTATTTTCTTCCATTAACAGCTAATCCTGTTAGTTCATCTACTTACCCCTGAGATGAGTTTGTACTTGTAATTTGGAGTGTTGTGCTATCAAGGGATGTATTGGACTTAATTATAGATAAAAACTACTTTCCCAGAGAAAGTACTTCAGCCTTGTTAACTGAGCTATTAGTAGCTTCTTGTTGTTGTTGCTTGTCCTTCATTCTTCAAGAGGACCATGACATCAGGGGAAGTGATGCCATGACTTGCAAGTGAATTGGATTTAAGCAAAGGGGCACTGTTGCAGTCACCAGACTCACTTTCTCCTCCAGAGCCATCTGGATCCAGTGGCGAGATATATAGAGTAGGACAACTGGAGATGGCCTAGGATATCTTGGTGAAGTGTTGGTGACAGTATGGCTGTATAGATAAGGGCCTTCCATATATAAAGAAGGTGGTAAACAAGGTAGAAATTAGCCCAAATTCCCTTATTTCTATAAGGGAAATCACTTTGAGGTTCTACTACTTAACTTGTTAGATACCAGTAGAAAGGCACTATACATCTCTAGGTCCAGCACAAGGCTAAAGGGGAAATAATGTCTTAGTTCATTGGAATAAAATTTGCTTAGTGTAGACCTGAAATCTAGACATTAAGGAATCACAGGAATGGTGATAGGGAGAAATAGGATTGAACCCTATATGTACAAAAATGCACTAGGGTACTCAGTGGAAGGGCCCTACTGTAATGAAGTTGTATTTTTAATGAATAAAAATGCTTAATCATAAGAAAAATATAAGTCAACTTTGAGCTTCCACCTCATACCCATCAGATAGGCAAAGATGACAGTAAAGGAAAATGGTAGTTCTTGGAAGGGCTGAGAGGACAGGCACACTAATGCATTATTAGTAGAGCACTGAATTTGTCCAACCATTGTGGGAAGCAATTAGGAATTATGCTAAGAAAACATATAAAATATTTGTACTCTTTAACCCAAGTATCCCATTCTTAGACACATACCCCAAGAAGACCAAGAGACAAGAAGAAATGTCCCAAATACACTGAATTTTCATAGAGACACTTTTTGTGATAGTCAAGAACTAGAAATAAAGTAGTTGCCCATTGATAAGGACATGGCTAAACAAACTGTGGTACATGAATGTAATGGTATAATACTATGCACTAAGAAATGATGAATAAAAAAGAATTCAGAAAAGTATGGAGAAAATTACATATAAGTGATGTCCTTATGGGAAGCGAAGAAGGCATATCTTCAGAAGTAAAATTGATGGGAAAAAAAAGAATATCAATAAAACTTGAAAATACATGTTCATTGTAATATTTTACATAATCCATGGAGGAGTGCTAGGTCAGGCACAAATGAGCTACAGCTTATTTTCCGTGATAATCGACATTCAAGTATTGAAGTAAATGATACCCTTGAAGATATGTATGATCTGAAATGGAAGTGGCTTGACTTTGTAGGGTAAATGAGGCATCCCAGAAGGGTACCATATGTCCTCAATTGGTTCCCATTGAAATGTGCCAAATCCTGGAGGGGAGGGCCTCTGGCATAGTGGGTGGATCTTCTATGGAGTATTTATGGAAGAATATGAATAAGAATCACATAGCATGAGAAGGCAGGGATTGTTTGCAGTCTTTGTTGATGTAAGGAATATCTACATTGATGAGATCATAGATCCAGAGAAGTATAACAATATTCAAAATTTATGCAGTGTTTTACATTTATAAAACATTTGATATGAAATCCATTCTGTGATTTGATTCTCCCAACAACCCTGTAATATAAATAGAGTGTTATTCTCATTTACAGACAAGCACGTAGAGGTATGGTTACCTACCAATAAGAGGCAAAGTCAGGATTTTAATAAAAGTCTTCAGATCCAAGTACAGGATTATTCCATTATAATCTAGTCAAAGGATACTTATTTTAAATGACTATGGGGTCTAAAACCATTGAGAAATTATATCTTTTGGTCTCTGTTCCATCTTGGGACATGCAGAGTCTCAAGTATTGGAAGGTAAAAGAGGCTAGGGAAGCATGCAAATGGATAGGCAAAGTCTGTCAAAGTTCAAGTTAGGGAACTGGTAATATGGATTATGATATGAGTATTTTTTTTTTGAGAGATTTATTTTATCTCTTTATACTGCCCACTAGAAATTAGTAACATCATTATTAAAAAAAAATTTTTTTTTTTTTGCTTTTTGGAGGGCTGTTGGGGTTAAGTGACTTGCCCAAGGTCATACAGCTAGTTTTTGTGTTAAGTGTCTAAGGCCGGATTTGACCTCAGGTCCTCCTGACACCAGGGCTGGTGCTCTATTCACTGCGCCACCTAGCCGCCCCTTAACATCATTATTTACATTACTCCTTTTCTACCTTAATAGATGGTATTCATGCTTGGCTCCATCCTGTCCACTGCTGTCATCCTTGATGATGTCAACCCATTAGTCAGGTTGACCATGTCCCCATCAGTGTTGCTGCTTTTCTATCTCCACTTTGTAAATATTACAGAGGCACAGTCATACTGTTGGATCTCATGTTTATAATGTACTGGTTCACCTGCAAAGTCCTGAGGTTCATTATTGCTTTTTTTGTTAATAACTTTTTAACCTATTGTCAGTGCTACAACCTGAGCCACAGTTCTTTTTTTTGTCCTTTGCTTTACTAGTATTTCTTCACCCAAATTAGTTTCTCTAACCTATAGTTCCTCTCTTCCTTCACCAACCTAGACTCCATGATCATGTACATCAAGTGCTGCTTTAACCATGACCCCAGATTTCATTGTTAGTCTGTCCTATTGTGCCCTCTGTGACAATCACCAGCCCAAGGACACTTCCACTGTTCTTCCCTTTACCAAATTTGCTCTTGGTCAATGATTTCACATCTTTTACTGAGAAGATGGCAGCTACCCAGCATAGCTTTGTTCATCTATCTCAATTCATCAACTCAGCAAAAATTTTTGAGTCTGTACAACGTGCATTTTGTTGTTGTTCACTCATTTTCCATTGTGTCCAACTCTCCATGATCCCATCTGGGGTTTTCTTGATAAAGATATTGAAGTGGTTGCCGTTTACTTCTCTAGCTCATTTTACATATGAAGAAACTGAGGCACACAGAAACAACTAGTAAGTGTCTGAGAGTGGGTTTGAACTCAGGTCCTCCTGACTCCAGGGCCAGTGCTCTCTTCACTGTGCCACCTAGCGGCCCCATGTGTACATTGTCCATAGCATGGTGACATGTGGTAGAGAAGATATAAAGTTTAGATAAGACATAGTCTTATTCATTTTCACTTTCCTAGACATATGTTTCTTGAGTTATTTTATCTTTCACTCAACTTTCAGAGGAAAAGTCCCCTTTTCTCTGTTACGCTGACTTCTCTACCTGTGTTTTAGACCTGATGTTGAAGATGCCTTGACAACTCCTGAGAAATCTTGTTCATATGTATCTTCTCTTTAATAATTGAATCTTTTCTTTGACTCCTTTCCCCCTGCCTTAAGACATACATAGGTCACTGTCTAAAAAAGTAATAACTTTTCTTGAACTTCTTGCCCCCTCCAGTATTCCTTGCTTGCACAACCAAATTTGTTGAAAGAGTAGTGCTTCCATTTCTCACTACTCATTCTGCTTGAGTCATACCTTCTGAGAGACGGGGAGCTTAGAGGTCACCTGGTCTAATCTTCCACCTGATGCATGAATCTCCTCTATAGCTTCTTAGGAGCAGAATTTTTAAAGCTTAGAAATCATTCAAGCTACCTCCCTTCCCCTTCACTTTATAGAAAAGGAAATTAAGGTCCAGAAAGTTTACATTATTTGCTCAAGTTTACATAGATGGTAAGAAGCAAAGTTGGTATTGGGACCCTAATCTTTTTACTTCAACTCCAGTACTTCGAGCTATACTGCATTGATCTCCAAATCTCTCTATTATATTGGATAGCTTCAGAAGACAGGATTATATTCAGTCATATCTGTTCCCTTTTCCACATGTTGATCTTCAATTATTTGAATTTACATAAGCTACCAATCACCAGTTTCCTCAATTACCCCTCACTTAACTTGGTCCTGAATCTCCACATCTTGATCCTACCTTCCTCTAGACATCCTCTAGCTTCTCACTATTTCACTTCAAATGTGATTCCTGGGACAGAACAAATACAAGATCAGCTCATTTTGCTCAATGCTTGACCAGTATTGAGTCCACTCTTAGCCTTCTTGTTGTAAACATTATAATTCTACTGATGCAGCCTAAGGTCACGTTAACTTTTTTGTCAGAAAAATCAAGCCATACGGCCTCCATTCTGGCCCATTTCCCACCAGAATTGGGACTCTGCCCTCTGGGACCCCGGGCTCTCATAGGGGAGCTTTCAACCTGTCTTGCCCAGAACCATGACACTTCTCAGCCATTTCCAAACCATGCCACCCCTCTCCCTGCTTTCCAGCCCCTCATTGTCCTGTCCCCTCCCACTGAAATGTAAACTTCTTGATGGAAGGAGTTGTCTTTCTTGCTTGTATTTTTATCAGTGCATAGGGTAGTGCCTACAGCATAGCAGATGGTTAATAATTTTTTTCATTTATTCATATTATACTGTTAACTTCCTTAATCCCCTTTGATCTGATTCCTCTCTACCATTTTATTAAATTGCTTTCTCTAAAGTTTCACCAATGACTTAATTCTTTCCAAATCCAATGACTTTTTTCATGACCTCCATTTGCCTTGACATCTTTGTTGTGATTGACATTGTTGAGCAAACCTTTCCTTGAAAATCTCTCCTTCCCTTTGTGATTGTAAACTATTTTAGTTTTCTTCTTACCTCTCCAACTATATCCTTTCTGGTTTATTTCCCAATCCTCTAATACTGCAGGCATCCTTCACAGATTCATCCTTTGTTTCTTTCTCTCTACAGCTTCTTCCTCTATAACAGTGGTTCTCAATCTTCCTAATGCCACGACCCTTTAATACTCATATGTGGGCATATCTGCATGTGGGTGATGGAGATGGATAGAGGAGCGGTGTCTCCCTTCCTGAGATCATGGGAAATGTGTTTTCTGATGGTCTTAGGGGACCCCTGTGAAAGGGTAGTTTGACCCCCAAAGGGGTCACGACCCACAGGTTGAGAGCCGTTGTTCTATAAGCTTTTCCATTCTGATAGTTTCAGGAATTACCTTGATGGTGATGATCCCCTCATTTGCACCTTTGGTTTAATAATTCTGTCCATTGGATATTTCCTCGTGGCTATCTTGCTATCACCTGGAAATACCTGAGCCTTTCAGAATTCATGTTTCAGTACTTGAAGATAATCCACTAATTTTCAGAGCTTTCACCCTTGAGTCCAACCCAATTGCATTGCATCTATTGGATGATCCTTATAACCAGACCACGCTTCCATTTCACATCCCATTCAGTCACCCACCCTTGCTTTTGTTGTTGTTTAGTCATTTTCAGTCCCGTCTGACTCTTTGTGACTCTCTAGACAAAGATACTGAAGTGGTTTGCCATTTCCTTCTCCAGCTCATTTTATAGACGAGGAACTGAGGCAAAGAGAGTTAAGTGACTTACTTAACCAGGGGCACACAGCTAGTAAGTGTATGAGGCCGTATTTGAACTTGGGTTTTCCCGGCCCCAGGTCAGGTGTTCTATCCATTGAGTCACTTAGCTCTCTATCTGACTATAAGTTTTGGAGCAAAACACTTCTCTGCTCACCTCTGCTCTATAAGAGTTATCTTCCCCTATAAGAATGTAAACTACTTGAAGGCAGGGACTATGTTAAAAAAAAATCTTTGTATTGCCAGTGCTTAGTAATTTCCTCAACATAAGTACTCGTTCATTTATTCAATTATACTATCCTTTCTTAATAACCTAGAATTAAAACTTTGCAGAAATTCTCATTAACACTTTTAACCTGCAATAATGATCAGATACTTATCAGTTCTTCTGTTGCTAAAATTCTTTGATTTGTCCTATTCTTACTATTGCCATTCTCGTGCCCTTGCTACTTCATGGTTGGGCTATTGCAGTGACCCTGTAGCAGGTCTTCCTGCCTTTAATCGTTTCCCTCAACCACTTTTGTTAGGCAATAAGGTAGCTATGAATGACCTTGACTTCAGTAAAGTGTCAGAGTTACCTGCCAAGAGTACTGGAGCCTGTGGGTGTGAGTGGGAGCTTCAGGAAAGTCAGAGAAATGCTTTTTGTAGACACCCTAAGAAAGAAACCAAAGGATAACTAACAGGTTTGCTAACAGCAGTGAGGGGCCAGGTGAAGCAGGACAATGTAAATTTGCAGTGGACTAGATGTGCGCAGTTTTGTGTCATTTCCCAACTTGTCAGTTGAAACAAAGCAGCTTCTGATTGTAGTCCAAGTTCGTACATGGTAGATTGGCATGATAAACAGAGTGAAAGATCAGAGCTTAAAGTAATATAGGGTAGTGGGGAGGTTAAGAACTAAAGCTATAGTAGACTATGGAGTTAAAGCTGAGTAAGGAGTATTATGTTAGGGAATTGGGTAAAATAGGAATGGTTATATGAGGAGTGGTATTGATTGGGTTACTTTTCAGTATATATTTATATATGTTCATAATATCACAGGATTTAGAACTCAAAGAAACCTCAGATAATCTAATCTATCTAAATTCACAGCCTCGCAAATGGGACTTAGATTAAGGGCCTATCCAGGGTTGTGCATGTAATATAATAGATAGCAGAACAAGGTTCATTTAGAAGTAGATCTCATTTTCCTGGGACGGGAAGATGGGAAAATGGCAACCTATTTTTGGACCAATGAACTCTGTCTTTCCAAGGTGAGTACTTTGAAGAATAGTCTTCATTTGGATATATAAATTCTGAAATTAAAAAAGAAATCTGTCTCTGCTTTATAGACATTTTATATTTTGTTGTTTCACATATCACACATCATTTGTGGCTCAGAATCATTACTGTGTTGGGAACATTTTTTCCCGTTGGTTATTAAAACACATCCTTCATGTTATGACCCAACAAGATGAGACACTGAAGAAGTGATAGCTTAAAAAAAAATCCCTGAAATTTCACACCAGAACGGGCTCCCTGGATGAGCAAACACAGCAGTGAACAAAGCAGTTGACTTTATAAATAACTCTTCAGCTGCCGTGGCCACTGACCATTAGAATAGCTGCAGCATTAACTTGTAGACTCTTTTAGCAGTTGTGTAGGCATTTCCAAACTCCAGATACCTCTGGCAATGCAGGAGGAAAAACAAAATACCTAATAACTGAAATAGTATTTCATTGAACAATGTGTCCTCTCAGCTTTAAACAGCTTCTTGGCTGTAAGTGATCTCCTCCCAGGTTTCAGAGACTGAGCTAAAAATAGGAGGAAAAAAAATAGAACTCAAAAAAAGTCACATTTATGTAGCACTTTGGCTTTACCATTCCATATCTCTTTTGTGTGTGTGTGTGTGTGTGTGTGTGTGTGTGTATTTAATTTGTTCCTCATAGCAAACCTATGAGGTTAGGTGTATTATCCCCATTTCAGAGGTAAGGAAAGTGAGGACCAAAAAAGAAAAGGGACTCATTGATCCCAAACCCATTAAGTGCCAGAGGGGTGTCTGACTTCAAATATTCTTCTAATTATCTCACACTTGAGTAGTCTTGAAAATTTCAGATGGCTAATGCAAAAGACTTGGTAAATGATAAAGGAAGGTGTGCCCAGTACAAGAAGCCGAATTCCTTTGAATAATGTTATTTGAGGGACCTAGGGAAAAATCTCAACCAAAACATTTTCCCTACTGGTTCCTGATGCTTGAAATCCCATTAGGGTTTCCTTCTTTCAATATTGTCCCCAATTAGCATGCAAATGTTCCTAGGAGATGTGATACATTCAACCTTATAAGCTATTAATACCTAAATGTGGATTTGTCAAGGCTTTTCTAAAATGGCAACTGCAGTTGGGTTTTGTTATGGGGTAGGATGTAGTAGAGGCATATAGAGGCTCAGATTGGGGATCCCTGGCTAATTTGGGAATAGCATGAGAGTAAAGCATATGGGATTAGGGGCAGGATAAGGGAGAAGGTGGCTTATGCGGAACTGGGAAGGTGTTAGAGACAAACTAACACAAAGCTCCTTGGGCTAATTCTCCTTTTGGGTTGTTATCAGAAAAAGTATAGGGATGTCGTGATTTAAATGACAGAAATAGGAAAGTTGGTGAGGGGGTCTAATTCTAGAGATCATAGATATAAGCCTGGAAGGGACTTTAGAGGTCATTAAGTCCAGGCTCTTCTTTTTATAAATGAGCAAACTAGCCCTGAGAGGCCAAATGATTTGTTCAGTTATATCAAGTAGGTTAGAGACAGAGCCAACATTCATACTCAGGTCATGCAATGCCAAGATCAGCATAGGGGAATGAGTTTAGTTTTGCGTGGTGTTGAATTTCAGGTAATAGTTGGACACCCAAATGGAAATGTTCTCTAGGCACATGGATATGAGAGAGGGTTACCTATATATGGAAAGGAAGGCATCAGCCTGTTCTGTCAAATTCTAAGCCATTGATCCCTTCATCAGCTTCTCTTCATGTTTAGTCCATATAATCTGAACATGTCCCTTGCTCCAAATCATCACCACTATTGTCTGTTGTGCCCAATGACCCACTTCTACCTAATAATAATCACGCACTTTTATAGAGCACTTGAAGGTTTGACTGGCACTTTCCTCACAACCACCATGTGAATTGAATAATACAAATAAGACTGTTCCCATTTTATAGAGGGGGAAACTGAAGCTCTGAGAGTTGAAACCACTTGCTCTTTATCATATAGCTAATAAATATCTGAGGCAAAATTTGATCCTAGCTGTTCTGATTGCAAGCCTAGCACTCTATCTACTCATCTCTGCTGCCAAATACCTGAAAAACACAGGTACTTGGATTATAATTTTCATCTAATGCTTCCCTACTGCTTATAGGATGAAGTCCTAACTCATTACCTTGGCATTCAAGGCCACAATACAATCAATTACCAACCTACCTTTCCAACCTTATTTCTTTCTTCCCAACATGAATCATAGTGTGGAAGAAGCACTAGATTTAGACTTTGGAGTCAGAAGACCTGACTTTGAATCCTATTTCTTCTATATACTAGTTGTGTGACCTTAGGCAAGTCACTTCACCTCAAAAGGCCTCAGTTTCCTAGCATGTAAAATGGCAGCATTGCACTAATATTAGATCCTTGTCAGCTCTAGCAGTCTATGACTGCTCCATTGAAACTACACAGTAAAGTCTCCTCACTGTGTCCTGAATACCCAATTCTCATCTGCAATCCTTTTTTCTCTTAGAATGATTTTCCCTTCATGTGACAGCTTACCTAAATTGGTCTGACCTTCAAGGTCTCCCTCAAGTCTCCCCTCTTTCCAATAAGTCTTATGTGGGATATTAAGTGAGCCATTCCTTGCCTCATTTCTTACCTAGCCTTAATTACTGAATGGGTGTCGCCTTAATCAGACTGAGAGCTAAGAAAAGACCTTAGCTTCAAAGGATCAAGGTCTCCCATTGCATCCAGGGCCATCTCCAGTTGTCCTGATCTATATCTTGCCACTGGACCCAGACAGTTCCAGAGGAGAAAGTGAGGCTGGTGACATTGCATAGCCCTCTCCTCAGTTAAATCCAATTCATTTGCAAGTCATGGCGTCATCTTCCTGATGTCATGGTCCTTTTCAAGAATGAAGGACAAACAACAACAATATGGAATATACTACGACTTCAATCATTTCATGGTAGCAATTCATTGTCTGTATCACTCTCTGGGTACTTAATACTGCCTAATACTATGTAAACAATTGTATTTTTCCGTGTGTCTTATTTTCCTCCAAATCAGTGGTAAGTAAACTGCATGAGGCTTTTACATTCTGACAGGAGACTGGTGCCTTAAAACTAAAGGATGTTCTTTTGGTGGAACTTGAGGCATAGAGGATGATAAAGGCAATATTTTGAAGTGAGAGTTGGTCCTGAACCTCTCAGATCACACTGATCAATAGAACTGAGTTTCATTCATTAGGTGTCTTGCTAAACTCCTTGGCTCTAGGCTTGTGAATTATACCTTTTGAAAGAATACTCAGTTTACTTACTGATTTGAATTCTTTTGTAATTTTCTCTGTTCCTAGCATATTTGTTCAATGAATTAATGAATTTGTTTTGGCTGTGACTGTGATCATTTAAGTTTACTGGTATCCTGCTCTGGTGTTTTATTGACGCCTTTGAGATGGATATGAGCTGAATTTCCCAATCATTAAGCTGTTTTATAAGTGGGAGTCTCCATAGTACTGCAGGTTTTGAGAGTGCTGATGCTAGTGTATAATTTAGGATCCAGAGTGTATGTTATAGGCAATTCCCACTTGAAACTTGGCTTTGATTTGATTCTGCCACAGGCCTAATAAAAGCCTAAACTTCTCACAGCTTTTTCTTCAAATTTTATGTTAACTGATGAAGGTAATAGTACCCACAGAGCCAAGATTTAGCCTGAAGATAGTCACCTTAATATGCCTGCTCCAAGGATAAATACTCCCTACTTAAAAGCCAAAAAGCTCTTTGCAGTTTTTCTTTTCTTCTCCAGTCTCTGTCCTTTCATTTATACATTTTGAAGAACTCACTTTACTAATGATCACATAATCTGAACTTGTGGAGTGAAACCCTGAGTATAAATCTGGTGCTTTCCATTACCCCGTAATTTGCTTTGAGAGGCGATTTTTCTTTTCCAGGTTCTATAAGAACTATTTATATAGTACAATGAACTATAAGAACTCTTAATATAGCACAGTTTATACGAAGCACAATGCCTTGAAGAGCCTGTCTCTTTTCCTGTCTTTTCCTGTACTACAAATAACTCACTGTGAAAAGTTGTTCCAATGTGGTTATTATGATTAAGCCTGACTTTTAGCTATTCTTCATTGAAACCATCATCTCCATATTTGTAAGTCTTTCCTTAAATCCTCCATAGAGCATCTATCCAGTGTGCTGGACACTCTTCTCCAGGTCTTTTAATATCTGGTCTATCTACTGTAGCTCTTGGACTGTCCATCTGACAATTGTTTTTCACTAGATGAAAAGCCCATCCATTTTTTTCTGATTATACATTTGCTAGATGGCATATTTTATGCTGTTACTTGTGTGCAAATTATTGTTACTAATATCTACCATAAGTCTTTATTTATGCCCTGCTATTTACTGTGTTAACTGTTTTTTCTTTTTAACACTCTCCAAAGATTATGATAGAAGCATTTTTATAATACTGATAGAACTATCAAGAAAAATTCCTATTGCCCTTCTTTTAAGTATCAGAGCTGAAAATTAAAGTTCAATAACCTTTAATTTAGAAACTAGAGCTGGCCTCTAAGACAGGACAACCTGGGTTCAAGTGCTACCACTGAAACATACTGGCTCCATGATCCTAGATAAGTCATTTGATGTCTTGGTATCCTAGGCAACTCTCTAACACAGAGATTTCTCTAAGTTTCAAATCAGAGGCAGATCTGTTTTAGTAGAGGGAGTTTCTTCAATGGAAATTCTTTATGCCAATTGTAATATTGACAACCAGGATGTCCATGTCCCCCAACCCATCTTCTTTGGCTAGAGAATTTTCCATCACAAGATAAGTAGAGTTGATGGGATCTCCCCTGGCCATTTGAGTGTTATATATGATTCAGCACTGAAGGACTTGACATTTGTAGTGATGAAGAAATTCTTTTATTGGTCATTAAATTAAAGGAGCTCAGCTCAACTTCAGGCATGCTGTATTAGTGTGTGCAGAGGGAAGGAGGGTGGACAATTGCTCCCTTATACCATGAAATCAGAGGTCTGGTCTAAAAAATAAATATGCACAAATAGAAAAGAACCGATCTTTTTATTAGTGGCATCTAATGTCTGGTGGTTTTATTTTCCCTCCGCTTATAACTTCTCTGAGGCTATATAGGATAATGGAAAGAGCACTATATTTTGAGTGAGTAAAATCTGAATTCAAATCCTGGCTTTGATACTTCCCATCTTGGTGAACTTGAGCAAATCAGTTCCATTCCCTGGGTCACCATTTCTTCGTCTGTATCGTTATCATTATTCACCTGTAATAATAACAATAATGGCTTATGCTTAAATAGCATGCAAAATGTTTTACAAATATTACCTCATTTAATCCTCACTGCAGTCTTGTGAGGCAGACACTTTTATTATTGCAATTTTACAGATGAGGAAACTGAGTCTGACAGAAGTTAAGTGGCTTTACTCCATTTATTCAGCTACTTAATGTGTGAGAGACAAGATTGCAGCTGAGGTCTTCCTGACTCCAATTCTAGTGCTCTAGATCCCATGCCCTAAACTGCTTCTACAAAATCCTTCTTTGCCCAACAGTAGTCTGTGAGGTAGGTAGGGATTTATAGTATCCCTACCCTACCTATCTCAGAGAGTCGCTATTAAGAAAGGATTGAGTAAACTGTAGAACTCTTTCTGTTTGACAAAACTTTTAAGTGCTAGCTGTGTTCAAAGCACTCTAGGTAATAGAGCTACATATTTAAGCTTTAAGTAAATGGCTCAGATCACTTCATTCTCAATAGCTTCCCCATATCATTTTCTTTGTTCTTTAGATATTTCTTCAATATTTGGCTCTATATTTACTCTGAGAGTGAGTGAAACATCCATATTGGCTTCTCTGTCATGAACCTTTTTGTGAATTGCTTAGTGCTTTTTCATTGATACCAGAATTGTTGACAAACTTCAATTTGTCAGCTCAGGAATCATTTTTTAAGTTGGATTTTCTTACTTAAATGCACCTTTCTAATTTCAGTGATGTGGCTGACTCAGTATTTGGTGTGTTATGTTGCCAGAGAGTTCTTTAAATGCCAGTTTTATTCACATAAATCATAAAAGATAACATTTGCCTCATTTTTCTTTCCATTGCTTAGTCGCTGTGGTGCTAAGGGTGGGACCAAAAAGGAAAAAGAGGATACAGAGAGGTCGCAAAACCAGTCAAAGGTTAGAGGGGGAAATAGAGGAAAGGGGAGGTTATAGTCTGTTGAGTGTGCAGTGAGAGGCAATGGGTTATAGTGTGTACAGGGCTACCTTGGTTCAAGACTCACCTCTGACACATCCAGGCTCTGTGATCCTAGCAAAGACATTTATCCTATCCATTTCCCCAGCCAACTGCCTAAAACTATGAGTTGCAGAAGAGTGGAAGATTTATATTGATAAAGAGTGTTTCCTTCCTGGGTTTTGCCTATAGCAATGAAATCTCAAAACCCAACCTCCCCATTAAAAAAAAAATCTGAGGAAGTGTTATGTTTATTAGAATCTGAGAGTTGGAGGGAAATTCGGAGGTCATTCAGTCCAGTCTGTATCTCAGCAGGATTCCCTTGTACAATATTTTTTCGAAAACTTGGCCTCATATTGAGCTCAATTCTGCTACTATGCAGTTTCTTCCTATTAGTCCTAGTTCTTCTGGGAGTAACTCAATAAACTGAATATCTACTACATGATAGGCCTTTTAATTCTGAAAGATAGTATTCATTTACCCTGATTAACTAGCTAGGGATCTCAAGATCTCTAGTTTCTTCAACCAGTTCCTGCATGTCTTGCTGTCCAGCTCTTACTCTTTCCTGAGTCTTCCTCTGGACCTTCCCAGGGTCCTCATGGCGTCTCCTCCTTCAAAGGTGACAACCACAATTGAATACACTATTCTAGATAGGATGTGAGCAGAGAAAATGTCCCTTGGTTTGAGTATTATGCTTCTCTTAATGAAGTATAAGGTTAAGGTAAACAGCTTTTTTGTTTGTTTTTATACTAATTTACCACTGTTTATTCAGACTGTGTTTGCTGTATAGTAATATTCTCAATTCTTTTATTTTTATTTTTTCCTCAATTCTTTAAAAATAATCTTTATCAATATCCCTTTTTATGTCAACCCCATTTTAAAATTTATCTTCCCTTTTGACTTCCCCAGATACTTATCCTTTGTAAGAAAGATTTTTCTCTGGCAGCATGTGCAATATTCCATTGTAAGAGATGAAGGTAGCAAAGTTTTATGCCCATAGTCCACGTGCCCCGCCCCGCCCCCCCCCCCCCCCGCCCCGTAAATAGAAATTAAAGGTCTTTGTTTTTAATTCTTCTCTGGAGCCAAATTTGACCTTTATAATCACACAGATTTCTGTTTCAGGTTTTTTTTGTTCTTTCTGTTTTCATTGTTATAGTCCTTGTATATATTGTTTTCTTAGCTCTGTTTATTTCACTCTGTATAATTTCACATGAGATTTTCTTTGCTATTCCAGATTCTTCATACTTGTCATTATACATCATTGTCCCATTATATTCATATACAGTTTGTTGAGTCATTCTCATAGATGGGTACTTAATTTACCTCATTTCTATTCTTAGATACTCCCCAAATGATATGAGATAAATGTGTGTGTGTATATATATATATATATATATATATATATATATATATATGTGTGTGTGTGTGTGTGTGTGTGTGTGTGTGTGTGTGTGTGTGTACATATATGTACATATAAATGTGTACACACACATTAGTGGTGGGAATCATCCTTTAGGGAACCAAAAGGAGTTTAGGCCTAGACTTTGAAATAAGAATCTATATATGTAATTATTTGTGTACTATTGCTAATGTGTAATTGCTAGATGGCATATTTTATGCTGCTACTTGTGTGCAAATTATTGATACTAATATCCACCATAAGTCTCTATTTATGGCCTGCTATTTACTAGATTAACTATGTTTTTAAAAATACTTTCCAAAGATTATGATAGAAGCATTTTTATAATACTGATAGAACTATCAAGAAAAGTTCCTATTGCCCTTCTATTCAGTACAAACATATGCGCACGCACACACACACACACACACACACACACACACACACACACAAAGAGAGGAACTTTTTGTCTTTAATCTCCTTGGGTATATGTGAAGCAAGTGGCCTAAGTATTTTTCACATTAAATCTTATCTAGCTATAGATCCCCCGTCTTTTATTTGTACAGATGATTTTTTTAAAAACCACACACCTAAATGTAAGAATTTATATTTGTCCCCATTAAATTTTGTATTCCTTCAAAAGTTTCTGTTCTAAAGTTTCATTGTGGTGTGATCATGATGCTGCATTCTCCAAGGCTGTGCCAATAAAGTACAAGGGCTGGAAGGTTCTACCATGTTGGGAATGTTTAAGGTGTGGTCCCAGCAATACCTTATGTCTACTATACAAATACCATCCTATTTAAGTAGTCTGGTCACATGAGTTCTTTAGCCATAGCAATTCATGAAAAATCTAAAATGGTCCTATGAAGGACCAGGTTGGTTTTCTGACTCCAGTCATTCTTCACTGTCTAGGCCATCTGTGCTTCAGACATTCTTCTTCTTCTGTCTGGTACCCTCCTCTATCCCTGTAACCTTTCATATTAGAAACTCAGATTCCTAGCCATTTAGGCAAGACCCCTCACTTCCTCTAAGTTTCTTTACCCTCATCTGAATCTCTGAGCTGCTCTGATTTATGGAATAATGATAGAAGTACAAGTCCACACAAGGAAGATGAGAGTATGGCCATTCGGGTAACGATGTGCATCTCTCAGAGTCATTGTGGACTCTTTCCTTTTATAGCCTAAAGATCATTATGCCCATGGCTTTGACAGTGTCCATGGCTACATTTTCTCTTCCCTTTCCTTTCCCAGTCCCACTTTAGAGTTGCCAATGGCTGTTCTGCCTTGATAATTTTATTCCCTGTGCATGTCATCCTCTTAATAGTTCCAGTTTTGGGTGTGACAAACTAAGCTATGTACCCTTCTCTTCTTCAAACGAAAACATGCTAAATAAAGGAAGACCTCTTGCTTTTTAATTGCTGGCCAGTCTCTGATCGGCTTTTATTAAATTTTATTTTTATTATGGATTTAAACATTAACATGACTATAATAAATATGCTAAGAAGAGACAAGATTGTATATGATGTGAACTTATTGCATTGTTTTTTCAAGTATTCAATAAATTTAACATGATAGTAAAACACACACACAAACTTTGCTTGCCTATCCCTTTCTGGACTTGACTGGATTCTCTTCTGTATATTTTTAAAATGTTTTATTATGCTCTTTTTTTTTTTTCTAAAATCAGTGTCACTCTTTGATAGTTCTGCTCCCACAACAGAAGGTCTCCTATATGAATGGGAATAATCAAGCAAAACAAACCAACACATAGATTATGTCTGTAAACATGTAGCTTGTTCTACATCTCTAGTGTATCACCTCTCTGGCAAGTGGTGGGAAGAGTGCTTTCTCACCAGTATTCTAATTTCATGATTGGTAAATGTATAGATAGATCCAAGTTCTAAAGTTTTAAACAATAGTTTCCTTTATGTAATTGTAGTCACATAAATCACGCTACTGGTTCTGCTCACTTAACTCTGAATCAGTTCATACAAATCTTCCCAGTTTTCTTTGAATTCATCATTTGTCATTTCTTATAGTGCAGTAATATTCCATTGCAGTTGTATACCATAATTTGTTTAGCCATTCCCCAGTTGATGGAACCCACTTTGTTTCCAGTTCTTTGCTATAACAATAAGTGCTACTATAAATATTTTTGTACTTATCAGGCCTTTGACTCTGTGTTTGACATCTTTAGGGTGTTATCCTAGCATGGCACCAGTCTCATTTTATAAAAAGCCCCTTTTAAGTCCTAAAACAGTCTGGTTCAGGTATGGGACTGTCTATAAACTTTAATTTAGCTAGTGGTAGTCTAAATATGAGATCCTAGTCTTTTTTTTTTTTTTTACTTTAAATTTTGGTTAATTTACTTTTAGTTTACAACATTCAGTTCCACAGTCCCTTGAGTTTCAGGTTTTCTCCCCCTCCCTCTCGCCTCCCCCTCCCTCCCCATCATGGCAGCATGCACTCAGATACAGGGAGATCCTAGTCTTGTGATCAGTGAGTTTACATTTGGAGGAATCAAAACTTATTTCTCTTGATATCTTTACTAAGAGAAACCAGAAGAAAAAAGGAAAGCTAAATCACTTGGATCTTTCTTTGAGAGGCAAATAAAATATCCGGTGGGGGAGAGAGCATTGATGGACTTTATCATATGTCCAAAGGCAACAAGACATATTATTTTATGGGGTGCTCGATCTTTTTGTACTGCAATGCTCATGGTAAGCATTTGCCAAAAGACCACCATTAAGATTGTAGCTTATGTAGAGTATGGAAAAGTGAAGAAATTCTATAAATCATTCAACAAAATCTTCTAAATTAAATCAGCATGTACTTATTACTTGATGACTTCAATGCAAAGGTGTGTAGGAGAAGTGATAAAAAGTATGAAAGAACGCAAGGGTCAAGAGTAAGAAATGAAGGAGACTACAGACTTGGCGGCTCTAAGAAACTTCACACCTATTTATCACGACTACAGCATTAGAGAAAAGAGTTCATAGACACTGAACATTGCATCAAGTGACATCACAAAACATGAAATTGATTTTTTTTCCCCTCACATAGGAAATGACTGGTTGGCAATGTGGGAGTTATTTCAGAGTTGGCTCTCCAGGCATAATGATATCACTGAGCAAAAGAAAAAAAAACTAGGATCAAATTACAGTAAAGAGTAAAAATCAGAACACTAGAAGACACCCAATTAAGGCAATACATTTAAACAAACTATTGATACAAAAAACCCAAATTGGATAAAAGAACTGATACCATAGAAATGTAGATTTAGAAATGCTAGGGACTTTTGAGGTCGTCTGTACTACCTCACCCTCGTTTTATAGATAAGTACACTTAGATCCCTAGAAATGAAATTTATTCAAGGTCACATGTAGCAAAGTCAGAATTCGAACCCTGGTCCTCTGACTTTAAATTCAACACTCTTTGTACTGTAATACACTTCCATAAACAAAAACTATTACCATTGCCTATGGAAGGTGAACATATATAATTCAGTCGCTCTAAGGAAGAGACTGAACAAGCCTAACTATTGTCTCAGTCAGCAAGCTCTTGGGCTCTGTGCCAAACATGCATTGGTTTAATATATCAAATCAATTTATTTGTAGACCCATCTCCAAATTGGAACTTATATTTTCTCCCCAGCTCTTTTATTTCTTCAAACTTCCTCATTTTTATTGACGGTGCCACCGTCCTTCCAGAAACTTGGGTTTGTAATCTTGAAGGCATCTTTGGCTCTTCCTCAGCTTCCATTTTTACAGTTGCCAAACCTTGGCAAAGCTGCCTCCAGAGCATCCCTTGTCTTCTCTCCACTCACACAGTCTCTACCTTAGCTCAGTCCTTCATCAACTTGGACTATCAAATAGCCTCCTTATTAGTCTCCATTAGTCTCCATTCTTGAAATACAAATTTGAGCGCGTCACACCGTACCCCTTAAAAAACAATCATCAGTGGCCGTCTGTTGCCCCTAAGATAAAAACAAAATCTTTACCCTGGCATTTGAAGTCCTTCACAATATTGCTTCCACCTTATAATGTTTCATATCACCACTTTAGCTAAACTGGCTGTTAGCTGTTGCTGGTACATGATTTTCCATCTGTCTTTGTGTATTTCTCCAAGTGGTTCCCTGTATTTGGAATGCCCTTCCTTCTCACCTTTACCACTTGGAATCAGCTTTCTTCAAAGGGCAACTTGGATGCCGTTTCCTATATCAGTCTTTTCCTGATCCTTCTGTTCTCTAGTTGTACATACTCTTTTGCTTTTGTCAATGATATTGGAAAGATAATGGAAAACAGGAGAAATACCAGAAGATCAGAGGAAGACAAATTCTCTGTTTTCTTTCTTTTCTTTTAAAAAGGGGATGGTGCAGAGAGGAGAGTCCATTGAGCACAACTTTCATTTCTGGTGAAATTCTAGAATGACTCATTCAAGAGTTGATTGTTTCTGATCTCAAAGAGCTTTCAGGCTATCAAGGCAGATAATAATAAGGTTAACAAAACACTTTACATATATTAGGAAGTATGGGGAGGGGCAGGGAAGACTCTCTTCCCTTCTATAATTGTTTCTTCAAAATTCTTTCCAGTAGCTAATGATTATGCAAGCCCCTTGATGGCAGGGATTTTTTTTTTTTTGTATCCCCAGTTCCTAGTGTAGTGCCTAGCCAGCTAATAAGTAGGTGCTTAGTAAATGCTTTTTGATTAATTGATCATGAAAATAGGTCTTGATATAGTATGACTTTATTAGACTTAACATGCCAAGTCATCCTTCTCTAATTCATTCTAAATGAAGAAATCAGGAACAAACAACCCCAATTAAGGATGTCCCTTGTAGGTTCTTGATTTGCCCTTCTGCTGGGAAGAGAGCAAAGCAAGAAAAGGCTGGGAATATGCAATGGAAACATCCAATTTCAGTGCTTGGGCTGGTCCAGATGGCTTCTCACATTCAAATGCAAAACATCCTCTAGATTGACTGTGTGACTCATGCTTGTCTTCCAAAGGAAGCAGATTGGCTGGGGAGTAATTGATGCTTTCATATAGACAAACTACATGCTAAAGTTGGCAGAGTTGAGCATTTTGCATTATTGGGCTGGTAACCAATTGGCCACCTTTCTAAACCTGACTCTATTCTTCCCCTTTTTTTAGTGTCTTATCCAGGATAGCAAATATATGTAGTTTCACCTTTAGTTCTATATTCATTTGATTAAACCAGCATATAGAACTCAATGAGGTTAATAACGCAAATATAGTTATTCCCATTTTACAGATGAGGAAAGTGAGAATCAGGTTAAGTGACTTGCCCATAATCACATAGCTATTAGAAACTGAGTAAGGACTTGAAATCAGACTTCTGGCTTCAAGGCCAATGGTTTCCATTTCCCAACTATGCCTCACTTACTGAACTACCTATATAGTGTGGAAAATACTGGCTGTACACAAATACCTATAATACCAAGCAGCATAATAAAATCTAGAGGAGTTAAAAAGAGAGAAAGAGATCACTTATGGCAGTTAAAACATAATTATGTTGATAATAAAATCCATTTCTGAAGAGTACATCTATTGTGTAAATTAAGTTGCATGTTTAAAAAAAACCCAACAAACACTCTAGTTTCCTTTGTAGCAATATAAGAGATTTAAAATTTATTGCTAACCATTGTTGTCCTGGAAGCTACCTATAAATGTGGGATCTTAAATCATAGATCTTGGTTGGTGGAAATTTAAAAAAAG
Source organism: Pseudochirops cupreus (assembly GCA_028627135.1). Lineage (NCBI taxonomy): Eukaryota > Metazoa > Chordata > Mammalia > Diprotodontia > Pseudocheiridae > Pseudochirops > Pseudochirops cupreus. The sequence goes on from CM053582.1 coordinate 486,983,064, forward strand.
AAAAGAAAACCTGTGCTTTTGCCAAGGATAAGCAAAACATGGCGCTGGAGGTGATGCTGCTGCCATTTGCTGCTAAATAGCAGCTTTTGGGAATCTTTTCTCACTGTTCCTGTCCTTTCCTACTTTCCCGCTTTATTTTCCTTATTTTTATTTTCTTCTTTGTTTCATATGCTTTAGGGCCTCCCAGTGATGTCCATAAGCATTTCTTGACCCTCCTAGAACTCATAAGGGGCTATTTGCTACAATCATTTGGAAAGTTGTCATGCAATAAAAAATAAACTGGCTCAACAATTAAAACACCTGAGTCTTCCACTCTCATCTGCATAGTATTATCCCAGCTATATGTATGTAGGACCTTGGGTGAACCACTTAAACTCCCTAGGATCAGTCCTCTAGTCCATAGAGAGATTGTTAGGGTCACATGGTGACCAACACCTTTTATAGCTTTAAAATGATAAAATCCTATTAACTGTCTATGAAATATTCCCTGCAAGTTTTTTAACATATACTATTTCCTGCCTTCCCAAAGGTGCGTCATTGGTACAAATTTGTGAAACAGGTGAACTGGGAGGTAGATCCCTCCTAATCCACAGGTTTTATGGAGTATTCGCTAGAATATGTAGTAAAATCTGTACCAAGAAGATGCTGAATTATTCATTTTGGAAGGTCTTACTTGCCTTAAGCCTAGTATTACTAGAGTAATTGATCTGTGTACTGTTTAGTATATTTCCCAAGACTGTAGTCGCACTTTTTTTTAAACAAAGAAAGCATATTCTAGTTACTTTGTCAGAAACATATGTTATCAGAGGTAGAAATGATACAAGAAACACTGGATACCTTTCAGAACAGCAGATAAGGGAGGTAAAAGTATACAGAGTAATTACATATTAACAGAGGCCTCAGATGTGTTGGAAAATATAAAATATGCATCTGGGAGTCTTGAGGTAGGAGGTAATGGAAAGTTGGATCAAGGTTAAGGCAGGGAGGCTGACCTGTGCCCAGGCAGGGAAGAGAAGGGAAAGAAAGATATAGAATTCTAATATTTAACTCAATGCTTAGCTCATAAAAGGCACTTAATAAATGCCTGTTGACTTGACTTGTTTCCAAGTTCCTAGGAAAAAGCTACTGGTAACTAGGAGAGCCTGGCAGCATCTCTACTCCAGGTAGCTTTTTGATATCAAGAAATTAGATCTCCATTCGCAAGGTGTTCCTGATGACTTCCCTAGGGAAGTAGGAGATAGGAGCTGGGAAGAGATTCTCCCTTTGGACGTTCCTCTTTCTCAGTTACCTTGAAAAAACTTAGATGTATCTTCAGTGCCAGCAGAATAAGCATGGTGCAGTGTGATTTTAGCCACCTTCCCCACCCCCTCTCCCATTTTTCATTATACAATTGGAAATAAATTACTGACGTAACACACACACACTAAAATTTGTTCATTGCAAGCACCTTCAGTTCATTCATAAGTAGAAGTGATTGATACCTTTTTCTATTTTGAAAGAAGGGTGAATGTCAGAGATCCAGGATACTGGATACACGTGTGGGGACGAGGAAAAGAAGAAAGATTTCCTTGAAGGGAAAAAGTGTCGAAAGGGGAAATGAGGCATGTTGTCAGAGGCTTACAGAGGGCTTGTCACTTGAAGAAGTTTGCATAGGCCTAATTTACCTTCAACTATTTAAGTACAAACATAAGACGTCAGTGAGATTTTTGATATAGGTTAATAGGAAACATATTAAAATTAACTTCCTTCTAAGGAGCTTTCTGCACTTGGTATTCATTAGTTGGACTATCATTCTGCTTGATTTCATTACACCTCATACCTTATACGTACCCTGCATATCTTATGTGTATCTATTTATAAACATTCTGTCTTCTCCATTAGAATGTGAGCTCCTTGAGGTCAGGGACTATTTTTGCCTTTTCTTTGTAGCCCTAGAACTTTGCACAGCGCCTGGTATGTGATAAGCCTTTAATAATGTTTGACTCATTGATGCCTTTGGAATAGTTTCCAGAAAAATGAGTCATCCTCCCACCCTTTTCCCACCCCCCTTTAACTAGGTGTAATTGGTGAAACTACCTTTCAAAATTTCTGCTTAGTTATGTAGACAGGCTATCTGTCCTTTGGTAGGGTTGAGTGGAGCTGTAGTATGATTGTACTTCAGTCATAGAATCTTAGAATTGAGACATACCTTAGAAAAAATCCACTCCTCAAATATTTATTGAAGGACTATTACATGCCTTACACTAATTGATAATTCAGGGACTATAACCATCTGAAACCAGACTGGTTCCTATTATTTCAAAGGATTTAAACTATTTAAAGGGTATTTGAAGTTTTTGGAAGAATATATTAATGGAGGCTGGTGAGAGTTACTGGTAACAGCTCCTCTAAAGACAGTCAAGAAGTTTTTTTTTTAACCTCTTTTGACAGCGAAAACCCTGTAAGACCTCATGGTTTTCTCTCTAGTTTTTTGCATAGAACCTCTTTTTCCAGGAATCTCATCTGTCTTCCTCAAAAATGATTGTTGTTGAGTTCACGTTTTCCATAACTACCTAGTGTGTGATTCCAAAAAGGCAAGTTTGTTGTTATCTTTCTTTTTGTTCTCTCTCCCATGAGCTCTTATTAGAGATAATTTGCTCTCTCCTCTTATCTTTTATTTCTCTACCACTGACCTTTTCTGTGGAATTCATGTATACTTAAGAAATCTGAGTGTCTTATCTCTCACTCCTCTAGTAAAATAATGATTCTAGGGTATATGAGCTCAAACTGTTAATAGTAGAGTACAATCAACAAATGTGGACATCCCCTTAATTAGCAAATTTACTAATAGTTTCCCTTTTTAGGACTCTTGCTCAAATGACTACCATTTCATCCCCGTGGTATCAGTCAATAGTCAAATATTAAACACTTAGTAATATGCCAGGCACTTTGGTAAACTGCGGGGATACAAAGAAAGACAAAAGCAGTTCCTGCCCTCAAGGAGCTCGAATTCTAATGGGTGAAACTACCTGTAAATAACTAGAAACAATGGAGATTATGGTGTTGTAAACTGTATCCAAATAGCTACATTCCTAAGGCTTTAAAAAAAGTTTCCAGTCATATTCATCCATAAATATTTTTCACGATTTCTTTCTTAGATTCAGACTTACAAAGATTTGTACTTTTCTTTCAACATTCAAGAGAGTGGCCTCACTTTCTAAAGATTGGCACCTGGTGTCATTTAATTTTAAGCACATAGGGTAAAATTGCAAACTTGGAGGGGAGGCAGGGAAGTGGTTAGGCAAAATAATTACAGCCATAGGGAGTCCATTTGGTAGTGTTCAGGGAGTCATTCAACTCTTGGCTTTTAAGTGCTTAGCCTGTACCAGGCACTGTGCTAAATGCTGGGGCTGAAAAAAGGACTAAGACATGGTTGGTCCCTGCCATCAAGAAGCTCACATTCTATTGGAATTCTGACAGCTAGAAGAAAGTAAAAGGAACAAGCCCCTTTAATGATTGGCTGGACTACCATCTCATTTGAATATGCAGATTTGGAAGCTTAAGTAACTGGTTTGCATGTGGGTAAAATTGAGATTCTTGGATCTTACAGTCATAGCTAGACTTTGAGAGAGAAGAATGACATTTCTGGCCTCATTGGTGCCGCAGAATGGGAGTTCTAGTAGGTGGCAGCTTCTGGGGGAAAATAAAATAGCAATTCTGCAAAATATTATATGACTAGAAAATCATTTCTCCCACCAGCAATTTGGAGGATCCTGATTTAGATTCACTGCTAGTTCCTTAGCTGGACTCTCCCCTCAAAATGAGTACCAAATCTATCTAGGCAGAGGATGCAGTTCATTAATTAGTACTTTTGCTCAGAAGTAAAAAGTTTGGTTCCTAATGTAGTTTTTCTCTTTGGACTCTTTTTTTTTTTCCTACAGGTCATCATCAACAGCACAATCACACCCAACATGACTTTCACCAAAACATCGCAGAAATTCGGCCAGTGGGCAGACAGCAGAGCAAACACTGTGTTTGGTTTGGGTTTTTCTTCTGAGCAACAGCTGACAAAGGTAGCTTGGTTCTTCCTACAGTGTGCTACTGTACTTGGTGAAGTCCTTCAGACTTCAGTTGCTGCACATTTAGGGTCTAATTCATGCCGTCAACACTATTTGAATGAAAGTCTTGTCAAAAATAGGATTCTATTTCAGGACCTAACTTTTAAGACTATCTGTACTGTTTGCTTTTCAAGCTATATGTACTTTGCTAACATAAGGAGTACCTTGGGAATGGAAAAGCAGAGTTTAAATAAATTGTTCATACCTTGCAAAATTCTATCTAAAGACATCCTACTGTGGTAGAAAGAGAAATGGAATGAGTTCCGGAGTCCTAGGTTCAAATCTCATTTCTGCCATTAACTTTATATTCTAGGTCAAATTATCCTGCCTCTTTGTGCTTCCATCTGTAAAATGAAAGATTGAACTTAATGATTCTTAAGATCTCTTCTAGCTTTAAGCGTCAACTCAGAAATCTCATGGTAGGGCTACTTTCCTAGTTTGTTAACCTTTCTTTCCTAAAGTTTTAGGCTATGACACCCAAAATGAAAGTTTCCTCTCCCCAGCTGCATTCATTGTCAGTACAAAAATGTGAGTATCACATTGTTTTCCAAAGCTAGATGCTTTGAGCTTTCAGGGTCCTAAAAATTAGATCTGTTACACCTTCCTTCCCAAGTGGGTGAAAGGGATAGAATTACCTGTACCTGCTTGATTAGTGATAGGGGCATCAATATATCTTGCAGTGGGCAAGGAGTCTCAAAAGGTTGCTTTTGGGTCACAGTTTGGTTCTGCTCCTGTCCTAGTCCTTTACAATAATTTTTGGGACAGTGCTCTCTGCAAATTCCCTTCTTAGTCTCTACTGGATAACTTACTAATAGGTGTAATTATTTTTGCCTTTCAACCATGTACTTTCCTCCCACATCCCTAAATTTTGTGTTGTTTGTACTGATTCAGTTTAATAAGAGCCACTGATAGGATCATTTATAAAATTCTAATAACTCAGAATGAAGTCCTTATGTAGAGTATGGTGGGCAATGTTTCCTTTAATTTGTTAAAGTTGTGATTGAATGATCCTATGAGTAACAACTAGGAAACTGGCTTTATATAAGTTGAGCTTACTGTTTTAATTAAATAAAACTTTTATATATATATATGTATATGTATATATATATATACACACACATGTATATATGTATATATGTATGTATATGAATATGTATATAAGCTTTATTTATATCAAAATCTAGCCATTCTAATTAGTAATGTTCATAATTGTTATTGTCCTGCATAGCTATTAGGCATAAATAATAAGCCATTGATTCAAATGGTTCTCATTAGTATTACTACTGGATAACCAAACCAAGTATTTTGGGGGTCAAGTGAGAGGAATGGCACTGTGTAGGAAACTGGTCTGAGTGTCCTCTGAATATCTCTGGATTTGTAATATGGAAGACTCAAGCAGTGGGACCTACTTGCTCCTCAGAATGGGAACACCCATGACGAAGGTGTTTCAGGAATCCCAGATTGACAGATACACCAGGTCTCAGGTGTTAGGAGCAAGGCAAGACATAGTCTGAAGTCCCTGGACACACTTAGATGAGTGCAAACCAATGTCTTTTACCAAATAGCATAACAGATATTTATATAGAGCTTTAAGATTTGCAAAGTGATATGTAATCTCATTTGGTCATCACAACAATCCTCTGGGGAAGGTATTGTTATTATAATCTCCATTTTGCAGACGAGGAAACTGATGCTTAGAGAAGTTTTCAGAGGCAAGATTTGAACTCATTTCTTCCAAACGCCAAGTCCAGCATTCCTCTTCAGTGTATGGTGCAGTGACTATGTTGGTAGTTCCCCAGCTCCTTCATCCTTTCACTGTGGTTCAAAAATGAAATTTTGCAGGATAGAAGGCTAAAGTTGGGGACAAAGTGGGACACACTGAGCGGGCAGAGTAGAAATGACAACCTGCTCAGTTCCCCTGAAGGAGAAAGGAACTAGGCATTACAAAAACTCTCTTTTTCCTTCTATCCTTTTCTCCTACAAAACCTGCCTCGTGTAGGGGAGTAGGTTGAATGAGATGATTTAAGGGAAGACACACCACTCATTTTCCAGTCCCCAAATATTTCCCCCTACTAGCTGAAATTTTAGCAATTAGAGATCTTTTCTGGTTGAGAGGTGTAGGTTATCAGACACCGAAATTTTATGCATTTGCTTTCTTAACACTCAGCTGATATGCACTGAAGAAATGAGAATTTTAATGTAGTTAATGGGGAATAGGAAGTAAAATCTAATTTCGGAATATGGGAATGTTGCAGTGAAGGACAGAAGCAAGTGGTTTGGCCTAATAGGCAGCTAAAATGAGAGCTTTGGAAGGTAAAGGGGAAGAAAAGAATGTGTCAAAAGATAGGAAAAGGAAGGGAGATAGGAGATAATAAACACACATTACCTACTTGGAAATCTTTCTAATAATAATTTGTAACAGTAACTGACATTTTTATATTAGTGCTGTGAGTTTTGCTAAATGCTTCATAGTCTCATTTTTGTCCTTACTGTACCCTATGAGCTAGATACTAGAACTGTTATCCCCATTTTACTGATGAGGTAACAGAGGTTTATTAGTTCATACATCTAGTACATACGAGAGTCAGGATTTGAATCCAGATTTCTCCTAAACTTTGTTTAACATTCTTTTCACTATATCATTTTACCTTTCTTTGTTTAAAATTAATTTTACTGTGTCAGATGTCTCCTTTTCCCTTACTTCTCTTCAGCCTACCTGGAGTAGTGAGAAGAGAAATAAACCATCTTCTCTGGTCTTAGAACATGAACCCCTTGTCCTAGTCCTCTCTCCTAAGAAGTTGCTGGCCCACCTTCACCTAATCCAAATATTTACTGCCTGATTCTCATGTCACCTGCCAAAGTGAGCTCATTCTATGATTGTGGCCCAGGATAGCATTCAGTAAACAGAATGTGTGCCTAGAAGGATTTAGTGGTATAGGTAGCTGCAAACATGCAGTTTGGTAAGAATTATGGGTATAAGCTTAGAGGTGGTCAGAGCAATGCTATGCTTACTGATACAGTTAGATTCTTGTCTATGTGAGCAGATCTCCTTCTCCTTCTCCATTCATCATTATGCTATTAGAGTAAAGGCTCCAGTAGCT
>CM053582.1:486990761-487034084 GCA_028627135.1 Pseudochirops cupreus
TTTTGGGGTGGTGGGCGGGGGAAAGATGGGGAGAAAATATGTAACTCAAAAAAATTTAATAAAATAAATTTATTATTAAGAAGTAAAAAAAAAAAAAGAAAAATACCTTGTTAGGGACTGAAAGTGACCTGTTATTTGCTCATTCTCCTTCCACTTCTCTGGTAGCAATCACTGAGATCATCAGCAAGCATGCACTGGGTGTTTACAATGATTCTCCACTGGGCACTGGAGGTATAAAAGGAAGAATTTGTAGTTAAAGGGATATGTCAGATTCAATGAGATTTCCCTCCCCAAAAGGGATAGCTAAACATTGGAATTTTTTTAAAATGTTGAAATGAAGGGATTTGAAACTTACATTTTACATGCTTCATAAACATTCATGCATAGTGCTTAGTCCTAGGAAAAGAACAGCAACCCAAATTCAGAGTCATGATTGATGTCCCTCTAAGTTCTGTTCCTTTGCTGTCAGCCTTGCATGTTACAAATCAAATCAGTAAATATTTATGGAACTGTTGTTATGACCAAGGTTCTGGGCAGAGAAGTATACTTGAAATATGACTTGACATAAACTGAGATTGGCTTATAGCAAAAAGATAAAAGTTATTGTCTAGATTCCTGGTTGTGTCCACATGTTATATAATTGTGCGTGTGTGTACGTGCATGTATATGTACATACACCTCTGAATTTTCCTTGGAGTTACTTATGGTAATTACTGCAGTGAAGGTGTCTTCATTATCAACTCCTGTGGGTTTAGTCATCATCTCTATGTAGCTGTCTAGCAAATTAGAATATCCAACCTTAGTCTCTTCCCCGAAAGTAGTAATGAATTGTGAATTATTAATTCAGTAAGAACTTAGTAAATGCCTTCTTTCTGCCAGGTACTTTGTGCTTTAATAGTGCTGATCTTCAAGGACCTTAATCTACAGTAGGAAACGTGTGTGTGTGTGTGTGTGTGTGTGTGTGTGTGTGTGTGTGTGGTGTGTTTGTAAAGTAAATGCGAAGTAATTTCAGGAGCAGGAAAAGCTGGAGGGATTAAGAGAGACCTTCAATAGAATATAGCATTAGAGTTGAGCTTTGAAGGAAGCTAGTGATTGATTTTTGGAGAAAGAAGGGAACATCTATCTTCCCTTCTTTCTCCAAAAATGAGTGTATTTCAGGAATGTCAGCTTGGGAAAAGACATGGACACAGGATATGGATTTTTTTGTTGTTTGATTTAAAAAAAAAACCAGAACTATAATCACATAATTTATTGAACATAGTGAAAATGAATGCAAATTGGTCAAGAAACCCTACATCGAACCATCTGCCTTTAAGCATCTTCTAAACCTCTTCCTATTTGTCCTTTTTTATCATTGGAGTGGCTGGAGTCTTCTTAAAAACACCTACATCTATGGAAAGGAATAAATAAAGCATGTCTCTGTGTCTGGTTCTCCACCTCTGGAGCAGAGACCATAGCAGATTAAAGTAGGGGAAAATCAGTAAAAAATATCTTTCTTTTCAGCTTACCAACGCAGTTGAAATCAGGAGCGACACTATCTCCAAAATGTTTTTATTGTAATATTTTGTTTTTATATCACCTATGTCTTCATTGGTATCCCTCCTACTCTTTCCTTTCAGAGAGCTGTCCCATATGACAAAGAGTTAAAAAAAGAAAAAAGAAAAAATCAGCAAAACTACTCAGTACATTACCACATGCAATGTTCCACACCTTTGGACTGCCCTGCGCCCTCCTCTACCAATATGGGGTCTTCTTTTATCTCTGCGTTGAGGCCGTACTTGTAGAACAAAGATGTCTTCCCACCAAAAATGAGTTGGGACTTGTTAACATGTTGGTTTCCCTCACAACCAGTATTCTTGGCTCCTCTTCTTCCAAACATATTTATGATTCCTGTTATCACTATCACAATGGATTGTAGATACTTTCTTATTAATTTATCTGAACTCTTCTATCTCATTTGCACTAAGTTAGTTGATGGGGTGTAAAGAAGGAACATCAGTCATATTTTCAAATATTTGTGTTAGTGTGTTTTGGGGAAGCTTACTTGCTCTAAATCCTTCACACACTATAATTAGAAGATGATACTTGTGTAGAAAGGACATGTAGACCATGTTTTTTCCAAGATCTTCTTAACATTTCCTTGACATCTCCACTTGGATGACTTCATAGTCATCTCAAACTGAGCATTTCCAAAACAGAACACTTCTAACTTTTCAAGTTAAAAATACCTCCATTTTTCTAGTCACTCAGGGTCTCATTCTGGCACATCTTCATTTTCAGTCTTTCATTCTCCGATATTTAGTCAGTTGCCAAATCTGGGCAATTCTACCTCCTCAACATCTGTTACATCTGTTCGCTCCTTTCCATTCATACCACAACCACCTAGTTTGTCATCAACTCTCTTGGACTAGTAACTTCCCAAATGGTCTCCCTGCATCCAATTTGTCAGCATTAATTCATCTTCTGCACAGCTGCCAAATTGTCAATTCAAGTTGACTTTGCTTGCTTAAAAGGCTTAGGTGGCTTCTTTGATGCCTTTATGATCAACTACAAACTCCCTCATTTGGCATTTAGAGCCATTAGCAAACTAGCTTGAGGTTCGCTCCCTCATGTTCTTTAACTACTGGCCAACTTGCCATTTCACTTCACAGGACATTGTATTTCCTGTCTCCGTCTTATTTTTCCACAGCCTTGTCTGTGCCTTGTCTGTCTCCTTGTCTGAGCCTTGTCTGTCTCCTTGTCTGAATGCTCTCCCTCCTCACTTCTGCCTTTTGTAACCTCTAGCATCCTCCAAGGCTGAGCCCAAGTACCATCTCCTCTAAGAAGCCTTTCCTGATGTCCCCAGTTGCTAGTTGTCTTTTATTATCTTTCCCAATAGAGCTTAGTTATCTTAAAAACTAGGTGGTACAGTGCATAGAGTGCCAGCCCTTGAATCAAGAGAACCTGAGTTCAAATCTAGTTCAAGATACCTAGTAGTTATATGACCCTGGGCAAGTCACTTAACCTTGTTTGCCTTGTTTGCCATTTTCCTTATCTTTAAAAAACTGGAGAAGAAAATAGCAAACCACTCCAGTATCTTTGCCAAGAAAACCCCAAATGGGGTCACAGAGAGCTGGACATGACTGAAAAGTGACTCAGCCACAACAAATATCTTTCAAAACTACCCAGTTATTCATTAGCTTGGGTTTGCTAAACCCTTTTTTTAACCAGCAACATCTCAACTTCTAATTCCATGTCTCACTTTGAATCACCAAAGCCACCTTTCTCTAAACACACACAGCTTAGTGAACTATATTTGCTCATAAAAACTTGTGTCTTTTAAGTGAGCATTGAACCAGAGAGAGGTACCCTTTGATCTTTCAGCTAGAAAAAGTTTGGGCTTCTTAAGGTCATTTCTATATACCTAGCTTTATTCTGCTGGTGTGGTAGAGCACTGAATTTGGAATCAGAGTTGTCAGTCATGTTTGACTCTTCGTGACCCCTTTTGGGGTTTTCTTGGCAAAGATACTGGAATGGTTTACCATTTCGTTCTCCAGCTCATTTTCCAGATAAGCAAACTGAGGCAGAGTTAAATGACTTGCCCAGGGTCACACAGCTAGTATGTGTTTTGAGGCTAGATTTGAACTCATGAAGATGAGTTTTCCTGACTCCAGGGCCTGGACTCTTTTCACTGTGCCACCTAGCTACACCTTAGAATGAGAGTATCTGGTTTCAAATCCTGGCTTTGTATAGTGATCACATGTCAATGAAAACACTCCTTTCCTTTTAATGAAAAAACAGACAATCACAGTATAATGGGTGTAATAATTAGGTCTTTGGCTCTTTTTTGGTCTCTTGCTCAGAAGCTGTTACTTCATTTTCAGGCACATTTTCTTTTTGATAGTAGGTTTGGTATTCCTTTGGATGCTTAAGGTTATAGAGAGGCTTACATCTTGCTAAATGATGTATACTCTATTTTCCAGTCTTTTCCCCTTCCTTGTTGTCTCTAATCCATTTAGGTCAAGTACCAACTTTTTCCAGTATAGATGGAACACTCCTAGTCCAAAGAAAATTTGGGAATGTTTCACCGTGAAAATGCCTATAGAGACTTTACCTACCTTAGGAATATTTAGCAAAACATTTCTGAAGGGGAAAAATAATACATCACTGCTGAGAGTTGAGGCTGTAGTTTCCATGCAAAGTAAATATTGATTTATCTGTTAGTCCTAATATTCTTTGCATGATTGAAGTTAAAGCAATAAAGCAGAATTATATTTATGTGATTAAAAACAAGAAGTAACTTTGGCTAAGAAGCCTTAAAACAGGTGACAATGAAATGTAATTTGGTTTTTACCTGGCTTATTAATCACTCTATAGGCTCTTAGTGTGTTTTCTTTGTCTATCTTTTTAATACATAAAGTGAGTTTTCCACTATCCTTGAGGGAAGGATTCATTTCCAAATGTAATTTAACTAGTACCTAAAACACAGTATTTAATAATCTGAAATGCTAAAAGGACTATCTTCGTGCACTTCTTCCTCTTCATGTGTATGTTTGATTGTTCTTTGTTGCCTGGGGCACATTGAATTTTTCTGTGCTGTTAGCAAATTATTTTTACCTTCATCTCAGTCAATACTGTTTTTAATCATTGCATTTTAGTAATAACCTGTGAGTCTTTATTAACTTTCCAATCTTTCTCCTAGAAGTTAAGAAAGTCATAGCCTGAGTGACTCTGGTTTCTAGTATTCATTAGAAAAAGCATTTGCTAGGCTCTTAAGAATCATTTTCCTGACTTTCTAAAAGTTATCTAAAAAGCTTGCTATTGCTTTTTTTTTTTTTTGCACACTTACAGTATTTGCTGACTTGAGAAGGATGCATAATGGTGATGGTGATTCTGAACAGCAGTAACGTTTGGGGCCAGGAATGACTTCAGTAAACATTATTAATGTTCAGTTTGCAGAGAAATTCCAGGAAGTGAAGGAAGCTGCCAAATTAGCTAGAGACAAGTCTCAAGAGAAAATCGAGACCTCAAGCAATCATTCTCAAGTAAGTAATTTATCCATGAAATAAACCTGTATTTAATCAATTATTAGATTTCATAAATGCTTTGAGCAAAAAAAAAAATATTGGCAATGGAGAATTTGGAAAGGTTGTTTGCACTTGTTGGCCATTAGGATTCTCCTGGTGTTCACCAATCTTTTTACAGAGAAGTGAAGCCATATAGAGTTTTGACAGAAAACTTTTTACTTCAGAGCTTTTGTACTGGGAGAATATCCTCTTGAATGTCCTTTTACTCAGTAATATTCCCTGTGAACACATAGTTTAAGGTGAACAGTAAGTGTCAGGTTGAAAGATGGGTTTCACTTCTGCCCTAGTTTCCTTTTGGTCAGAGGAGATCTAGCTTTATCATGCAAAGAGTGGCATATTGTTCCAACAACAACCTTTCTAAAGTCAATTGACTAAATACAGCTCAATTTTATTTTAATATGAATTCAGGACATCTGTATCTATTAAGTAGAGTCCTCTATACCAGTACAGTGGAGAACCTTGCCTCAGGAAAGCTATGCCATCCCATGTTATTTTATTTATTTATTTTTTTGCTTTTTGGAGGGGGAAGGCAGGGCAATTGGGGTTAAGTGACTTGCCCAAGGTCACATGGCTAGTTTTGTGTTAAGTGTCTAAGGCTGGATTTGAACTCAGGTCCTCCTGACTCCAGGGCCAGTGCTATATTCACTGCGCCACCTAGCTGCCCCCCAAGTTATAGTTTGAATAGATTCAGTGAAGTGCCATCCCTGTTTGCTTTTAGTAGAAAAATTTGTTTCAGAGAAAACATATGACCATTATTATTTTATTCAAACATATGACCATTATTATTTTATTCAATAATAGCAATGACCATGTATTTGGTCATATAGACATTTATACATATATGTTTGTGTATGTGTGTGTGTGTGTATGTATTTCTATAATCAACTATTTGAATGACTAAGACTTTCTGGTAATCTCAGTAAAATTATTCAACAGTAAAATGCAATTTAATTATATTTCTTTACAAAAAGTCATTTCTTATTTGGTATAATCCTAATCCCCATATTCTTTATAATTTAGCTGTGGATATTTATTTCAATTTTAGAAGATGTGTTTTAGAACCATGCATTTTATAATTAAAAATATTTTTATGATACTAGTTTTCTACTTATCAAAGAAAACTAAAAGATGATGCTTTCTTGTTGTAGTAGTTATTTAGCAAAGCAAATTAAAGCTGATAGTTGTAACACCATTAAATGGCTAGTTAGGTCCAATAATCTAGCTAATCATTAATTTAGTGAGGGGGGGTTGGAGTGTACCTTTGCCACCTTGACTAAGCCAACAGCCATCTCTTCAAATAGTAGACATTAAAATTGTTAATCAGGGAAAAATAAAAACAAGCTTGCCTTAAGCATTTTGTATATACCAAAATGAATCAATATATTTATTTTAGCAAACATATTTTAAAGTTTCTAACAATACTGTAAAAGCAAAACATAAGGATTTTAATGAGGTCAACTTTAAAAAGTTTTTCACCTGGATCCTTGTTTCTGTATCTTTTTAAACAAATTTAGAATTTGCAAAGTGACAATAATTATCTCTTTGGTTACCAGAATTGCTACTTATGCACTAAATTATTCATTGAACATTTGCTAGAGTACTGTGCTAGCCACTGTAGGACAATGGTTCTTAACCTGGGGTTTGTGAATTTATTTTTAAAAGCATTTTTAATAACTGTATTTCAATAACTGGTTTCCTCTGTAATCCTGTGTCTTTTACACAGGGGGTCCATTGGGGTTTATAGGCTTTACCAGACTGCCAGAGGTGTCCCTGGCGCACACACAAAACAACCCCATGTTATAGAGGGGTCAGAAAGAAATTTAATGTAGTGATGGGGTGAAAGGAAGGGATGGTGCCAGTTTCTGCCTTCACAGGCTTGTATTCTGACTAAGGATAGAAAATGTAATAGTTTAAAATGTCAAGAAATGAATAAGTGCCATGATTAATATTAGAGGCAGTTAGTGGTGTGGTTCCAAAGTGGAAAGAAATCATTGTGGGCTAGAGCAGGTGAAGAAGACCTCATTGAGGTGAAAAGATTTGAACCAGACTGTGAGGGATGGATATAGTTTGTTTAGATGATGGGGGAAGTTATTCTGGGAGTTGTGGACCTTAGCAAAGTCTTGTAGTTTCGAATGAACTCAGAATGTTCGGGAGAGATTAATAGATGAGACAAGCATAGGAGAAGATGAGGCTGCCACTGAAGGAGACTGGATTAGATAGGTAGATTGGCATCAGTGTATGGAGGATGTTAGAGTCAAAGTTGAATAGTATGGACTTTATTCTACAGGCTACAGGAAGCTACCAGAGGCATCTGACCATGGCAATGACTGGATGAAAATGGTGTTTTAGGAAAATAAGCTGGAGGTCTTCATTTTAGGATGTGTTGAAGAAGGAAGGTAGAAAATTAGGCTATTGCAGTAGTCAAGGCAACAAGATAATGAAAGCTTAAATTTCAACTACTGGTGTCTTAAATCTAAGTAACACATTAGAAATAACAAAATGCCTTCACATTCATTTCAGGCATACACCACTAAACATCATTAATTGGTTCTTTGAAAGGGTCACATTGCACAAAATAACATTAGAGGGGGTAGTTCCATAGATAGAATATCATTATAGTGTTACAGTGGAATTTAATTATATTACAGTGGAATTTAGTTATATTAACAACCTTCTTGCAAAATAATGTTAGTTAAGCCATTATTACAGAAGATATTCTTAGATTTCATTTGATTTTCACAACAACCCTGTGGGATAGGTAGAAAGATAGATACTATTCTTTCCATTTTACATATCAGGAAACTGAGGCTTATAGAATTGACTTCTCCATGGTCTCACATCTAGTAAACGATGCAACTGAGGTTCAGATTAAGGGTCTTCTGATGGAGCTAGTGTTTTTTATCATGCTTCCTCCTGACTAGATTACTGGCACTGGGAATAGAGAAGAAGACTTGAATGTCAAGAAATCCAATAGCCTGACAATCAAGAGAACTTGGTGGCTATGTGATAAAAGATTATTATCAAAACCATAGTTTGAAGTGAAAAGAGTGGAAGAAATGACTAAGGTGAATGAATGAGCCCTCTAGGAGATGGAACGGAGATAGAGAAGAGGGGATGCTTGAGTCTCAGGATATGCTGATGGCGTGAGGAGAGGAAGAAGAGTCATCCAAAGCATTGGAGACTTAGGAGGAAACCCGAGATCTAATGCAATATGGTAAAATTCAAGAAGACAGTAAAAAGAAGGGTGGTAAAAATTAGCATCTGCAACAGAGAGATCAATCAATCAACAAGAACTTAGTAAGAGCTTACCGTTTGCCAGGCTCTGTGCTAAGCATTGGAGGTAACAAAGAAGTAAAACCGTCCTTGCTCTCAAAGAGCTTATATATAAATGTCTATAAATTAGAATATACAAGATAGATACAGAGATCAGAAAGAATAAGGACTGGGGGGAAGGGCAGAGGCGGGGAGACCATTAGGTTTTTTTTTTTTTGCAGGGGGGAAGGCAGGACAATTGGGGTTAAGTGACTTGCCCAAGGTCACATGGCTAGTGAGTGTTAAGTTTCAGAGGTCGAATTTGAACTCAGGTCCTCCTGACTCCAGGGCTAGTGCTCTATTCACTGTGCCACCTCACTGCCCTGAGACCATTATATTTTTAAAGAAAGAGGTTATTAATGACATTTATCCAGACGGTGAATTTGGTAGAGTGGCACACTCCATTTAGGTAGCTTTCTTTAAGCTTTCCAAACCTATGAAATTGGGCCCCTGCAGTATACAAATGTTTCCCAATGTTGCTGAAAGAGCTCATCGCTAATAATTGAACATTGTAGTCTCCATTCCATGATAACATCTTTGACTTTTTTGTTGTCTACATTTTAAGTGTTAAAATTCAATTGTCACTTGTAAATCTAAAAATAGGAGTATCATTGAAACATTTTCATTTTTCTCCACCTTGACTGGGGATGGCACAGACAACATACAGAAGGTCTTTTTTATTTTTCTCTTCTATTGATTAGAGTTCAAATATGCAGTAATACTCTTATAATCCCTAGAAAATTAGTCACAGTTGAGGATTGACATCTATAGAACCAAAACTTCATATGTTTTCTTCTCTTTCTCTTGATATCGCATGGATATAAGTGGAACACACAAACTGTATCTCAGTTGTCCCTGGCTCTTGTTATGTTGCTGACTCATCTTTTATTTATTGAATTTTGTTGTTGTCTCTGGTGTTATTCTTTAATTTCTTCTATGTACTTTACTCCTTGTGGCACAATGATACCTCAGTTTCATTAATATACCACAGCTTCTTAGCCGTTACCATGTGGTTCCAGTTTATCATTATTAAATATTAGCAATAATTATTAATCAAATTACATAATTCATATCATGTAATTTATAATAACAATGCTTCTAATTTGTTGCTTCTCAGGGGGTAGGGAAGTTTGGAAACTAGAGCAAGTTTGTTAGAATGGTGTCTAAAGTGTTAGGAAATAGGTAGTTAGTGAAGGACTGAGGGATCCTCCTATGAGTTAAAGGTCTGTGCTTTAGCGCACAAATTTTGAAATCTTTTATGACTCTTGAAGGGGTGGTTGTCGCCCACATTCCCAAGAAACAAAATGTTCCACTCTTTCTTTGTCTATATACATGTGCACCTGTGAACATGTTTTCCATATTTCTCATTTGCCCATGAGGGAAGAAGGGTGAATTAGTTTAGTTTAGGCAACTTCTATGACCCCTGTTATAGGAATCAGGATGTGAAACCCCATCTTCTACTCAGGCATCAAGTGTGAATGGAACAGACGACGAAAAGGCATCTCATGGCCCTGCTGAAGCACATCTGAAATCGGAGAATGAGAAGCTAAAGCTGGCCCTTACGCAGAGGTAATGAGGATTTCACATCTCAATTATTTCTCAAAGCTGTTTAATTTCTGGTTGGTGGCATTTCCATTCTCTTCATTGGGTAGGAGGATGTTTCAATAAGTTGACCATTAAAGAAAGATCCCTGAATACGACACCTAGAGGTAGCTTTTATGTGAACTGGAGCAGGAGGAGGATGCTACTCAGAAAACCATGGCATTTTTCTTGTTCCCACACTGGCTCTCTGCCCACACATAATCAGAGGAATTCTAACTGAAGCTAACACATTTTCTTTGAGAGGAGGAAGCTAAGGACTCTGCATTCTCTTTTTAGGGAAGAAAGTTAAATATAAGCATTCTTTCTTTGAGGGAGGCAATGAAGAAATGCTTCTATCCTGTCTCTGTAACTTAACCAGATTAAGCTAACTCAGCTCCAGGAGTCTGACCCAATATGGAATGTCTTGTAATTTTCTAATTTTTCAGACAGGCCTATCTTATTTTGGATTCTGGACTGACTTGATTTGTATTGTACATCCATCCTTATTAGGCATAAAGAAATTCTCAGAATTTTTTTCTTGTCATTTTATACTACTGAAATGAAAAGATTTCATACCTGAAATTAATCTTGCTCCGACAGTATGGATTAATGAGCAAGTGAATGAATGATATGAATGAACTTTAAGCCATTTTTTCAAATCAGCTTGACTTCTTTGATATCAGTCTTAAAATTTCCAACTTAAATTGAGTTTTGATCATTCTTAATGTGTGGTCTTTGAAGTTTAAAGTGCATGGCTTTATGCCAAGTTCATAGAGCCTCGAGGCTGAATGGTAAATTTGAAAGAAAGGCTACAAAATTATGTGAATACATTTGGGTAAATTGATATTAACACATAGAAGACAAATTGAGGTCAGTAGATAGTGCTACCAGTGAGTAGCTGTCAGATTGGTGACCTAACTTTCCAGAAATCTTACAATTAAGTTTTACTGTGAAACTCCTCCCAGCCATGATTGGAGATTACCTTGAGTGTCAAAGACTTAAAGGTTTAGAATAAAGAGGGTTCTAAAGGAATGATGACTACTAGTATGAAACTCACTTTCTTTTAACCCTAGTGAATACATTGATGTAGTAAATATATTTTCATCTCTACCACAAGACTTTGGACTTTTGTTACTTATTTTTGCTACAGGAAGAGTTAGGTTGGTATTTGATATAAACCAGTGAATAACATTGGTTATCTTTAACAGAACTCATACAATATTGGAGATAATATAATATGATTGTCTCCATAGAAAAATACGCTTTATATTAAGTAGGGAGGAGAGAATATGGGTTCTAAAATACAGAGATGTTGATTGTATAGATATGACAGGGCCAGAGCTTCTCATGGGAGACCGAGCTCTATGAGACTGAATCTAACCTTCATTCCTCTCATTGCAACAGTGCCTCCAATGTGAAGAAATGGGAGATCGAGCTGCAGACTCTGAGAGAAAGCAATGCAAGATTGACAGCAGCACTTCAAGAATCTGCTGCCAGTGTGGATCAGTGGAAAAAGCAATTTTCTATTTGCAGAGATGAGAATGATCGACTCAGGAATAAGGTAAGTCAGGCTGCCTAGGCTGCTTAGACTTAGATGGGAGTTTATGTAGTTGAATAGGATGCTTGGCTTGCCATATGCTGGGTGCAGGCTATCTAGATGAAAGATATTGGCCAGTGAGAGACAGGAAAAAGAAGAAGAAAGAAAATGGAATTACAAGGCTATAGACCAAGGGGGTCTTTTTTCCCTTCACTATGGATTAGAGGGAAGGTGCTTTTGTCCCCTTTGCTCACCTTCTTCTACTGGGCTATTTCTCCTTCCTTCTTTTTCTTTATCTTATAAGCCTTAATATGGAATTGAAGGATGTGTTTTTTAATTGCATATATTAAATTACTTAATATTCTCAGTTTAGAAAGAAAATTAGTTGAATGTGTAATCTATGATCTAAACCCTCATGGTGAGGTTTGTATTCTAGGGATTTTTATTGGTAAACAGTATCTGCTTACTTTGTCCTCCATTCATTTGGAAAAGTAAGAACTTTAGAAATTAAATCATGTCTAGACATTATCATAATGCTAACAAATCCAAGGGGTGAGTAGCTCTGAAATAGTAAAGCATTAATCAGGACCAGAATGAATAGTAAAGCAAGAGAAAAGCACTAGTAGCCACTGGACCATTTCTCTCCTTTGGTTCCACATCCTTTCCTCCAAAAGAAGTTCAGACTTAAAGTTCTGATCCAAACTCAGGACTCTGATAGGAAAGACATAGGTAAGCCTCAACAGCCTGTATTCCCGAATGTGTCTTGGTTTGCTTTTTTTCAAACACGCCACACAAATTCCAGTCATATCTGAAGTATATCAGCTTTTGTACAGCCTGGATATTTCATCCTGTGCCATGGGAATTCAGATACTCCATGACCATCGGGATCCAACATTTCACTATTTCTCTGTATGATCGTGAACCTAACAGGACCCTTTAATGTTTCTGCATATTCATCTGCTGAAATTAACTTGCACCAGTGAAAAACAAGACCTCGTGGAAAATGATGTTCTTGTTCTTCCATTGAACATTTCCTATTTTTGGCATAGTCATCCATTAATTGTCCTTTCCTGTTTCCACCACAGCAATGCCAAATATACCTTTCTTCCTCCAATATCCTTTAGTCAATCAATTAAATATTTGTTAAGCGCCTACTCCTCCTAGCTTCTCCTAGAAATAAAGGCCCATCTTTTTAATATTACTATGTTATCAATGTTCCCACATGGAACACAACAGTCTCTGATAAATTGAAAATGAATATCACATAAAAGGCAATGGAGAGGTGCATGTTTGATACGAGTAGGCAACATAATCAATAACAAACTTAGAGAAAGAACAGGAACAAAAGATGTCATCAGGGGAAAGGATCATACGAAGAAAAGATGGATTGATCATGTGGCTTGGGATGACTGGAAATTCTGGATGTTCCATTGGTATCTTTGGGACTTCAGGAGAAGTTGAGGTTGATTTTTTAACACATTGAGGGTGCCCTGGGCAGAAAGGATCAGTTGTGAGCTGTTGCTGGAAGTAACGTCCAAATTGATAAGATTCTGGGCCTTTCTGAGTATTTGAGAGTCCTGGATGACCAATGATTCCATCTTCTTATGACAAGCACTCCCTCCTTGCTGAGATAATATGTGACTCATATCCTTGACAAAGGCTCTGCAGGGAGAATGCTTGTCATTTTAGACAAGTAACTTCTATCCAATCTAGTGGTGATTTGGTGTTAATGGCCCTTTTCTTGCATGTCTCAGATCCCTTTCATCCACCTTCCTACCCCTTGCCCTCTCATAGGCATCACCAAGGTTTCTTTCTTGTAGTTTTCATCATGCTCTTCTAGTATTTTTTCCAGATTTAATGAGCGTCCTGAAAAATCACCACTTCCAGGCAATTTATGTCACCGGTGCTTTTTCTTTGAATCTCTAAAAAGTAGTGATCGCCACAGAAACCTCCTGAGACCTGCACTTAAATGGTCATTATCCTATGAAATCTATAAAAACTATATAATAGTACTAATATCCAGCATAATTTGTCACCTTAAAGTTTACAAAGCATTTTACAAATATTGCTTCCTTTTTTCCTCAACAACCCTGTGAAGTAGGTATTATTCCCATTTTATAGATGAGGAAACTGAGGCACAGTACTTAGAGTCATATAGATAGAATGTATCTGAGGCTAGATTTGAATTCAGGTCCTGTTGACTCTAGGTCCAGTGCTTTATCTACTGTACCACCTATCTGCTGTACACATTTTTATTTTTAATATTATATTTTCCTTACATTCCTCTGCCATGGGTATCTGACAATAATAACTTCTGTACAGGTTTTACACTGAGAACCATTGGCTGACTAGAAAACAGTCAAGGAGGCTTGAGTTCATTGCATGTTCCACTGATCTCCTTTATTTCTCTCATTTCAAGTCTGAGGGTCTTCAAGTACAGACCTTAACCTTCTTCTCATTCTTCCATACTGGCATTGCGAGTAAGATATATGGGCTTTGGGACTTTGTGATAGTGATTCAGAGCCATTTTCTTAAACTGAAACATTACCTGCACTGGTTCTTGTGCAAATTTTACATCCCTCCTGTATGGCTCTCAATGTGAGTTTTTTTGTTCTAGTAATCCTTCTGTTCATTGGGCACTGGAACATGTTAAAAGATGAACTTTGCTAGATTTACCTCCGGGCTGGAGGCTTTTGTGCTTCCGTGCTCCCCTCTGTCCACACTGTCCTCTTTCTTCCCATAAATTTCTGTATAGCAGTCATGGATTGTCAGCATCCTTAGGTAATAAGCTCCAGGTCACTGCCTGTAGTATACAGCCAATTCTTTGAATAGATTAGTTTTGGTCCCAGTCAATGATAAAATTTGAGAGGTTTCCTGTGTTTGGACATACCAGTGCTACAGTGTCCATCTTTTCACTGGCACCTGCATCTTTCCTAAGAAACTCCAAAATCTCTATAGAATAACGCCTAAATGGATATTATTTTTAACTCAGTCCATGGAGACCAAATTCCTGCGTTGGCTATAGGGTGCATGTTGCAAGTATATCTCAGAAAATGAACTAGAAGTCATTTGAACTTAGAATATCAAATGAATTTAGAATGTCACTTGGGATCTACTTGGGATCCACTACATTGTGTATCTTTACCTTCACTCACAGATGCTCTGTGTCCTGTAAGTTCAAGTGGAAAAGACCCAGAAAGAATGAGGGGCAAGCAGTAGTTCAATTCTTTGGGTCTAAGCTGACCTTGTCCTTGACCTCAACCCTGTGTCCTGGTGTCATTTCAATAGACTTGGGATTTTGGATTCTTCTTCCAGGGATATCCAGCATGCACATGCCTGTCTTGTCCACAGTTAAAACAAAGTACTGCTCAGCCTCTTTGTCCTTCCTTTTGGGAGAAGGGGCAGTTCTTGAAAAGAATGACCTAAACCTCCTTTTCCCTTTGGGAGAAATTACTGTGAGCCAGCAGGTCTGGTTTAAGCTTTGGTTTCATCATTCTGGCATGCCTCAGTTTCTTCTTTGGCCTTAGTGGCCCACTCCTGAGGAACTCTGATTGTGTTAGGAGGATTTCATTTTTAGCCTGTGCATATTTTCAGAGTCTATAAGTTTTCCCTTTACCTCCCAAATCTCCCAAAGGATTCATTTTCAGTAGCTAGGGGAGGCTATTCCTACTACTCACAGTGACCACAGGTGCACTAATACTGTGTGATCCTATATAGTCCCTTTTATCACTTGAGTCAGTCTAATCGGATCCATCTCATGACCACAGCTCCCACGCTCCCAATGACAGACATCTGGAGCAGCTACTCAAATCTAAGCCTTTTCTTTTCCTATTGAGTATTTGATGGTAATTTCACATAAATTTCCTCAGAACTCTCAAAGCCACCAAATTGCCTGTCTAAAATCCATAAACATTTGAGTATCGTGATCTTGAAGTATTTTTACATATTTAACTTGCATGTGCTATCCAGAGAAGGTTCCTTCAGGCTCTGTAGATGTTTTGTTTTTAGGTTGTTTTTTTTAGTTGTGTCTTTGTGACCCCATTTGGGGTGGTTTGCCATTTCCTTCTCCAGCTCATTTTATAGATGAGGAAACTGAGGCAAATGGGATTAAGTGATCTGCCCAGGGTCATTCAGCTAGTAAGTATCTGAGACCAGATTTGAACTCTGGAAGATGAGTCTTCCTGATTCCAGGCTTGGCATTCTATCCACTGTGCCACTTAGCTGCCTATTTTTCTCAATCACCTATCACTTTTGTGTTGTGTCTGTGGTGTGTTCTAGCTAGAGTAAAACCTTCCTCTTGAGGTAATTAGTCATATCACCCTGAGAATAACCTTCAAATGTCTTTCTTTCCAAATTGTTCTATTTGAATAATCCATGACCCATAGGTCTGAGCTTGTGTCACCAACATACCCTCCTGTCCCCAAGGAGATGTCTGTTCTCTTATAGTTCCTTCACATGTTCTATGATCCATCTTTTCTACACTGATCTTTAGTTTCTTTATAAAATCTTAGACAGAAATAAAATGCCAAGTAACTAATTTCCAAGTGCCGCCTTTCCAAGGGTCTTTCTGGACATTCCCCCCCCCCACACACACACAATTTTTCTGTGATTAAATAGAATACAGGGAAAGAGAAGTTAGTTTCTTCATTAATGGAGGATCAGTGAAAGAGTAAGTTCAAATAAAGGTGGGAAAAGGTAAGATTGCAGTTTGACAGAAAACCCATGACCTCTTGAAATGAAATAGCATAGAAGCATATAACATTATTCTTAAATTGGAAAGAGAAAAAAGTAATAAGGTTTGTATTACGTTTGAGGATCGTGTGTGTGTGTGTGTGTGTGTGTGTGTGTGTGTGTGTGTGTGTGTGTGTTTCAGCCTTTGGAAAAAAACAAGTCCATAAAATTAAATTTGATGAGGTCACCCACCACAATTGTAATTTATCATATCTATATTTTGAATTTCAGCTATTGTCTCATACACAGTAGACGCTTGATAAATGGCACATTTTTTAAAAAGTATTGAAGTGTGGGTTTAATTGTTTCTGCTTTAATTCTGTCACCTCCAGGATCAAATGCAAAATCCTGTTTGACTTCTAAAGCCCTTCACCACCTGCCCCCTTCCTACTTTTCCAGTCTTCTTTTACTTTGATCCTCTCCTTTCTCACTTACTCAGTAATTCAGCCACCCTGGCTACACAGTACACTCCATCTTCTGACTCAGTGCCTTTTTGTGGCCTGTTCCTCATAGCTGGAATGCTTTCCTTCCTCATTTCTGCCTCTTGACTTCTCAGGGTTCCTTCAAGACTTAGTTCAACTCCTACCTTCTGCAAGAGACCTTTCCCAATCCCTTTGTCTTCCTTTACCCAGTTCCTTCTCTCTGAGAATACCTTCCATTGACCTTTTATACATCTTGTATGCACATAGTTGTGCATATGTTGTTTCTCTCATTAAATTGAGAGCTCCTTGAGGGCAGAGACTGTCTTTTGCATTTTCTTGTGATCCCAGAATGCTAAGCACAGTGACTCGCACCTAACAAGAATTTTTTTTTTATTGCATATAGAGACATTTCATAAGAGGCCCAGACTGTGAAATGAGGTTATAAAGTGGAAACAATGTAGGCTTTGGAGTCAGAGGACTTGGGTTAAAGTCCTGACTCTGCCACTTCTTTCTCTGTGATTTTGGGCAATTCCCTAACCATTTTGACCTTTTGATGCTTCATCCGTAAAGTGAGAAGGTTAGCCTAGATGACTTCTTTCTAGTCCTTTCTAGCTCTGAAATTTACAATCTTCTAATTCTAGTACTTTCATTTTATGATTGAAATAAATTTGGAGACTTTGTTACCCAGAGCACCTCTCCCATCCTGAAAGTTCTGTACTAACTTAAAAAAAAAATATTTATCCTGCCTTGCTTTGACATTTCTGAAGCATCAGTAGACTATAATATTGTAACATTCTATACTACTACTTGGTCCTCTTAGTGTTATGTTAATGGAATGAAACCGTTTTGTACATCTATTGAATTATTTAGTTTTCCATTTTGTATTTAAGGTGGTATTCTCTGGAATTGTTATGGACCCCTAAAGAAAGTTACTTGCTTATCTGGATGTCAGTTTCCTCTTGTGTAAAATGCATTGGATGAAATGAGACCTAAGATCTCTTCCAGCTCGGAAGCTCTGAGCCCATGATCCCTGTGATCCTTTACAGAAAAGATTGCTGGGCTTGGAGTCAAGAGGGATCTGGGTTTTACTCCTGCCACTGATACTTACTAGCTCATAGGAAAGTCACTGAAACTCTGAGCCTCCATTTCCTTATCTGTAAAATGTTTTTTTTTAAAGCACCTATCTCATTAGTTCAGAGGATCGAATAAGATAACTTATTGCTTTGCAAGCCTCTAAACACAGTATAAACATTAACTATTGTTATTGACAGCAAAACTTTGCATTTACCATCTTTACTACCAGCAAAGCTTGTAAGTTAATACAATAACCCACTGGCAGCTAGAGGAAGAATAGTAGCAAGAGGAATGTAACTGTTCAAAACAGGACTACTCCAGTGTGTCATACTTGATAGAGTAATGGACTTAGAGACACAAAGACCTGGATTCAAATCTTTGTCACAAGTTATGTGACCATAGTCAACTTATCTAATTTCTCTGGGCTTCAGTTTTCTCTTTTGCAAAATAGGGCTAATAATCCTGTAGCTCTTCTCTCCCTGGATTGTTGTGTGACTCAAATTATGTTGATTTTACTAATTTTAAGGTACCATGTAAATGCCAGCTATCTTTATCATTTCATTGTTGTTCAGTTGTTTCAGTCATGTCTAACTCTTGATGACCCCATTTGGGGTTTTCTTGGCAAAGATATTGGTGTGATTTGCTATTTCCTTCATTTACAGCTGAGGAAACTGAGGTAAACAAAGTTAAGTAACTTACCTAGAGTCACACAGCTAATAAGAGTCTGAGGCCGGAGTTGAACTCAGAAAAATGAGTCTCTGTGACTCTAGGCCCAGCACTCTATCTACTGCACCACCTACCTGCCCATCATTATCATTACTTAAAAAAATTTTTTTTTAATAATTTAGAAAATCTATTTCCTTGGTTCCACAAATTTCCAAGTATTAGGTGCCAAAAGTTTGACAATTGACTTCTACGCAGCCCTGAAACTGAAGTCTTAAAAAACAAAAGTTGTATTGGTACCTTTTGTTTTTTGCACCACAGATATTTTTCGATATTTTTCCTACCCCCAAAAAATCCTCCCTTGTCAGAAGAGAAACGTTAACCGACAGACATGGTGACTGTGTCTGGTAGCATATAAAACATTCAGTCCCCCCACCTCTCTCTCTGATTAGAAGACAGGTGTGTTTAATTGTCAGTCTTCTTGAACCAATATTGATCATTGTCTTTCATCTGAATTCAACTCCCTTTTAGTGTTGATTCTATGGACATTATTGCAGTGATTGTATTTATCGTTGTTCGTTTTCAGCTTTCTTTGCTTGGCATCAGTCCATATGAATCTCCCCATGTTTCTCTGAATTCTTCATACTTATTCTCATAGTGTAATTAATATGTTACATTTATATAACACATTTGTTCAGCCGTTCCTCACTTGATGAGGTGCCTACTTTGCTTCCAGTTTTTTGCTACTACACAAAGATTCCTATGAATATTTTGGTATGTATGGGACCTTTCTTTTTGTCTTTACCTCTCTTAGAGTGCATCCTCAGTAGTGACATTGCTGAATGATAGGGTATAAACCCTTTAGTGATTTTTCTTACCTAATTCCACAGAAAAGTGGAACTGATTTACACTCCTACCGACAGTGCACTGTTAGTATGCCTGTTTGGTATGTGAATTTTAATTTGTAGTGTAGGATTTAGGCATTGACTACTTAGGACAAACTGGCCTAGAGGTTGTTTTTTGAAGGTTTTCATGCAATATATGGTACTCAAGACTTAATTTAACTGCATACTGTCAAAATCAAGTGGGTACATGGTCATTAATTTGTGTCTGTGTGTGGCATGTTAGGCAGAGGTTTTCATTCTTGCCATTTCTACAGTACTAGTAATAGCCTCATTATAAACAAAAACCTCACCCATGTGAAGGAGTTTGTTCATCTTAGGGCTCACCTTTAGGACCATAATATTTAAAAGATTTATAGTTGCATTCACATGAGTCCTCTCTCCAGCAGAAATGGCAGTTCCCTCAACATCTGTTTTTATGAGATGCTGTGGGGGAAAATTGTCAGCAAGTCTCCTAGTGAAGAGATTCTTCTCACTTAGCCAGGCTGGTCCTCAGAAAGCAGAATCAGTCTGAAAACAGACCTTTCCAGCTTGGGGACCAGTCGGTGCTTGTGTTCTACTGGCATAGCCTTAGGGCTTAATACAATGCAATGTAATATGATGTTCTATAACAAGACATCATGTTGTATAATGTGATGTGATGTGATATGATATACAGCTAACATTTGTATAGTATGTTAAAGTCTACAAAGTGCTTTCCACGTGTTACTTCATTTGCTACTCACAACGACCCTGTGAGGTAGATGTTATTATTACCCTTATCTGACAGTTGAAGAAATGGTGCCTGAGAGAGATTAAGTGCCTTGCCCAGGGTCACACAGCTAAAAAGTGTCTGAAACAGGATTCAAACTCAGTTGTTCCCACCTCTCAATCCAGTGTCCTAGACACTCAGCTACCTAGCTGGATGGAAATGAAATCAGATTTATTCACTCTTATTTCAGAATTTCCTTTTTTTGGTGGTTCTGGGGAGAAAGGGATAGGCTACATATGTTAGCTGCTTTAGGAAGGAGAAAGCTTCTTGTAATTTACCACTTTAAACTGACTCTGCTCTCTCCAGGGAAGAGAGTCCAAAGGGTAGGTCCCCTATTCTGTAGGGTAATGTCTTTCTTGTGTTCATAAGTTTAACACCATTATTGCCCATTTGGAAATCACTAAGACGATGTCTTAGTGTAGTCAGTTGCATGGTACCATTAGGAGCTTGGGAAGAAACAAATACATTCAGTACATGAATAAATAACTATAAAATAATTAATAATGACTATAAAAATCTTTTTGGCATAAAAGCAAATAGATTCAAAAGGAAAATAGATTCAGTGGGCTGCTGACCCTTGCCTTTGCCTGAATCCTTGAAGAAAACCACCATTTACTAGCTTGCAACAGGAACATGAAAATAGAAATACGAATTATCCTGAAACTAAGACTTGTTACTAATTATACTTCAGTTGAGCCATAATTACCTAAGGCCTCAAGTCAGAGGGAAGCAGATAGAGTCCATAGGGGGTTTCAGGTAGAGGCTACTCAGTTACAGGGGATTGTTGTAAACAGGTTAGTTAATTTTTTTTAAGTGGGGGAGGAGAGTGGAGCCTGAGATCTTTTGTGTTGCATCAAGAGTTAATGAGCATTTCTGCTTTCATATGTGATGTTCATTGAAGATTGAAGAACTGGAAGAACAATGTAATGAGATAAATAAGGAGAAAGAGAGGAATGCACAGCTGAGCAGAAGACTGGAGGCCCTGGAGTCTGAAATTCAAGAAAAGGAGAGGGTAAGTAAGAATCGGCAGGGCAACAGAATGTTATCTGTGATCAGTTCAGGTTGGTCAGTATCCGTTTTCTGTTTTGCTCTAGACTTAGAGAGAGGGGACATCCTCTCGGGTAGCTGCCCTGACTTTCTTAATGTCATAGTTTTTACCTAATGATAAGGTGCTACATTAGAGGTGCTACTACTGAAAATTTTTAAATGCTTTATCATAAACAGGAAAGGGAAATCATGAGAAACTTAAGGTTAAACTGTTTACATTCCTACATGGAAAGATGATATTTGTAACTTGTAAGACCTTTCTCATTATTAGGGTATATATACACACACACATACACACACACACACACACACACATACACACACACAGAGGGCACAGGTGTGAGTGGAACATGAAGAGATGATATCTAAAAAGTAAAAATCAATGATGAGAAGAATGTATTGGGAGAAAGAAAAAGGGAGATGTAGAGGGATAAGTTATCTCACCTAAAAGAGGTAATAAAAAAATTTTTATGACGGAGGGGAAAGAGGAAGGAGGTGAGTGAACCTTACTCTCATCAGAATTGACTTGAAGAGGGAATGACATACACACTCAATTGGGTATTAAAATCTATCTTATCCTATAGAAAAGTAGGAGGGGAAGGGGATAGATAAGAGAAGGAGGGGAGTGATAGAAGGGAGGGCATATTGGGGGAGGGGGCAGTCAGAAGCAAAGCACTTGAGGAGGGACAGGGTTGAAAGGAGAGAGAATAGAATAAACAGGTGGGAGGAAATAGAATGGAGGAAAATACAGTTAGCAGTGGTAATTGTGAAAAAATTTTGAAGTAAGTTTCTCTGATAAAGGTCTCATTTCTCAAACATATGCAGAACTGAGTCAAATTTATAAAAATAAGAACCATTCTCCTATTGATAAATTATCAAAAGATACAATCAGTTTTCAGATGAAATAATCAAAGCTATTTATAGTCATATGAAAAAATATTCTAACTCATTACTGATTGGAGAAGTGCAAATTAAAACAGTTCTGAAGTACCACCTCATACTATTAGATTAGCTAATAGGACGGAAAAGGTAAATGACAAATGTTGGAGGAGATGTGGGAAAAATGAGGCATTAATTAATGCACTGTTGGTGGAGTTGTGAATTGATTCAACTATTCTGTAGAGCAATTTGGAACTATGCCCAAAGGACTATAAAACCAAGCATACCCTTTGACCTAGCAATACCACTGTTAGGTCTGTATCCAAAAAGATTTTTTAAAAGCCAAAAAGGAAAAGGTCCTATATATACAAAAATATTTATAGCAACTCTTTCCTGGGGGTAAAGAATTAGAAACTGAGGGGATGTCCATGAATTAGGGAATGGCAGAACAAGTTGTGGTATGTGATTATGATGGTATACTATTGTACCATAAGAAATGATGAGCAGAATACTCTCAGAAAAACTTGGAAAGGCTTGAATGGGTTGATGTAAAATGAAACGTACTGTGTACAAAGTAAGAGCAACATTGTAAGATGATCAACTGTGAATAACTTAGCTATTCTCAGCAATACAACTATGCAAGACAATTCTGAAGGACTTAACGATGAAAAATGCTCTCCATCCCCAGAGAAAGAACTAGTGGTGTCTGAATACGGACTGAAGCATGGTTTGTTTGGTTTTTTACTTTTTATATTTCTTGAGGGTTTTTTTGTCTATGTTTTTTTTTTTTAGAACATGGAAATGTTTTGCGTGACTACACACATATAACCTATATAGAATTGCTTGCCTTCTAAATGGTGGGGGGAGAGGGCAGGGTGGGAAGGGAGAAAGGGAGAGAATATAGAGCCTGAAGTTTTAAAAACAAATGTTAAAAATCATTTTTACATATAACTGGGGAAAAATAAAATATTAAATAAAAATACTTTATTAAGTTAAAGATGTCAAAACCATAATTTCACCAAATAGTTTAGTATGAGGTAATTTTCTGTTTTCTAAAAGCTTGTAGGGTGGCCTTTGGGGGAATCTAGCATCTAAAAAAATTTTTTTTAATGTCTAGAACACTTTTTCTATTTTCACCTCTTAGCATCTTAAAGTAGAACTTACTGTTGGAACCAAGAGATTTGACCAAATTGTGTCATCAGTCCTTACTATTAGGTCTATTCCTTCTTTGCTGTTCTTTTCCTCATCATAACTGGCGGGAAAACCCCTTTTTATTGTTTTTAGAAATTTCTCAAAGCTCCTTGTGGGCACATTTAACATTATTCTTACAGATTCATGCCATCCATGCCATGACATCCTCTGTTACATGCCCCTCCTCTCCATCCTTTGCACAAAGGCTTTTGAAAATTTGAGCTCATCAGAGTACAGCCTCTGACTCTGTTTTAACTAAGAAACATAAATGCATTGAGATTTACCCACCGGAGAGGTTCAGGAAATATTTATTACTTGATAAGATTGAATTAAATTAGGATAATGAGATGGGTTTATAATAAAGCCTACCATAAAATAGCATTACACCTGGGTACTCATAATAGAGAATGCTCTTTGTTTTTTAAATAGAAAGGAGTCCACATTAAAATAAAGTCATATAAGTGAGAAAATTAATTGAATAGTGAAGCAATAGATGTTGCTTTTCTTGCTTTCTGTTGCTACTCACTGTCAAGATGGCTTGTGTAGTAAACATTTGGAGATAACAGTGCATTCAGAGGCAGCATAACGTAGTGAATAGACAGGCAGCATCAGAGCCTGGAAGTACTGCCTTCAAGCCCCACCACTGATGTATGCTGGCCCCATGATTACAGAATGCTAGGTAAATGTCTAGGGGTAAGTTACAGGGAAGGTACCGGCATATACTGGTAGACAGAGTTTATTCACCCAGGAATTTCCCAGACCAATTAAGTCACAATTCCAGTTCCTATTCCCTATTCCATAACCCTACATGTACACATTGGACCAAGGAAACCATAAACTTGATAGTAGTTGTTCTTGTTCAAACATTTCAGGTGTGTCTGACTCTTAGTGACCCCATTTGGGGATTTTCTTGGCAAAGATACTAGAGTGATTTGCCATTTCTTTCTCCAACTCGCTTTACAGATGAGGAAATTGAGGCAAACAGGGTTAAGTGACTTGCCCAGAGTCACACAGCTAGTAAATGTCTAAGACCACATTTGAATTCAGGAATATGAGTCTTCCTGACTCCAGCCCTGGTCTATCTGCTGTATCACCTAGCTGTCCATGTTTAAATATCAGATTCCAAGAGAAACATGAAGAAGGGTGTTCCTACCCTCATGACCCTTTTTATATATAGTATGGATGATCCTTCCTTCAATGGTCACCTGGTCCCTTCAGGGCTTCTTTAAGCAGTTACTTCTCCTAGATCCAAGGCCAGTCTTATAATTGTAACATAGTTTTAATTTCAAGGGTGACTCCTATTTTAGTACTATAAGAATACATGATTTTATGAGTGTGAACACTACCTCTAACAACATAGGCTAATACAGTGGAAAGGAAGCTAAATTTGAAATTGTGGGAACTGGACTCAAATCCAAGCTCTGCCAACTTCTACCTGTGTGACCTTGGACAAGTCTTGAGGCCCTTCTAGGCTTCTACTTCCTTTTCTGTAAAATGGAGGAATTAGATGGATTAGATTCAGTCCCTTTCAGTTCTAGAGCTATGATCCTAAGAGTTGCTATTGGCTGAAAAACTGAGTTTGTTCTTACTCAGACATTGGACACAAAACCAATGCTAGGCCTTTCTAGGTCTGACTAGAACCTGCATGACCTTGTGCTCCATTGGCATACCCTTCCAGAACTCAAGACCTCCTTCACACAAGGAGGCATTGGCTTAGGTCTTTTAGTGGAGGTCAGACATATCTCATTTTTTTTCAGAAAATTCTTTCCCCACTGTCTGAAGCTGTACTTGGCAGAGTTTTAGTCCTTTGGCTTAAATTAATCCCTATTAAAAATGCAAATTCCCCTGGGAAGGGTCTAGGCTCAGTAATCAAGTGTGATTTCTTATAATGGCCCAAAGAGTAGAATTTCATGTGAGTCTGAGAAAACAGAGAAGGGCACCATTTAGGAGACAAAGAACACAGAAAGCTGAAAGCAGTTAGCACTAAAGACAGCCTTCTATAATTTTTCTTGGTGTTGCCCCTGCTATCCCAGTGGCACTGTGAATGATGGCCCCTGGGACTCAGTAATAACAGTAATTCTGGAACAAATTCTGAAACAACTGTCTTCAAAAGCTCTCCCACACATTAGGGTAATGATCTGGATACATCCTTGTTCTCTTGTCATGTGAGAGTAACTCAAGAGTTGGGCTGTCCCAGTGAATGTGCCACATCAACTTTTTATAATTTGGTGGAGGAAGGAAAAAGAGGAGAAAATTTAAGTTAATAGCCCTTTGGCTGAACATCATGGGAATTTGTGAGTATGCCTGAGAAGATACTCTGACAATGAATGTGTAAAACAAACTGTGTTGCAAGAAGATGAATAGAACCAAAGGACAATTGGAAAATGCTTCATCTTAGTAATATGAACATGGCAATTTATTAACTCAGCAAACTAGCATAAACTCAAGTCCAGATTCTTGTCAGCAAAGATCAAATGTCAGAGCTCTCCAGAACAACTTTAGAAAATAATTTCTCCCCAGAAGTGTTTTGCAAGGTGAGAGAGACAAGGAAATCAGTATTATCAAATTCACTGAATTACTGGACATTAGTTACATCCTGTCTCTTTTAACATTATATGACCTCAAAGAAGGAAGTTTTTAGAATTTGCCTTTTAGTCTCTTGTATGACTTCAGGGCTTGCCCCATGGACTTCTGCCTTTGCTTTTTAATTTTTTTTAAATTTCCATTTATAGCTTTTATTTTTGTATCACCTTCATTTCCAAAGTTATCCTTCCCCTTTCTGCTACCCAGAAAAGCATCTCTTGCAATAAATGAATGAATGAACCAACCAAAAAGAGGGAGAAAACAGTTTAACAAAACTAACCTAGACATCAACTGAGTCTGAGGAAATATGTAATTTTCTATATTGATAGTCCCTCCCGCCTCTACTAAGAAAGGGAGCAGATTATTTTTTTCATATCTTTTTTAGATCCACTTTGATCATTATAATTATATAGCGTTCAGTTTCTCTTTTTGTATTGTTTCCATTTATATTGTTATAATTATGTATGTTGTTTTCATGGGTTTTCTTTTTTCTGCATCAGTTCATATAAGTCCTCTTATACTTCTCCACATTCTTTATATTCATCATTTCCTATGGCACATTAACATTATATATATATACATATATAAATAAATTCATACATCATAATTTGTTTAGTCATTCCCCAGTTGATGGGCATCTACTTTGTTTCTGTTCTTTGCTACCACAGAAAGTACTGCTATGAATATTTTGGTGTATGTGGAATATTTCTTCCTGTCTTTGACTTCTTAGGGACATCTATCTAGCAATAGCATATGTGGGTCAAAGAGAATGGACATTTTAATTCCAAATAGCTTTTCAGAATGGCTGGGCAAATATAGTGCTTCATTAACAGCATATTAGTGTGCTTGTCTTTTCATAGCACCTCTTGCCATTAAGTATACATATAGTATACATATATATATATAGTCAATTTCCTGGGCGTGATTCTCTCTGCACTTTAATAATAATAGATCAAGTTTACACAGTACTTTTCTCACATGATTCCTGTAAACTAAAAGTGCCCTTTGCTCTTCTTGATCTGCTCTGTGGAAAGCATTTGATATTAATCATCTTTTACTTTGAATTTAAATTTCTAGATTTTCCCTTTCTAGAAGTATTTGCATTTTAAGCCTCACCTTTAATTGTAAAATGAAGCCTATATGCTGTTTAAAAAAAAAAAAGAACTCATATCATAGCATCAACTTTTCTAGCAGTCATGGGAAGTTTTGAAAAGGTCTTGATTACTTTATTTAAAATTATTGATTACTTTATTTTTAGTTTGATTATGGGATTAAACTCCTTTCTTTAGGAAAAGCTAGCCCTAACAGCCAAATCAGGCTAACACAAATAATCTCTTAAATCTAGCTTACCTATTGATTTAATGAATAAATTGAAAAAGACTTTATCATGTAGTAGGAGATAATTTAGAGCAAGATGTATATCTTTATGGGAATAAAATAATCGTAGGATTATAAGATTTTTTTTTAAAGGCTGAGTTCCCCCTTCTGGAAGCTGAAGGAAGAGGAGATTGACCAAAGTTTTTAAGTTCCTCTTTCCTGTATTAGTGGATAAGTTCCCTTTTTTTCTTGAATTAGAGTCTAAGGGCATCTTGGCAGTTGGAAGATGGAGAGGAGAGTAATGGTTAACCACAATCTACCAGTGCCCCTTTATAGTGAGCTTTCTGGTTGCTAAAGGTATCACCTTGTAAAGACTTCTGGGGTAATCTCACTTTGACAACTAGGTGTTGCCAATAATATGAAGAAAGCCTGGGTGAAGCAAACTGGCCAGATGACCTGCCTTGTCCAACTGAATTATGCTTAGAACAAGTTTCTGGAATTTTTTTTTTATACCTCCCTTCAATTATTATAAAAATCAGCCTCTGTAAATCACTTTTTGTTTCTGACATCAGAGACCTAGCTTGATATTCAAGTGCTAGCTTTGAAAATTAAGTGATAACTGCTCAGTAACATTGTACCACTGTTTCTTCTTATTTCAGATTATTTTAACAGTTCATGATGTTTTATTTGGGAAGATACTTCCCTTAAAATCAAACAATGAGCACCAATTTCTCGTGTGAGATGTGGCAGGTAGAAAGTTGCTAGTTCTAACTTTGAAAAATCCATTCTTATGAGGTTACTACCAGGATTCTTGTTATTTCCATTTAAAAATAGAACTAATATAAAGTTGGCTTCATTTTATGTTGACTGGTGGTTAGAAATTAAGGCATCCTAGGTGGCATGGCAGACAGTATACCAGACCTGGAGTCAAGAAGACTCATCTTCTTAACTTCAAATCTGGTCTCAGACACTTACTAGCTGTGTGACCCAGGATAAGAAGTCACTTGCCTCTGTTTGCCTCAGTTTCCTCATCTGTAAAATGAGCTGGAGAAGGAAATGGCAAACCACTGTCTTGGCCAAGAAAACCCCAAATGGGTCATGAAGAGTTCAACACAACTGAAAATGACTGAACAAAAACTTAGAAAAGAATTCTGGCTTTGCAAATTTGGAATTTTATTGTTCCTCATATTGAAAAGACAATTTAGTTCTAATTGCATTAGTTTGGCAGTCAAACTCAACTCATAATGATGGCTATTTATTTCTTTTAAAAAATAAATTGCATTTATTTAAAATTATTATTTTAAAGGATATTCCATTACTTAGCTTATTAATTAACAAACTTGTGATATTATGGATAGTTAAATTACTCTTTTAAGTTGTTTTCTACCTTGCCCACATTTTCCAATGTATCCATCTCCTTTCTTCCCTCTTTTTTTCTCATAGAGCTATCCTTATAACAAAGAATAAAAGGAAAATAAGACAGTTCAACAAAATTAACCAGCACTTTTTTTTTTTTTGCTTTTTGGAGGGCAATTGGGGTTAAGTGACTTGCCCAAAGTCACACAGCTAGTAGATGTGTCAAGTGTCTGAGGTCGGATTTGAACTCAGGTCCTCCTAAATCCAGGGCTGGTGCTCTATTCACTGCTCCACCTAGCCGCCCCAACCAGCACTTCTAAAAAGTCCTGGATTGTATGAGTGCTTCACACTCATAGACCCTTTACCTTGTCTAAGAAGCTTCTGAAAAGTTTGAAACTAATGAAAAAATGTAATAGAATACAACCTACCCTTAGATGATATACAATCTAGACCAGTGGTTCTCAACCTTCCTAATGTCACGACCCTTTAATACTCATATGTGGGTGGACCTGCCTGGAGATGGATAGAGGAGTGGTGTCTCGGTTCCTAAGACCACCAGAAATATGTTTTCCGATGGTCTTAGGCAACCCCTGTAACTCCTGTGAAAGGGTCGTTCAACCCCCAAAGGGGTCGCGACCCACAGGTTGAGAACTGCTGATCTAGACTTAATAATACCCTACATCAGAATATTCACCCTACCCTTATCTTCATGGTTGGTTGCCATGTTAACATTTTATAGTTACTCTGATTTTGACAATAAATGTGAAAAGTGGTCATTGTCAAAAATAACTTTCCTGGGTTATGGTTTTCATGTTTCTTTTTTGTTTCCTGTCCCATTTATTTTTTTTTCAACAGGAGTTGAAAGATCTCCGAAAACAAGGTGAAATCATACCTCAGCTCATGTCGGAATGTGATTTTGTCACAGAGAAATTAGAGGTACTGGTCAGAAACACATCTGTCAGAGGACATTGGGGAGGGCACTTGTTTTATTAGTCTTCTAGCTTCACTTCATTTAGCTTTCTAGATGCTGAAGGTGAGAATGTTTTAATTCAGAGGAAGTGAATAGTGATATGTGTGCCTGGTGTTTTGCCCCCAGAATTTAAATGCAATGGAATTTGTCTCTTGGTTGTTGTTGTTTTAATCCTATTTTAAGAAGACTTGTCTTTAATTGAGGGCAGAATCCAAGATGCACTACCTTAGGTTTACATGGGCCCAATGTAAATTTCAGTAGCAACACAGAAGGTGACTGTCTCAGATATAGTAGTTTCTTTCCAAGTTATATCAGGAACCTATCTAAGCAACAAATTCCCTTTTTGAAGTAAATGCCTCTGCTGCCAGTTAATAAATAGTTTCTGGGCATATTCCCAAAATAGCCACATTTTACAAATCCACAGGACAAAATATTGTGAAACGTCTAATTTGATACTAAGAGGGCACAGTTTAAATCTCAGGTAAGAAAAGTCACCAAAATAGAATCACTGTGACCAAGCAACCTTTACAGATTCCAGGAGATTTTCCCAAGTAATCTTTATTGACCAAATTTGTTTCCAGGGTGAGATATAATATTTGTAAAGTGATTAGCACAGTGCCTAGCACATAGTAGGTGATTTATAAATGCTAGCTATCATTATGATGATGATGGTGGTAGTGGTGGTGATGGTGGTGGTGGTGGTGGTGATTGTGAGAGTCTCTTTAGAAACATAGTCACAAGTGACAGTAATGATGAGATTCCATGCTAGTATCTCATGGAACTGGACATTTGGGGTTCCACAATATGTATTTCCTGCTCTTCATGGAGTATTTTTAAAAAATCAGACAAGGGAAATTTAGGAATTCAGGGTTAGGATGTCATGTCCTTTATGTGGGGGTTCCATTGCCCTCAAGAGAATGACAATGATGTCTGCCTTCTTGACCTCTCAAGATAGTACAGTCAACAATCTCTTCTTGTTGGGACTTACTTTGGCTCTTTGAAAAATGTCATTCAGTCAGCCTACAAGCATTTAGTAAGCAACTACTGTGTGTCAGAAATTATACTAATTCTTCTAAGCTCTGTGGATACAAAGACAAAAGCAAAGCAAGGAATTTAATTTCAATGAAGACACAAGATGTACATATATAGGTATATACGAAGCAATTATAAAGTAAATAAAGGTAACTTTGAGGAGAAGGGGCACTAGCAGTGGTTGTGGAAGGGAAGAAAAGGTGGTTGAGCTGAGCCTAGAAGGAAACCAGTGATTCCAAGAGGCAGAGGTAGAGAGGGAATGCAATCCAGGTATGGGGGACAGCCAGGGTTAAGGCTTAGGTCAGGTAATGAGTGTCCTGTTTTAGGAACCACAAAAAGACCATTTTGGTTAGAGCACAGAATGTATGAATGGGAGTAATATATAATACAGCTGGAAAGGTAGGATGGAGCCAGATTATACAAATCTTTAAATATGAAACAGAGGAGTTCATATTTCAATTTGGATATAATATGGGGCCACTAGAGTTTATTGAGCCCCAGGGCAAGGATAGGGGAAGGTGTACTGACTTGGTTAAACCTGGGTTTAAGGAAAATCACTTTGGCAACACTGTGGTTGCTGAGGGAAAAGACTCAAGACCAGAAGACTAATTAGGAAACTATTACAACAGTACAGGTGAGAGGTGATGAACATCTGAATGAGGATGGTGGGTTGTGGGGACAGAGAAACTAGATTCCATTTATCCATGCCTTCTGTCCCTGGTCTCCACACCTGCAAATAATTGAGACTGGAATGCTACTAGATGTCTTTGTCATTGATGGTGTCCATGATTACTAATCTTCCTGACCCATGATTACTAATCTTCTCATGATTACTAATCTTCCTGACTCTTCTTTTTACTTCCATTCCAGGCTTCTGAGAGAGAAAATCAAAATCTCGAAGACAAAGTGAGGTCTTTAAGGACAGACATCGAGGAGAGTAAACACAGACAGCGCCACCTAAAAATGGAACTCAAGAACTTTTTGGAGGTCCTTGATGGGAAGATTGATGACTTGCATGATTTTCGGCGAGGGCTCTCCAAACTGGGAACAGAAAATTAGGGTGCAAATTGTTATCTAGGCTCCAGGAGTTTGATGTTTGTTAACCCTAAATGTGTGTATTACAAAATAGGAACTGGAAGTACACCTTGTCTGCATTTTTTTGTAAATAGAGGCTCAGAGTTTGTTGTGTTTTCCAACAAATTGTGCTGCTCACTAACTTCTGTCCAGAATAGAAACCTTCTCTTGCTTCTCTGGGCTTGCGGACAGGTGGAGGATCTTGCCTCAGGAATCAGGAACTAGGTTTATGTTAAATGCATATGCAGTCAGCAACCATAGAAACACAAAGTATTTTCTAATCCAACTACTAATAGTCTAAGCAACCTACATTTTCATTCTTTTTTTTTTTTTTTGGTTAAGTGAGATTGGAATTACTTGGGATTCCTAATCTCATTGATCAGAAATATAATAGGGGTGATTTCTGCTCTGGTTCATTTTGGGTTAGATGATTCTGAGGTCTTTTCCAAGTCTATGATGCCTGACAGGTGTACGTTGGCTTTGGAGTAAGTCACCTAAGACTCATTGTGTATGAGTGTGGTAAATCCCTCATGGTAGATGTTGTGATGCTTTAAAAAAAAATGAATTAATGGAGACTCCATGAAAAGAAATGGAATCATGTTTTTGAGAAACACAGGTATGTCCTCTAAATCAGTGCACCATTTATACATGTCATACATCAGGTGGTCTGAAGGACTGCAAAACAATTTT
Source organism: Pseudochirops cupreus (assembly GCA_028627135.1). Lineage (NCBI taxonomy): Eukaryota > Metazoa > Chordata > Mammalia > Diprotodontia > Pseudocheiridae > Pseudochirops > Pseudochirops cupreus. Next base: position 487,022,940 of record CM053582.1, read on the forward strand.
CCTTTTAATTATTTTTAACTTACGAGTAGACGACCATGAAGGCTGAACCTACGTGAAGAGTGGTATTGTAATCCAATAAAACTTACAGCAAATTCCATCTGGCACATATTTAATTTATATGGATATTATATGTAATATATAATTGCATACCGTTCAGTTGGATGAGGTGTGTACATAGACATATACATGTATATTACACAACTACGTGCATAAATGTGTGTGTGTGACATACACATGTATATATCTAACAACCTAATTGCCATTTTAGCTGGATGGTGTCTCTCTCTCCCACACACACACACACACACACACACACACACACACACACACACACACTCATACACTCATACACATACCATCTGGCTGAATGGTAATAGGTGATAAATAGTATGCGATTCATTTAAATGACTAATATTACTTTTTCCATAGTCAAACCAAACCATTTCTGGGGTCAGTCAAGGGAAAGTGGGAGGGAACTAGGTAAATTAGGAATCTGTGAATCTTAGGAATTCCAGGTGACTACATATATGACATCCCTTAATCTCCAGTAGGGGACACTGTACAGCACGGATGTTCTGGGAGCCACAGGGTGCCAGTTGCCCCTAGATCTAAGTGTAGGAGCCCAAGAGTCCTTGGGTACCTTGACTTAAGTCATGGCACTAGCCACTACCCTAATGTGGGAATTTTTGCCTCTTCATTTAGGTGTAAGGTTCACACCAGGGAAAATTCCTGTTCTAGGCTAGAAGTAATTGGAGGGGAGGAAAGGGAGAAGCATGGATAGAGCTTCTTCCTTCTACCTGCCATCTCTCCTTTCTCATTAGGGCTACCTCTCGGATCTCTGGGTTACAGATGCAGAAGAACTCAGAGCATCTTCCTCTTCTCCTATTCTTCCCTCAACTGAGGGGAGGGGCCTGAGGGGCAACACAAAGACCATGTCCCTCCCCCAATTCTTACCATCCTTCCCCCAGATGGCTTTAGGTTCACTCAGTAGAGGAGGTTTTCTTGTCTCCAAAATACCTCCCTCACATTGCCTGAAGTTCTACCAATTAGACATTTATTTGAATTAGCCAGCACATATTGGGTGGGAGTTTAAAAGGGGCTATCCCATAATCCTACTAACCCACTTTAAATGGAGACTCAGTACCCTACAACTTAGATAGGAAAGAAAGGCAGAGGTAGCTGTAATGAGACCTTGGAGGAAACATCCAGAAAATTTTGGGTTTTCTCAGGTTGTCCCTACTTCATGGTGTCTTTTAGAGGAAAGGTATCTACAGCTGCCTTTGCCCTTGGACCATAAATAAATATTTTCATTGCCCAGGAGTAGTCATGCCTTATTCTGGCTGGAACCCTACTTAAAGAAGGATATCAAAGGGGTTATTGTGCCCAAATGGCAATCATCTCTCAGGAAGGTTTAGTGTCTCTCATTGAAGGCCAGAAGGTGAGAGAAAATTGTGTATTTAGATCCTAGGAGGGAGGTCAACAGAAGTCTCTGTCACCAGTCACTGTCAATAAGGCCTTCCTAGAGAACACCATTGAAGTTGTCCAGACCTCAGAGGCAACAGAGCAGTTGGTTCAGATTTCCAGAATAGAAATAACTTATAAATTCCTTTGGGGCTGCCTGCCCCAATTTGGAAACAAATGACCAACATGGAACAACACAAAGAAAGAACTTGATGAAATGTATTGTGGTCCCACACTAAAGCCATTTAACAAACATTGGTTAAGGACAAGGTATTATGAGAATAAGGCATGGGAACATCTTTTGTGGTAAAAAGTGAGTTTAATGCAGTCTGAGGGAGGGAAAAAACTTCCTAAAAGCACCTATTGATCAATTGATTCTCTTTTCCTTTGAGAATTGCCTCAATGTTTTTCTTGCTTTAAGAAAAAATTCTCTGACAAAAAATAGTCAGATGAAGTCCTGCAGCAACTGGACAGGTAGTTGCCAGGGTCTCATAGATGGTGGTATGTTGGGGTGAGTGTGATAGGGTAAAGGTCATGAGAATGACCCTTTAAGTTGGTTCTGGTATTGACTTACGAAATAGTGATATAGCAGGCACTGGTTTAAGAATGTACTTTTTCTCAGAGTAGATTTAAAGCTCTTATTTCTCATAAGTATGGATTGGATTCAAAAAACAATTTCTTTGGACTAAGAGCTTTGCCTTAGATTTCATTTTAAGTGAAATGTAGTAAGGATAAAATTCTCCTAGATGTATTGGGATCCAAATGATATGGGACTGCCTACAAGGCTTAGAAATAAGACTTTTTAGGTTCAACATGGAGACTCTGCTGTCAGCCTTAGCTCATCCTTTCTTCTCTATCTGTAAAACACGGTGCTGTGCCTAAAAAGAATAAAATTATATGGATTCATGAGGCTCCTGAGAATGAAAGAAAAGGTACCTTCAGTGGTCAAGAGGGTCACAATGAGGGATGGCTGAGAGCGCATGCACAAAAATAAAGTGGATGGGGATGAGAGAGTGTGATCTGGCTTCCAAGGGTTTGGGGAATCAATTGTGACAATAGTCCTTTGTGTTTGCATGGTGTTTTACTGTCCACAAAGCCCTTCCACATCTTCAGCCTCCTTTGATCCTTGCAATAACCCCTTTATGGGGCAGACAGAGCAGGGATCCTTATCCCATTTAACGGAGAAGGAAATTGATGCTCAAAAATTTGTGACCTCCCTTAGTGGTAGAGCCAGAGCTAGGATAGTAGTCTTCTCTTGGTCCAGTCCTATTTTCCATGACAACATCCTGCCTTTCTGTTAAAAATCTGTCAGGCTCAGAGGTGATTTTTTTTTCATAACCTTATTTGAGCTATAAAAACAATATTGTTTTGAGCATATAACTATTGCCCTGGCTACTGTCCACAGAAGGAAGAACAGATAACTGTCTCATTCTATTTATACTAATGACAATGAATATATTTAGTTGGTTTGTTTTTTTTAAGATTTGCATTTGATCACAGGCATCATCACAGGAAATCACTGACTGGGTCCCTACTGTAAAATGCAAGTTTTGTGAATATCCCTTTTTTTTTTAAGCATTCAAACATAGTTTATATTTATGAATAGCATCCCTTTGGGTGCCTTTGCCCTCTCCTCTTCAACTTGGACAAAGTCTGAAAGGGAATTTGATCCCTTAAACAAATATTACTAGCAGAACAATTTGTTTAAGATAAAATCATTAGTTTTAACCTTAGAAATATGGATAGGGTTCTTTCTCAAGAATTTCCTAATTCTTCCCTCATGTGGATTTTAGTCAATCAGTGTCTTACAATTTTTCAAGCCATTCTAGTATCACCTTAAAATGAAGAACTGTCAATACTTAAATGTAATGGTTACCTCATAGCACATCAATAAATCCTCATGAAAGGCAGTTGACTCTCCTCTCATCGATATTAGGTTGGTGTTCATTATGATTTCCAATCTAGGAAGAAGTGGGTCTTTGGGGAACTCTTGGTTCGCAGGCAATAACCAGACTCTTATGGAAGAGGACAGAAATTTTGCTTCCCCAGAACGTGAAGAGCCATCCAGTTTTCTTCGTGTACTATGCTGTGGTCTTTTTGGCCACCACTCTGTGGGTGCATACAGCAGGGCCTGTAAGTGGTAGGTTGTAAAATCCATTTGACAGGCAGACCCTGAAAATAGAAGGCCAATAGGAGATAAAGGATTTAGCTCATGATTTTCTATCTCTCTTTTGCTAAGGGAGCAATACGGATGCTGTTAGATTTCAAAGCACTTTCCTGTACAACTGGATGTTGCTGGTTGTTTATTTTTAGTTATGTGACTCTTGGCTGAATTTGTTGTTTGCACTACACTTGAAAGCACAGACGGTTTCAATGGAGAACACTCATCAAGGTGCCTGTGTATTTTTGAGTTACACACATGCTTTCGGAGTCCTTTTTCTTGATCAAGTGGTTACCAAAAGAAACTGTATTTATACTGTTTGTCTACTTGTATGTATGTATGTATAGAGATATGTGTGTGTTGTATATATGTCTCTCAAATACCTCTCATGGTAGCATCTACGACATAAGCACCTAAGAAAATGTTTTTTTTATTTTCAGTTTAAATACTGGTCAGCAATAATTTTTAGCCATAGACCAGCTATGAGAATGGCTATTCAAAAAGAATTTTGAGCTAGAATCCTGGCGAGAAGAGTATTGAATAACTTAGGAAAGAAGGGGGTGGGGTAGCATTGTTAGGGTGGGGCAAGGCACTCTGCATTTATAAAAGAAGTTTTTTTTTTCTTCTCCCTAATGGATAGTTGAGAGAGAGAGAGCTGGCCTCAAAATCAGAAAGATCTAGGTTCAAGTCTTGCCTAGGCAACCGTCTAAGATTATGTAAGTTGCCAAGACAGTGATGACTTGCATTGGTAGAGAAAGTTTGCTCACCCTGTCCCAGTGAAAATCAAAGGTCCTGTCCCTAATAGGATAATACTGCATAATATACTCTGCAAAAGATTTATGAGAGGAAGAGTTTTATCAGTTGTGTGTGGGTTTATCCTCCCTCCTTCATTTAGATGTAATTCTAGAGAATTTAACTCTTTTTAAGCCTTCATCAAGAATAATCACCTCCTTGTGACCAACCACAGGCTTTTTAGACCTGTCAGGAGACTTTGGTAATAAAGACAGTTTCCAAGCCTGCTTTTTTGCTATTATAAGTAAAAATTTATCAAATAATTGAGAACATTGTCAATATATGATGGGGCAACATGGTCACACCTCAATTGTCATTTGTACCCTCTTTTAATATATTTAATATAATGAAGAAACATGCCGAAGTATTTGGTTGGGTTGTTGTTAAGAAGTCTTTTATGTTGTCAACTGTGTGCCATTAACCAATAGACATTTCTTGCATCAAACACAAGAACTTAACAGTAAATGCAGATGGGGTCGATTGGTTTACTGGTAGCAGTAAAGGCTGTTTTTTATATATGTGTATAATTTAAGAACAAAAAAGGAACACTTTTCCTTTAAGAACTTATATACCTTTGTGATTTTTATCTGATTTTCTTGTATCATATAGAGTTGTTTTATGTAAAAATATATAGTTTAAGTAAAATGTCTGTGTCAGTTTCTTTTATTTTTTCATAAATAAGGTATATTTCAGATCTACATAGATTTTTGGGTCGTCTATTTGAGGTTACCCCCAAGGCTTGGTTGCTTTCCTCAGGTCTCTGTACCACGATCATGGTATAGAGAAGGCTGCTTTGGCTTTAAAAGCAGGTTCCCTCCTTCTTCCCCAAAAAATAAAACAAAAAAAGCAGGTTTCCCATGTCGGATGGTGCTCTGTTGGACCAGCAAACTTTCAAGCATCAGTTCCAAAGCATAAGGTGAGTTACTTTGGGGAGGTTCATTTCTTCCCTAGGGGCTGTCCTTGTCATTCATTAACATCAAGTTGTCCCTTGAAACTTAAAGGCTTTGATGATCCTGCATCTCTTCCAGAGAATTGGGAGATAAGGCTAGGTTGCCTTCTCTTTTAGGGCAGCCAGGTGACACAGTGGATAGAGCGCTGGGCCTGGAGTCAGGAAGACTCATCTTTCTGAGTTCATATCTGGCCTTAGACACTCACTAGCTGTGTGACCCTGGCCACATCACTCAAGCTATTTGCCACAGTTCCTGATCTGTAAAATAAGCTGCAGAAGGAATGGCAAAGATACTCCAGTATCTTTGACCAAAAAAATCCCAAAATGGGGTCACAAAAAGTGGTTCATGACTGAATAACAAAGCCCTCTCTTCAAAGAATGATTCAAGGGAATATATGTATAGAGTCTGCTTGCTATCTTTCCCACCTCCGAACCAACCAAATTTAATCAGGTCCCAGCTATATTAGTTATATGTGAATATATCTAGATTGCAGTTGTATTTGAGGCAAGGTCTTTTACTTTTTTTTTTATCAGTTTCAAGAAGGGAGGATTGAAGGAAACCATCATTTATTAAATGCTTACTATTTGCCTTGTATTGTCCTAAATGGTGGGGAAATAAAAGCAAAAGTAAAAGCAGTTCCAGCCCTCCAGGAGCTTGCATTCTAATGAGAGAAGATGCTACACAAAAGAGATGCAAAGTGGAGGTGGGAAGGAGGAAGGTGTCTTGTTGGGATAGAGGTTAGTTTGAAGTCTGGAAGCTAAAAACAAGACCTGGAGGAGAAAGAAGGTTTGCCTGGGCCCCTCCCCAAAAGTGTCTTCTTGGATGGATTTCTAGGACTTGGTTTTCACCAATCTAATTAGCCTTCCCTATTTTCTGTTACTGACTAGAAATAGTGCTCACCTGTCTGTGTTTAGATTGTTTGAATAATAAAGTGTTGTCTGCGGAATTGTGAGATGAACATGTCCATCACCTCCTGACGGCGTATAGATAAACTGCAGTGTACCTCTCTGTAAACTCTGCGGGTTCATTCTTTCAATGACTAGCAAGGACTCTGAAAATTTTTGCAACATCAAGATCCAATGAGCTAATATTCAAAGTGTTTTTCAAACTGTAAAGCACTTTTTGTAAACATTAGGTGTTACTGTAAATTTTCCATCATGCAAAGGCTCTTGAAACTGGAAAAGTATTGTAACTGTGACAGGAAAAGCTAATGGCATAATGAAAGGAGCACTGGATTCTGATCCTAGTCTGTCACTTAGATCTGTGAGCCCACAGGCAAGTCACTACTCAAATCACTTCCCTTCTCTGGTAGGGGGTTGAGCTAGATGACCTCCAAGGTCTTTTTCTGCTTGAAATTTATGGTTCTATTTGGGGAAAAGAGTTGTCTCTTCCTCTCCTCTTTTGACTTGGGCCAATCAAACTGAGAAAAGATCATTCTATCTCTAAGCAATTATTAAAAACCATTAGCAAGCATTATCTGTAATGGGGATAAACTAGAAGTTTCCCCAATACAATCAGGAGTGAAGCAAGGATGCCCATTGTCACCTCCATTATTAAATATTATACTAGAAATGTTAACTATAGGAATACAAGAAGAAAAAGAAATTAAAGGAATTAGAACAGGCAATGAGGAAACAACTACCACTTGATGTCATTTGCAGATGATATGTTATACTTAGAAAATCCTAGAAAATCAACCAAAAAACTACTTGAACTACTTGAAATTATTAACAACTTTAGCAAAGTTGCAGAATACAAAATAAGCCCACATAAATCATCAGGATTTCTATATATTACCAACAAAGTCCAGCAGCAAGAGATAGAAGGATAAATTCCATTTAAAACAACTGTAGATAATATAAAATACTTAGGAGTCTACCTGCCAAGAAAACTCAGGGACCATACGAACACAACTATAAAGCTTTTTTCACAGTCAGATCTAATCAACTGGAAATATATTAATTGGGTAGGCAAAGGCAATATAATAAAAATGACAGTTCTATCTAAATTAATCTTTTCAGTGCCATGCCAATTGAACTATCGAAACTTATTTTATAGAACTAGAAAACATAATAAAATTCATCTGGAAGAACAAAAGCTCAAAAATATCAAGAGAATCAAGGGGGAAAAGTGAGAAAGAAAGTGGTCTAGTCATGCCATTATATTATAAACATTATATACATTATGTATTATAAAGTAGCAATTATCAAAACAATCTGGTATTGCCTAAGAAACAGAATAATGGATTGGTGGACTAGATTAGGTACAGATTACATCATAGTAAATGGCCATAGTAATCTGATAAACCCAAAGATGTGAGGTTTTGGATCAAAAACTCATGATTTGACAAACTACTGGGAAAACTGGAAAATAATATAGTAGAAACTAGATATAGACCAACATCTCACACCTCAAGATAAGGACAAAATAGGTACATGATTTACACATAAAGGGTGATACTGTAAGCAAATTAAGAGAGCATGGAATAGTTCATCTGTCAGATTTATGGATAAGGGAGATGAATTTAGGGCCAAAGAAGATACAGAGAGCATCATAAAATGTAAACTAGGTCATTTTGATTCTATAAAATTAAAAAGTTTCTGCACAAATAAAACCACTGCAACCTAAATTATAAGGAAAACAAAAAATGAGCTTGGGGAGGGGGAGGATTTTGCAACAAGTATTTCTGGAAAAAGTCTGATTTCTCAGATATATAGAGAACTAACTCAAATTCATAAAAATACAAATCATTTTCTTTTTTGAAAAATTAAATTGGTTTATTTACTTTTAGTTTACAACGTTCAGTTCCACAGTCTCTTGAGTTTCAGATTTTCAACTCCTCCCTTTTCTCCCCCCCCATCATGGCGGCATGCACTCGAATATAGGATCTAAAAATATCTTCACATTGATCATTAGTCAGGTTGTAAAGAAAGATTATAACTGATGGAGTGATCAGTGGGAAAGAGGAAATAACAAAACAAGAAAAAGAAACACAGCAAGGAGTTTGTTTCAATCTGTATTCAGACTCCGCATCTCTTCCTTTGGATTTGGATAGCTCTTTTGATCATGAGGCTTTTGGAGTTGTCTTATAACCTTACATTGCTGAGAGGAGCCCAGACTATTGAAGCTGGTCATCACACATACATTGTCTGTGATTGTGTACAAATTTTTGGTTCTGCTCTCCTCACTCAGCATCAGTTTATATAAGTCTCTCCAGGTTATGATGAAGTCTGTCTGCTCCTCATTTCTTATAGCACAGTAGTATTCCATTATATTCATATACCACAACTTGTTCAGCCATTCCCCAATTGATGGGCATCCCCTTGTTTTCCAATTCTATGCCATACAAATCATTTTCCAGTTGAGAAATGGTCAAAGGATATGAACAGGCAGTTTTCAAAGAAATCAAAGCTATCTATAGTCATATAAAAATGCTCTAAATCACTATTGATCAGGGAAATGCAAATTAGAACAACTCTGAGATAATCACCTCACACCAATCAGATTGGCTAATATGACAAAAAAGGAAAATGTTGGACATTGGAGTGGATGTGGGAAAACTGGGACACTAATGCACTATTGATGGAATTGTAAACTGGTACAACATTCTGGAGAACAATTTTGGACTTTGCCCAAAAGGCTACAAAACTGTGCATATCCTTTGATCCCGTAATACCACTGCTAGATTTAGATCCCAAAGATATCCAAAAAAAAGGAAAAGGACCTATTTGTACAAAAATATTTGTAGCATCCCTTTTTGTCTTGGCTAAGAATTGGAAATTAAAAAGATGCCCATCAATTGGGGAATGACTAAACAAACTGTAGTATGATTGTAATGGGATATTATTGTTCTATAAGAAATGATAAGCAGAATCATTTCCAAGAAACCTGGAAAGACTTACATGAACTGATGAATAGTGAAGTGAACAGAACCAGGAGAACATTGTACACACTAACAGCAATATTGTTCAATGAAGAACTGTGAATGACTTAGCTATTCTAGGTAATACAGTGATCTAAGACTATCCAAGACAAAGGACTAATGATGAAGCATACTATCTGCTTCCAGAAAAAGAACTAATATTGTTTGAATACAGACTGAAGCATGCTATTTTTCACTTTTAAAAATTTAGTTGAATCTTATTCAAAATGGCTAATATGGAAATGTTTTGCATAATTGTACATGTATAACCTATTGCTTACAATCTCAAGAAGGGGAGAGAAGAGGGATAGAATTTGGACCTCAAAACTTTAAATAAAAGCATTAATACAAAAAGTTTATACTTTCTCTTCAAGCACTTCTTTCAGAGGAATAAGAGAGTTTGGTCCCTTTAAGAAGTCCTATTGAAACTCTTTGCTTTGCTTCAATCCTCTAGAGAACATGCTTTGCCCGGTATGTGATGACTTAGAAAAATAAGCTTCCTGTGTTCAGGGCTGTGTAGAAAGGCTGTTTCTTGATGTTTCTTCTCCCTGTTGATGTTGTGCCTAAGTACCCTCTAGAGAAGTCTGAAGTCCATGAAAGTAGCCCCTGGAGAGGAAGGGCTATTGTCTATATTGCATTTTGCAGGAACCAAACCAGCTTTTTTCAAGATTATAAGAGACCCTTATGAAAATGTTCCTTTTCTTGGGGGAAAAATAACATTCAAAAATGGCAGGATTATTTGACATAGTTCATTAACTATTAATAATACAAGTGAGCACTTGAATCCAATGAGCACTTGAAGTATTTGTTGGTTTCCTAGTTTATTAATTTATGTAAATATGTCTGTTTCTCATTCTTAAAAAAAGCTACTCCAATTAAATCGAACTAAATTAACCAAATTCTTAATAAAAACCTGTAGCTTAGAGGCTATTTATTTTAGAGTGGTCTTTTACTCTTGAGGCACTGAGGCAGGAACACCAACTCATACAAATGTGGACCTTTAGAAACAATGCCTCCATCTCTGAAACTCTAGCCAATCAGCTCTTATTCTCTAGAAGTTTCCTAGGTAACCAGCATAGAACCTCCAAATAAACTGCAGAAAGTGCAAAGAAAAGTGACAGACAAACTCTCCTCTCTCCCAGGTTGCCAAATGTAGTTAGATGAATAGACAAGCTTCCTACTTTTGAAGACCAACTGTGCAGGGTCTCTGAGCCTTGTAGGGCCACCAGGGACCCCAGACTTAGACTCAGTCTGGTAAGTGTAGAAACTCAATGGCCAAGGGAATTTCCAAATTCACAAGACTGGTTTATACTAAAGAGCCAATGCATTCATTTTAAAGTGAGAAACAGATCTCAGTCAACGGACAAGTCATTTGACTTTACCTCTCAGTTTCTCCATCTATAAAATGGAGGTGGAATACTACATACAAGTCATTCTTTTATAATCCAGCTTTGAAATTGGGCTTTTTAAATAAAAGGAACTAGGCATGAACAATCAGAATAAAACCATCAAAATAATAACTCAGCCCAAATAGTTCTTTATAGTTTATGAAGCCTTATATGCATTATCTGCTTTGGCATTCATATTCAGTGAGGTATGAAGTACCAGTAATATCATGGTTTTAGATTGAGATGAAATGTTTATTAAGCACCTACTAGGTTCTAGGCATTAAGCTAAGAGCTGGGAATGCAAATATAAAGAAGCAATCATCTTCTGCCTTCAAAGAACTTATTTTCATTTTTTGGTTTTTTTAAAATTTTATTTTAGTTTGCATCATTCATTTCCACAAGATTTTGAGTTACATATTTTCTCCCCTTCTTTCCCCCACCCACTGCCCCAAAACAGCCATCCCAGTGTGT
>CM053582.1:487034584-487088760 GCA_028627135.1 Pseudochirops cupreus
CCAAGAACTTATTTTCTATTGGAAAAGGATAGTCCTTAGAGGGGAGGGATGGTAGGGTCATGAGTGCACTGTGGAGAGATGGCTGGAAAGTGTGCTGGAGGCCTGGTTCTGGGCAAGATATGGTTAAAGGTCACCTGTTTTAGCCAAGGAACCGAGGGGTAGTGTTCCGAGGTGGGAAGGAGGAAAGATGAGAGTGATGGCCCTCCTGTAGGCAGGAGCATGGTTAAATGACTAGAAAATGGCCCCTGGAGTTGTATTAGATGATCAAGCTAAGCTCTGAGGGGCTTTTGTTTCCCCATTAGGGACCTGTAAGTAAATGAATGTTAAAAATTGTCTTTACATGTAATTGGAGAAAATAATACTTAAAAATAAAAATGCCTGTAAGTCACCTTTTGTTTATTTTGAAATAGAAAAGGTGCATGAGGATAGTTGGGAAGGAACTTGAATGTCTCTAGGAACACATCTCAGTTGCTGGGAACATTGCCATTGTTGTATGTTCTTGGGGTCTGTTTGCCTTGGTGGGGTGATGGCTTTTGCCCAGAGTCTCATGCTTGAACTGACAAGCTGCCGTGGTGATGACTAAATATTATCATCCTCCCAACCAAATATATAACCTTTGGGCTATCCTTAGTCTCTTGCTTGCCCTTGACTTACTTATCCAGCCCATTGTGAAATCTTGCTATTTCTACCTTCACACCATCTGTCATATGCCTTTCCTCTGCTGCAGTGGTTCTCAATCTTCCTAATGCTGTGATCCTTTTATATAGTTCCTCATGTTGTAGTGACCCCCAACCATTAAATTATTTTCTACTATTGCTACTTCATAACTGTAATTTTGCTGCTGTTATGAATCTATCTGATGTGTAGAATGGATTTTCATTGTTATAAATTGAACATAATCCACAGGTTGAGAACTGCTGCTCTACTGTCTAATTTGGACCCTCATCACCTCCCTTCTGGCTTATTGCAATATGGTCTCCCTTCCTCAAGTCTTTTTCCTACTGTAATCTATCTTCCACTCAGCTGCAAAAGTGATTTTTCTAAAGCCTGGGTCTGACCATGTTGCTCCTCCTCTCTTTTCTAGTCTCCCACCCTCCCACCCCCTAGTAAATTCCAGGGACTTACCTCCAGGACCAAATATTAAGTACAATGGTTTTAAAGCTCCTGTAACCTAGCCTCTTCCTAGCTTTCCAGTCTTCTCACCCTCTCCTTTCCTTCACAAGTTCTGTGATCCAGCAATGGTGTCCTGCTTATGACTCCTCTCGGAATGCTCTCTCTTGTCGCTTCTGTGTCTTAGTCTCCCTGACCCCCTTTAAGATTCAGCTCAAATCCCACCTTCTGCAGAAAGTCTTTCCCAGCCTTGGCTAGTGCCTTTCCCCTCTGAGATTACTTCCCATCTACTCTGTTTATATCTTGCATGTTGTTGTTTGTCTTTTGTTTTCAACAGGATTTGTGACAACATTCTGTGATGTCTTGCTTTGTGCATGAATTGGATTTAAGTGAGACAGGGTTGCACAAAGTTGTCAGCCTCACTCTTTCTTCCAGAGTCATTGAAGTCCATGGCAAGATGAAAGTAAGAATGACTGGCAATGGCCTGAGATGCAGCAGATGACCTTGTCTTCTTTATTTTTCTTTTTTTGGGAAGGGGGAAGACAAGACAGTTGGGGTTAAGTGACTTGCCCAAGGTCACACAGCTAGTTAAGTGTACTTGAGGCTGGATTTGAACTCAGGTCCTCCTGACTCCAGGGCTGGTACTCTATTTATTGTGCCACCTAGCTGCTCCAACTTTGGTTTTTTTGATGTTTGACCAAGCTCTAAGCACTCCATAGCCCCTGCTTCAGCTGCCTTCGTGGCTGTTAGAACAAATTGTTCTCATCCTCCCAATCTACAGAAGGAAGTCTTCACATGCTTAGGCTAGACACCCCCCCAAATCACTGATGAATTTGTGGCCCACTGGTTACCCTCAACCTGGATTAGCCTGTCTGTCAAGATGATTTAACCAAGGGTGGAGTCGCTGCCCGTGCTACAACTTCTTGGAGTCAAATGTGAGAGTAGAGTGAATCAGGTAGATCCGCAAGGCAGGTGAGCAGCCCTGAAAAGGGCTTGGAAAGCCTTCACAGCAGATGTGCTAGATCTCCTCGATTACCTATACACCCCATATATTTGCATGTACTTGGTTATTTTCAGGTCTCCCCCCCTTTAGAATGTGAACTTCTTGAGGGTTGTTGTTCAGTTATATCTGACTCTTCACAACCACTCTTGAGGATTTTCTTGGCAAAGGTACTAGAGAGGTTTGCCTTTTCTTTTTCCAGCTCCTTTTACAAATGAGGAAACTGAGGCAAACAGGGTAAGTGACTTGTCCAGAGCCACATAGCTAGTGTCTGAGGCTGAATTTGAATTCACATCTTCCTGACTCCAAGCCCAACACTCTAACCTCTTCACTACCTAATTATGCCCTTTCTTGAGGGTGGGAACTATACCTTTCTTTGTTTCCTCAGCATGGTTACTGAAACATCATCATCATCATCACCATCATTATAACAACAACAATAATAATATTTAACATATATAGATATAGTCATAGATATAGATGGAGATGGAGATATGGATATGGATGGAGATGGAGATAGAGATAGAGAGACAGATATAGATATAGGTAGTGCCTACTATCTCAGGCACTTTGGTAAGCACCTTACAGATATAGTTTCATTTGGTCCTTACAACAACCCTGGGGGGTAGGTGCTATTATTATTCCCATTTTAAAGGTAGGAAATTTATGCAAAGAGAAGTTGGGTGACTTCCGCAATTCACAAAGGTAGTGAGTGTCTAAGACTGGATTTGAATTTAGGTCTTTCTGCCGCGAGGCCCAACTCTCAATCTTTTCTGCCCCCTAGCTGCCTCATATTAATGGTTGCTTGTTAACTGACTGATGAGATGGGCAGATACATTGCCCTTCTCCTGGAGATGTGTAAACTTCCTTTTATCTGATCCCTGTTATGCCTATGGTGATTAAGTTATTCAACCAAATCATCCCATCCTACTTAAGTGACAAGATACTCAATTTCATTTGGAGGTTGTAGACTAAGTGTGAAAAGCCTTTGAAAAACTTTGGATCAGGTGAAATGATGCCAGATAGGAAATCTGTCCTAATTGGCTGAGTTGTCATCATGTCTTCTGTCTTGTGTAAAAGCATAAAATTTGTTGGGATCTGGGAATCTCAGTGAGAGGCAGGCCAGAAGAGAGTGGGTGCCAGCCATCCCTGAGAAGGAGCAACTTGGGGCAGAAGGAAGAAGTGTTTCACCTTTGACCTTGGCCTTGGTTTTCTTCTCCCCTAACCCCTTGTGCCTTGAGAGATTCAAGTGTTTGGAGGACATTGGACTTTCTAACTTCTCATCGATAACCTAGTGTCATTTCCAGATCATCTCATGCTAGTATCTGTATCAAAAGCCAAGACCAGAGTGGACATATATTTACAGCTTTAGAAGAAATTCAGCAAAGAAACTATACCATGCCTGAAGGGAACTTTTCCAGCACCCCATGAATGGGAGAAAAGAACATCCAGGAACCAGTAGCTGTGAGTGACCTCTTTGCCATGTACATTTAAGCTCAAGCCCATTTTCCGCTAGACTCTACATGAACTTGTGGAATAGAGTCACGGACTCTTAGGAAGGCACTTTGAACTAACTGTTTTTACAGTAAGATCCTTAGTAAATGCCCTTTTCTAAAAGCTGCTTGATTCTGGCTGACCAAAATGGTAGTCTTGGAGAAAATACCTCAGCAGGGTCTTGAGCCAATGACAGAGAATAACTCCAACTGAGATTACTCCTAGAATACTGCTGGAGAGATGTAGCCTTGCTCTGGGACCTGATGACAACTTATGAGAATGGGTTTTGGGCTAAAGATCCTAAGAACTTAGATGGGCTATACCGCTAAAATAGGCAGTTTTAGTATCTTTATCTTCATTTTACAAATGGTGAGACTGAGGCACAAAGAGATGAATTGCTCATGGCTACACAACTAATAACTAGTATATTGTTGTTCAGTCATTTGAGTATGCCCGACTCTTTGTGACACCATTTGGGGTGTTCTTGGCAGAGATACTGGAGTAGTTTGCCATGTCCTCCAGCTCTTTTTACAGATGAGGAAACTGAGACAAACAGGGTGAAGTGACTTGCCCAAGGTCACACAGCTAATAAGCATCTGAGCATGGATTTGAACTCCAGAAGAGGAGTCTTCTTGACTTTGGGACTTGCACTCTATCTACCATACCACCTAGCTACCTTTCAGACTACTGAGCAAATGTCTAACTGCCCTACAGGGTAGTACAAGACTATCCCACATCTGCTGTTGCATCTTTAAATCAGACTGGTTTTTTGGGGAGACAACCTTAAAGACCATCTACTTCAGGAACTGGGAATCATTGCCTTATTAAGCCAGTGAGTCTAATGCTAGGGGGCTCTTTCAGACAAAATAAACAAATCAGTCTGTACCTGTGTGTTGACTCATCAATGAGTCAACCCTGGTGCTGTAGAGCTCCACACCACCCTCCCCGTTCCTTCCTCCCACCACTACCCCAAAGCACAGCATCCCACTGTGGCCTCTTCACTTTAGTCATTGTCCCTATTTGGCAACCCCTTCCCTCAAGGATTCACTGAGACTATACTTCTCTATTCCCTCCAGTCCTATATATGTCTCAGCTCCTCAGCATCAGACTTTAACTGCCTTCCAAGGCATATTAATTAGTCTGATAAACTCATTGCACCAAAGTGCTGATGGGAGAAGGATATCTTCTTTACAATACAGATGAAGTCATTAGAAAGGTCCCTGGCCATCAATGGAGAAAGATATATTATAACTGGATAGATGGATAGAAGGCTTCTCAAGGGCTTTTATAGGTTAGATATAGGCATTTAAGGCTTTCACAGCCTTAAAATTATAAATTAAGAATATGACTTAATAAATATTCCTTCTGATAATAAAATTTGCTCTTGTCTCTTAAAAGTTTGCCAACCTTTGATCTAGTTTGCCCTTTCTTTATAGATGAAGAGATTGAGACCCTGAGAGACCACGGATTAAAGGATGCCTCCACCATAACAACCATAAGTAGGATCATTAAGATTTAGAGTTGGAATAGCATTTAGAGAGTAATTACTGCCTCTTATTTTAGAGATGAGTTTAGAAACTAAAGCTCACAGAAGGGAAGTAATCTGCAAAAAGTTGCACAAGCAATGGCTAAAAGAGTTAAGATTTGAACCTAGGTCTTCTGACCCAAAATTCCACGGTTTTTTTTTTTTCCTCTAACCAAAGTTACATAGGAAAAGTCAATGGCAGGGGTAGGACTGAAAAACACTTCAGACTCCAAGTCTATTACTTTTTCTTTTCCATATTGTATAAATGATTGATTCTCAAAGTGTGAGCCAGCCCCAAGTTTCAGCTCAGTGTGTCACACATTATTCAGGACTCATACTTGCAATGATATGCACAAATAAACTTCGTGACTCGCTTAGTGTGCTAGATTTCTTAGGCAAAATAATAACACTGTTATGTCCAAAAATTTCTTGAGAACTACTAGATTAAGAGGTCGTTCTGGCTTTCTCCTTTGGTTCACTCTGATCTTCAGACATGAAAATAATATTGGGCCAAAGTTTCCTTTGGAGCCTGTAGACATGCACCTGCTGAGTGGTAGAATCTGTGGATAGGTCAACTGGTCAATCAGTTGCTGAGTCAAGCATTGGAAATATTTTTCTTGTGTTGTTTTAGTCATGTCCAACTCTTCATGACCCCATTTGGGGTTTTCTTGGCAAAGATACTGGAGTGGTTTCCCATTTCCTTCTCCAACTTACTTTACATAGGAGGAAACTGAGGCAAACTAGGTTAAGTGACTTGCCCAGAGTCACACAGCTAGTAAGTGGATTTGAACTCACAGCGATAAGTCTTCCTCATTCTAAGCCCAGTGCTCCATATTGTGCCATCTAGATGCCCATTGGAATTGTAGAGATAAACAAAAACAGCCTCTACGCTCAAGGAACTCACATTCTAATGAGTAAGAAAGCATTCGAATAACTATAAACATATAACGATAAATATTTATTGTGCCTACTATGTGCTAAGCACTCAGGATATGAGTCAAAAACAGTGCCTGCCCTCAAGGAGCTCATGATCTAATGGGAGAGAACAAGTAAATGAATACATACAAACGAGTTAAATGCAGGATAAATAGGAAATAAACAGGAAGGAGATGGGGATTCAGATGGAGATTCTTTCTACAGAAGATGGGGTTTATTTGGGATTTGAAGGAAACCAGGGAAACCAGTGAGTAGAGATGAGGATGGAGAGCATTTCAAGTACAAAAAAAATGCAGGAAAAAAATGCCTGGAGCCAAGAGATGAAGTATCTTGTTCATAGGATAGCCAGTAGGTCAGTGTCACTGGATCAGAGAGTGTATGTGGGGGAGTAAGGTATAAGCAGCTTGAAAGGTAGGAGGGAGTTAAGTTAGGAAGGGCTTTGGACGACAGAGGATTTTGTATTGCTCTTGGAGCTGGTAGGGAGCCTCTGGAGTTTACTGAGTAAGGAAATGACGTGGTTGGATCTTTGCTTTGGGAAAATCCCTTTGGTGGCTAAATGGTGGATGGTTTGGAGTGAGGAGAGATATCAGGCAGGCAGACCCACTAGAGCCACCATTGCCATAGCAATGGTCCAGGTGTGAGGTGATGAGGGCCTGTATAAGAGTAATAGCAGCATCAGAGAAGAGAAGGAACCATATCTGAAAGATGCTGCAAAGGGGAAATTGACAGGCCTGGGCAACAGATTGGAGGTGGGAGGTAGTGAGGAGGTGAGGATTGAGGATGACACCTCTGTTACCAGCCACAGTACATTGGGAGGATGGTGTTGCCCTCTACCATAATAAGGAAGGTAAAAGGCAAGGAGGGTTTAGGAGAAAAGACAATGAGTTCAGTTTGGGGCATATTAAGTTTAAGATGACTACTGGACATCCAGTTCAAGATGTCTGAAAGGCAGTGGGAGATGGGAGATTGGAGGTTAGCAGAGCTTAGGGCAAGATAGACAGTTTCGAGAATCATCAGCACAGAGATGGTAACTAAATGCAAGGGAGCTGATGAGAGCATCAAGTGACATAGCATGGAGAGAGGAGAGAAGAGGGCCCAGGACAGAACCCCGTGGGACCCTGATGGTTAAGGGGTGTCATCTGGATGAAGGTCCAACAAAGGAGATTGAGAAGGAGCAACCAAATAGGTAGGAAGAGAACCAGGAGAGAGGGGGTGTTGTGAAAACCTTGAGAGAAGAGAGCATCAGGGAGGAGGGGCCTCAGTGGTCAAAGGCTGCAGAGAGGTCAAGGAGAATGAGGACTGAGAAAAAGCCAATGGATTTGGTGATTAAGAGATCACTGGAAACTTTGCATAGAGCAGTGTCAGTGGAATGATAAGGTTAGAAGCTGGCTTGTAAAGGGGTTAAGAAGAGAGTGAGAGGAGAGAAAGTGGAGGCATCTGTTATAGGTGGCCTTTTAAAGTTTAGCCACAAAGGGCAGAAGAGATATAGAATGATGGTGGGGGTAGAAAGATCAAGTAAGAGCTTTTTGAGAATGAGGGAGACAATGACATGTTTTAGGCAGTGGCAAATGAGCTAGTAGACAGGGAGAGACTGGAAATAATTGATAGGGTGGGGATGGCAGAGGGGACAATCTGTTGGAGGGGACTGGATGGAATGGGATCACTGGAGTAGGTTAGCCTTGGTAAGGCTACCTCATCATATGAGACAGGAGTGAAGGGGAAGTTATTGGCAGAGGGTATACAAAACAAGAAAGAGGGGAGAAGGGGGAGCTTATAGTTAATGGCCTCATTTCTTTCTGTAAAATATGAGGCAAGGTTCTCAGTAGAAAGGGTGGGGGGAGAGGGAGCCATATAGGAGGTTTAAGGAAGGATGAAAAGCTTTGGGAGAGCTTCTGTGAAGAATGGGATAGGGAGTTGATGAGAGAGGAAGAAGGGGATTGCCTGGCAGCAATGAGGGCCCATTTGAGGTTATGTAACATACATTTGTAGTGGACCCAATCAGAATTATTGCATGATTTTCTCTACTTTTGTTCAGCAGCATGTGTGTAGGAGCAAAGATGGCAGATGGCGGGACTGATCCAAGGCTGAACTCAAGAGAAGCAGACAGGGTAGATTGAATTGGTTCACCAAGGAGTCAGAATGGGGAAAAGAGGAGAGAGTGGTTAATGCAGAGGAGATACCCTAGAAGAGAATCGAGGGGTCAAAGGAATAGAGGTCGGATTGCGGAAAAAAAGTAGGGTAGGTAAGGGAAGGCAGAAGGAGAGGTGGAAAACCAATAGATTAAAGTTGGATAAAGGGATTCTGGAGTTCTTGAACACAGAAGAGGTATATTGTGGGTGATGGCATAAATGGAAAGTCATCTTAGAAGGGAGATTCTAACCATTGTGAGAATTGGGAATGGAGGAGACCCAGAAAGACCTAAAGCAAAGGATAGGAATTGAGTTGAGTCTTCAAGGAATCAAAGGAAGCCAGAAAGGGGAGATAAGGAAGGAGAGCATTCCAGGAATAGGGAACAGTCAGAAAAAAAGGGATGAAGTTGGAAGATGGAGTGTCATGTTTAAGGATCATTTAAAAAAGGCTAATGCTGATGGATTAGAGTACATGGAAGGAAGGTAGGCTAGAAAATGGGCCAGATTGTGAAGGGATTTAAATGCCACCCAGAAAACTTTATATTTGATCCTGTAGGTAATAAGAAGATACTGGAATTTATTGAGTGGGGAGTGGGGCAAGTGACAAGATCAGACCTGTGCTTTGGGAACAGCACCTTGGTAGTGGAATGGGGGAGAGACTTAAGGTGGGGGGGACCAACCAACAGGCTATTGCAACAGTCCAGGTGTGAGGTGATGAGGGCCTACACTAGCGTGGCAGCTGTGTGAGAGGAGACATATTTGGGAGTTGTTGAAGATGATATTCGGGTTATGCACCTAGAGGACTGGGAAGATGGTGGTAACCCCTACAGCTGGGAAGAGAAAAGGATTTGGGGTGGGGAGAGAGAGAAGATAATGAGCTCTGTTTTGGATGTGACATTTGAGATGACTTTGGGAATCCAATGTGAGATGTCCAAAAGGGAGTTGGTGACATGAGACTGATGCTCAGGAGAGAGATTAGGGCTGGATATATACATTGGGAAATTATCTGTGTAGAGATAATAATTGAGCCCATTGGAGTTGATGAGATCATCAATTGGGATAGTATATAGAGAGAATAGAAGAGGGCTTAAAACAGAATCTTTAGTGACACCCCACTTTTAGTGAGCATGACCTGAATAGAGATCTATCAGAGGAGACTGAAAAGCAGCATTCCATCAGGTAGCAAGAGAACCAGAGAAAGCAGCATCAAGAAAACCTAAAGAGGAAAGAGTATCCAACAGAAAAGGGAGATTGACAGAGTCTGCAGATGGTCAAGAAGGATGGGGACTGAGAAAACTCCTTTAGATTTGGGAGTTAAAAGGTCACTGACAACTTTGGATATAGGCTTCAGTTGAAATATGAAGTTTGAAGTCAGACTGCAGATGGTTCAGAACCAAGTCAGAGGAGAGGAGGAAGAGGCATTGACTGTAAATGGCTTTCTCAGAATTTAGCCAAAAAGTAGAAGAGATGTAAGATGAGCAGTAGTGAGGATGGTCAGATCAAGGGAGGGTTTTTTAAAGCATCACTTAGAATAAGGGGGTAGTAACAATAACTTCTCATATTTCCAGAGTGCCTTAAGGTTATTATTGTTCTCTCCTCACAACAACCCGGTGAGATGGATAAGGTAAATATTGGGATCAGGATGTTTAAAGGTGTAAGGGATCTTCTTTAGACCCAAAAAGGAATTGACTTGCCCAAGATCATACCAGTAGCAGTAAGTGAAAGAGTGAGGACTCCAACCCAGGCCTCCTAACTCTAGTATATTCATACTCCCACAATTCCTCAGCAGTAAAATCTTAGCTCTGTGGGTAATTTGCACAAAGACCCTGTAGAGTTTTTTCCTATTCATTTCAGAAAGAAAAATCATTCCAAAGGCCAGAATATTACTCATTTGGTGGCTGTAATTCTGAGCATCCTTGTGGGCACTACCATTTAGGCATTTCTAATAATGCCTCCCTCACATCTGCTGGGAGGATGCATGGGAAGGTGTTAGAGGAAACAAAGCCTCTTCTGTTGTATTTTCCAGGTAGTCTTGAAGCCAAGATTTCTGTCATATCAGTTGGGGCTGTCTCTTTGTTTTCAGTGGGCGATTTGGTAGAATATAATTAGGAGTGTGCTGCCGCAGAGACGATCCTCTGAGCCACTTCTGCTTAGCCTCACTATTTCCATGGCAACATTGGTTGCCTGGAGGCCTCCTGCTCCACCGATTTCATCTGTAATTAGGGTCCTCTTTGGGAAGGCACCATTTACACTACCCAGAAGAGTTTTCCTAGCATGGGCATGATCTTGGAGTGGCATTCTTAAGGACTTGGGATTCTAAACAGTCAGAAACCTCAGGAAAAATGAAGAGGCTTTGGTCATTAGTTCAGGCTGCCATGTATCCTGGTGTGTAGGAAGTATACAAATTCCCCCTCCCACTGTCAGTCCCCGCCTCCCCCTAAACCCAAACTTTAATCCCTATCCTGCAATGGTATTACAGACGTTTGGGAATGGAACAGGACCAGAATAGCAACACGGTGTTAGAGTTGGAAGGAACCTTAGAGATAAAGGTTTTCTCATTTTGCCAAGAAGGAAACTGAGGATCAAAGTTACCAAGCTAGTTGGTGGTAGGGTCAGAACTAGAATCCAGATCTTCTGAAATCTAGTCCCAAGATACACAGGGTAGTATTTCAGCCTTTTCAGGATGATTGTGTTTAGTTACTCAGGACAGAAAGAAAACCCAAAGCCTTTGAAGAGACTCATCTAACTTGGCTTCTTCCTGTTAGAACAAAATGGGGAACCCAAGCTGCAGCTCCTGAAAAGTGACCTCCATAGGATCATAGACTTTGCAATGGGAAGAGGCCTCAGATACAATTTAGTTCAATATCCTGCATTTTATAGATGAGGGAAATGAATGATTAGAGATATCAACTGATTTGTTTAATGTTACACAGAAAGTAAGTTATAAGGAGAGGGCAGAATGGTATAGAGGAGTGGCACTCAAACTTTTGGCCTCAAGAATCCTTCACACACTTAAAAATTATTGAGAATCTCAAGTAATTTTTTAATGTTATTATAGAAATTTGTTTTTCAGTCATTCAGTTGTGTGATTCTTTGTGACCCCATGAACCATGTCTAATGGGGTTTTCTTGGCAAAGGTACTGAAGTGGGTCACCATTTCCTTCTCTAGCTCATTTTACAGACAAGGAAACTGAGGCAAACAATGTTAAGTGACTTGCCCAGGATCATACAGCTAATAAGTATCTGAAGCTGCATTTGAATTCAGGTCTTCCTGACTCTAGACCCAGCACTCTATCTACTGATTCCCCTAGCTGCCTATATTACTATGAAAATAGTTTTGACTTTGGGGGTTCTCTGAAAGGGTCTTGAGCAGAGGCGTCAAATTTATCAAACTCCTAGTGCCACTGAGTCAGATTAAAACATAATTAGGAGATGTTTAACAGCATAAATAAAAATATAATACAGCACAGATAATGTTAACTTGTTTTCTAAGTGAATATATGGCCCACAGGGATTTCTTTCCATTTGAATTGGACTCCGCTGGTCTTGGGAACCTCCAGGAGTCTCAGGTAACACTTTGAGAAGCCCTGTTATAGTAGAAAAGACCTTGAATTAGAAGTCAGAGGATGTGTTGAGTCCCTTCTCTGTCACTTATTAGCTATGTGATTTTGGGCAAGTCCCTTAAACTGAGTCTTGTGAGTCTCAGGTCCCTCTTCTTTCAAATGAAGGACTTGGATTATGTGGCCTCCTAAAGACTGTCCCAGATAGAAAATAATGATCATGATTAGAAACCAAACTTTCTGAATCCAAATCCAGAGTGTTTTCTGTAGTGCTGCCTCTCCTAACAATATGAATCCAAGGAAATGCCATTGCTAAATGGGGCTATTTCTGTCCAGAGACCCCACCTCTGACACGTCTGGAGTCTGCACACAGGGTCTATTCAGCTTATAAAACCAGACAGGAAGTGTCTGCTGTGTGGTGTGTGTGTGTGTGTGTGTGTGTGTGTGTGTGTGTGTGTGTGTGTGTGTGTGTGTGTGTGTGTGTGTGTGTGTGTGTGTGTGAGAGAGAGAGAGACGGAGAGACAGAGACAGAGACAGAAAGAGAGAGACAGAGACAGAGAGAAAAAGAGAGAGAGAGAGAGACCAAGACAGAGAAACAGAGGGAGGAAGCATATGTGTATGTGTATGCATTTGTATGTGTGTGTGTACTATAATGAATAGTGACCTTTTTTCAGAATCACCAGACCCAAGATCTTGGACAGTGAGTCCACAATACAATGGTTGTGCTGGAGAGGCTATTAGAGATCATCTCTTTCAAATTTCTCATTTTGCATATTAAGACACTGATGCCCAGGTGAGGGGACATGGTTTTCCCAAGGGCACACAAGCAGTGCCTTTTTATGGGGTAGCTGTCTTGAGTTCAGTCACTACGCCATAGATCTCTCTTTAGATCCCTTCACAATCTGACCTCAAACTATCTTTCCATCCTCACTGGATAGTATGACCTTTCATGACTTCTGACATCTAGCCAGACTGGCCTCTCTGTTTCTCCCATGCTGCAATCCATCCCCATCTAGTCTTCGTGCTTTTGCATTGGCCATCCTTGGAACCTGGACTGCCTTCCCACCTTCACCTCCAGCTAATGGATTACCCTTCTTCCTTCAAGACACAACTCAAGGATCACCTTCTATACAGCACCCTTCACTTGCTAGTGCCATTCTTCCTTAACTACCATGTAGTTATTCTGAATATGCTTATAAAACAGTTCTTGTCATCTCCTTGTTAGACTGTAGACTTTGCAAGAGCAAGGACCATTTTATTTCTTGTCTCCCTAGCATCTAGTAAAGCTCTTCTTTGTGCAGATGGGTCTGAACTAACATGACACCTGACACATAGTAGGAGCTTAATAAATGCTTGTCTCTTGCTGATTGGCTATGATCATCCTATTTTATCTCAACATTGATTATATCAAGGGGACTGTTTACCCTTGGAGTTGCCACCTGACCTCTGCCTTGTTGACTTCCACAGCGAATGAGTTTTCATTTCACTTATTGGGGTAGATTTATGGGAGGGGTGAAGGAAAAGCCTTAAATGAAAATCTTCGGCTCATGATGATGTTCACTGGACAGGTTGCTCTGTGATTTCTGCTAGAGTTATGTTCCAAGGGAAGCTAGCTAGTGCCTCTCATCCACCCTGCTGACAAAGAAAAGCCAATATGTCATCACTACAGATACTTTTTCAAGATAGGCTTCATTTATAAGGGCTCTACTTCTTTTTTTTTTTAATTGATTTATTTATTTACTTTTAGTTTACAAGATTCAGTTCCACGATCCCTTGAGTTTCAAATTTTCTCCCCTCCCTTATCCCTCCCCCCTCATGGTGGCATGCAATCAAGTATAGGATCTGCAAATACTTTCACATTGGACATTAGTCTGGTTGTATAGAAGGGCTGTAACCAATGGTGTGAACAATGGGAAAAAAGAAAGAAAACCAAACATGAAAAAGAATGATGGCACGTATTGCTTCAGTCTCCATTTAAACTCTGTTCTTTCTAGATCTTTCTCTGAATGTTGATATCTCCTTCCATCCTGAGACTTGTAGAGTTGTCTTATAACTGTGAGTCCAGTTTATCAAAGCTGGTCATCACGCATATGATGTGTCTGTGATTGTGTACAAATTTTTCCTGGTTCTTCTCTTTTCACTTAGCATCAGTCTGTATAAGCCTCTCCAAGTGAATATGAAGACCGTCACCTCCCCATTTCTTATTGCACAATAGTATTCCATTACATTCATATACCACAACTTGTTTAGCCATTCCCCAATTGATGGGCATCCTAAGGGCTCTACTTCTTCTGCTATGGTTTTTAAATTATTTTAGGGGGAGCAAGAACAGTGAGGATTTTCCCCTCCTCCATATGTTGTCCATTGGCTCGTAAGTTTAGGCCAAAAGGGACCTTAGAGGTCCTTTGGTCCAAGCCCTCATTTTACAGATGAAGAAACTGAATCAAAAAGGCTAAATTAATTTGCCTCAGTTCACATAGCTAGTAAGTAGGAGAGGCAGGATTTGTATCCAGGTCTTCTTTCTGACTCCAAGGCTAGTTCTCTATTCACTGTTTCACATGGAAGGGAAGAGAGTAGTCATTGCTGAATATATTTTCCCTGGAGCCTGAGAAAGGAAAGAGAAGAAAGAAGACAGTCTTATACTCTATAATAGATACTATATACATCTTAAGTGAAAGTTTCATTACTCCAGACTATCTCTAAGCAAAGGGAAAGCAAAAACAAAACAAAACAAACAACTACCTCCCCCCCAAAAGAAGACCTTGATGAAGCAGAACTATTTTGTTTAAAAACTTGTTAATTTTTTAGTTTAAATATGCTTCTGTGATCACGTATAAACTCTGCTTAACAGTCATTTTATCAAAAGGAATTCGTGTGTCAGATCCCATGATGGACCATGTATTTAGAAGGCAGCCTGGGGGGTGGGTAAAGAGTTGGTTCTGGAGCCAGAGAATCTGGGTTAAAATCTAACTCCTGATGCTCAGTAGACAAGTCACACTACCTCTCTGTGTATGTGTGCTTACTACAGGTGTGGTACCATACTCACTCACCAAAGCAGTGTAGCCTACAGGTGTCCCATGTAGCACCTGCTCCCCTCTTCTCTTTTTCTGGACTAGCTCACTGAACCCAGTCTATGTTTCCACTGGCAGATTTGGGGTAATTATCTAAGGGAGGGTCACCAATGGCCCAAATACTGTCTCTCTTATAGTTCTTGGCATAGCGTGTGTGTGTGTGTGTGTGTGTGTGTGTAGCAGGGGTGGGAGTGTGGGAGTGTGGGAAAACACCGCCATTGCTTACCACTATATCTCCAGAGCACCTTTCATTGTGTTTCCAAGTCACATAAAGCAGTCACAGTGATACCATTAACTTTTAAACATGACATTTACCAAAGAAGAAGACAAAAACAAAGAGAAGTATAACTTTTATTTAATCAAAGGCAAATGCAAAAATAGTTGAAACATGTTTCCACCCATAAACCTGGTTCACACTCTCCCATCAATGCACATAGCGTCATTGGGAGAAGAAATGGGTACATACTACAGGAACCTAGCAGTGAGATACTGAGTAGCAGCCCTTAGACTATAGGTCTTAATATCCTTGGTCTTGTTCTTGCCTTCTGAGATGTTTTCCTGATGGATAAAAACACTTCTCTGCTATTCCTGTTCTGTCAAAATAATATTAGCCTTATTTGGTACACAGTCACCCTTGGTAGGGCCCTGAAAAAGTGTCATATCTTTTACCAAAAATATAACAGTATCTCATTCTTTGAGTAAAATAGCCATAAGCTATTTTATTATTATATTATATTATATCACAATAATATAATAATAAAATAATAATTACTATTTATTATATAAGCTATTTTATTATTTAAAGTCTGCAGCTTTCCAGGTCTCTGCCTCACCTGGCACTTAATTCCAGTACAAATATAGACTATCCAACTCTTCACATAACAGGTTTCTTTCTGTCTTTTCCAATAGGATCCCAGCAACAGTACAGCTTCTACAAAAATATGTGTGCCATTCATCCCCTTCTGCTTCCCTTTTTCTTACAACATAGTGGACAACAAAAGACAACACAGGGGCCTTTCAGGGGTTTTCCCTCTCATGTTGTTGATGATAACAAAGGAAAACACAACCTTTCTTTGGCTATATAAGCTTTTTTGAGGTAATGTAGCCTTTCTCCAGTCAGTCAGCTCTCAGCAAAACAATGTCTCTTTCCTCCAGTCAGCACATCTCCCAACAAAGCAGCTAAGGAGTCTTGTCTCCATTCCAATGGCTCAGTTCAAGCAAGTGCTGTTGTCTCATGCTGTTTTGTGCTTTCTGGCTTGTAGTGTTGTAGCTTCTGGAAGCAGCTCTTATCACCTTCTGCCCCCAACTTCTGATTCTCGCTGTGTTCTCTTTCTTATTTCTAAGCCCTCCAATCAGGGTCTTGTCATGGATAGTAATCTATCTCTAACTCAAGATGAAAACCCAAATCTGTAGTTCTGTTGGATATGGTACAAGCAGACAATATATAATTTTTTCCCATAGTCTACAAACGGTTTTTTGATTTAGTATCTCTCAGCTATAAAACTTTGAAAACAGCCATACCTAAATGAGTTGATGTGTCCTGTTATGTAATCTTAGTGTCTCTGAAAAGCATAGGATAGTTGACAGGTATACTGAGTCTTTATTTTTTTTAACAATAAAGCAACAGAGACGCTAGGAAATCAGCCATTCTATAGATAGTAACCAGGGCCTTACTGTGGCTTGTCATTACTTGCTGCTTATAGAAAGGAACCAATTCTTTAGGTGAATAGGACCAGGAGGTCATGGAAGAATCATAGAACTGAGCTAGCATGACTCTACCATCAAGTTGTATCTGGACAGTTTATCTTGGATGAAATTGCTGGAATCATAGAACTTTAGAGATGGAAGAGGTCTCAACCCTCTCATCTCACAAGGCATATAGAGATAATGAGACTTTTCCAAAGATATACAGGTCATAAGTAGTAGAGCTTGGCTAAGTCATGATTGAAATCAAGGTAAACTGAGGCACAAAGTTTCAGCCTCCTCAGATAAGGGAGACAGCTCTCTTTATAGACAAAAGGATGAGCATCAAGAATAGAAGGCAACATTGTAGCTGGGAAAAACAGTATGATTGGTTACAAAGCTTCCTAAGTATGAGGACCAATAAAATGGGAATTGGCAATGAGGGGCTAGCAACAACCCCTCCTTCCATCCTGTTGCTAAGAAATGTTTATTGTTTGAATCCATCTGCAATGACAGTTCAGTGATGATGGACCAGACAGTGAACTTCGGATAACAGACCAGAATCCCTGGTATCCACTTGAATCCTTCAAGAATAACAGGTTCCTTGAGGCAAGAACAGAACAGTGATTAGCAGGAGAACTGAACTTCGAGATGCCAAGTGACTTACAGGAAAGCTGAATTTCCAAACTTTACTCTGAGACAAATGAAACATGACTTAGTCAGTTACAAAAATTGTAGGTAGCGACACAGAAGGAAATCAGTAACAAAATAGAATCCGTTTGATTTTCCCGATTTTCAGTCAGGACTCCTGACTTCCAGTTGTATTTTTTTGTTTTGTCTTTCCCTGCTATACCAGACTACATCTATAGCACAGAAGGAACAGGAAGGGGAGTCTTTCCTTACCTCAGCCTCTTAATACTCCTGGCTTCCTTCAAGACTCAACTAAAGTATCGCCTTCCATAGGAGATCTTTTTTGGTCTCCTCATCTACTAGGGCCCTTTGAGATAATCTTTACTATGTTATATATCTTGTATGTACATTTAATATGCATTTCTACCATTTGATTCTGAGATTTTTGAGGGCAGGAACTATTTTTGCTTTATCTTTATATCCCTAGCACTTCGCATAGCATCTGGCACATTGTAAGTTCTTAATAAATGTTTTTTGTTTTTTGTTTTTGTTTTTTTTTTTTGGAGGGGGAAAGGCAGGGCAATTGGGGTTAAGTGACTTGCCCAAGGTCATACAGCTAGTGTCAAGTGTCTGAGGCCGCATTTGAACTCAGGTCCTCCTGATTCCAGGGTCAGTGCTCTATTCACTGTGCCACCTAGCCGCCTCCTTAATAAATGTTTATTGATTAAATTAATGTATACTGGGTTCCTTCCTAGGAAATATAGTCCTAAAATATAGTCTTATGCAGGACCCACCCAAGTCAAAAGCTTGTCCAGAGGCAGCTGCAATGGAAGTATCAGATGACAGAAATTGAGTCTATTTTACACAAACTGGACCTAAGATTGGACGGTGTGATAGGTGAGGATCCTTCATGGATTATCCCTAATAGCTGTCCACTGCTTTACAGGGTTATGGCTATTGTGCATGATAGTCACTGATAACAAGCCTTATCCTCTAAATGATGAGAAGGCAGAATCTTCAGAAGTGACACCAAGCCATAAGAAGTAGCTCTGTCATTGGACCACATAACCTGAGATGTTCAGTTCCCTACCTCCTAATGTGAAATGTCCCTCAACCTGTAAAGGACAAGAAATGAAGTGTTCTGACCTTTTTAAATGGGAAAACGAAGACCTTGTGCTTTCAAAGTGATCCAGCCAGGGCAGAAGTCATTAATAACAAATATGTCAGAACTCTAGAGTTATTCCACATAGACCAAGTTCCTTCTTCCCTCTGAATTGAATGACTAGAGACAAGGATGGGAGAGAAGTGAGAAGGGTTTCTAAAATTTCACCTCCAAAACCCAGCATTGGGAATCATAGAGATCCCATAGGAATCAAAGGCCTCTCTCTCTTTTGGCTTTATTGATTCTAAAGCCAATGGTCTTTCCAGCACCTAGCATTGTACTAGTGACATACAGTTGGCATTCACATGTGTTGAACTGAACTGAGTTCTCTGTACCAAACTGCCTCCCATGGAGCAGAGGGTTTGTTCTCTGGTTAGGATGTGGGGGAGTGTGTTGCATTATGTTCTGAATCAAGTGGAAATGAATGAAAGCAAATGCTTACAAAGGACACAGGAAACAAACTACCATTATTCCATTTTAGGAAAAAACACTCAAGTCTGCCTTCAGAAAAAAGCAGAGACTGACACCTGTTGCATAAGTTTTTATCTGAAAAACCATTATCTGTCATATCTGAACAGGCTTTAGAGGTGAGGGCTTGGAGTGATCTGTCTTAGGTTAAGTCTCCTTTCCAATGACATTCTTTTAATGAACAAGCCCCATTTAAAAAAGTGAACCACCCATGTTTTCATGAGGCTAAAAGTGTAATTGTTCCATCTGTGATTTTTTAAAAAGGAAAATCAGATTTTGAAAAAATGTTTTTTCCAGCAAGAGAATATTTTACACCTTCAATGTGGGTTGACTCAACCCACAAGCGTTATCTGTGGTGAAGTTATTTTTAACTGAGAACTAAAAAAAATGTTAATATTTTATCATGGAACCAAATTGATATGTTTGGCTCACTCTGGCTGCTGTTGTTTCAGAATCTCAGTTGTTAGAAGCAGGACAGATGAGTCACCAGAGGGACTGGGATATTTGAGAAGGGACTGTTGATGTGGTTTGGGGGAGAGGGAATATAGAAGTGAAAGTGGTAAATATCCAAAGCTCTTATGAGCTTGGAATCCATTACTTCAAGGGTGGTCTTATCCAATGGCAGATCTTAAATTATCTCTGTGGCGAGCCAGAACCTTAACTCAGGCTGGGTCAACGGGGCTTTGGCTTAGGGCATTGACATGGTGGGGAGAAGAAGTGGGGCTTCTTTCATTAGAGGGCATACTTCATTCCCACCTCCTTGGCCTTACTATCCTCTACTAACCTGTGCTGAGTCAGTTCCTCTAGAGCTACCACCTCAGATCCCTGTCGCTTCGATACTCATCTCCTGGGCTCTACCTTCCTCCCCAAACTCCATGAAGGTAAAAGACTGAATTTTCTGGCATGAGAGTATACATCTTCATACCATTCCAATTGGCAGCTGAACTATCCTTGGTACCACCACGGCCCATATTTGACTCAACTTAGTTTTGTTTCAGGTGAAAGTATCCCTTGCTATGGCTTAAGATGGTGATAGCTATTTAGGGAAGCTGTAATATATGAAAGGATAGAATGGGACATTCACATGCGGAATTTAAGGACTCACCAGTTTGATTATAGGTGGGTAAAGAAATCAGATCCTCATTTTTTAAATGTTATGAAATGTCCACCAGCTGCTGCCATAATTCACCTCCTCAACCAACCAGCATTTAAGTGCTGACCATGCCAGGCACTGTGCTAAGTGCTGGGATTATAAAGACAAAGGCAGAACAGCCCTTGCCCCCAAGGAGCTTACAGTTTAATAGAAGAGACACTGTGTGCGTGTGTGTGAACATACATACACACATATATAGGTACAATCATATGTGTACATGTGGTTGGTGACATTCATAGAAGACAAGGTGAATACAAAGTAACCTAGGATCGGAAAATGCCGGCAGTTGAGGTACCCGGAAAGGCTTCCTTCGGAATGTCCAGTACACCAGAGAGAGGCTTGGACACATTATCAAAGGAAACCCAGGAATTCTAAGAGGCAGAAGTGGAAATGGAAAGCATTGCAAAGATGGGCAACAGCCAACGAGAAGGCAAAAAAGATGGTAGATGGAGCACGGTATATGAGGAATGGCAAGTAGGCCAGGACAGCCAGACTACAGGTAACATGGAGAGTAGGAGTCAGGTTATGAAGAGCTTTGAATGCCTACGTTTGATCCCAGAGGTAATAGGGAGCCAGTCGACTTCAAAGGGTTGTAGCAGGAGGGTGATGTGATCAGACCTGGGCTTCAGGAAAATCAATTTATCATTGAATTAGCAAAACAGATTGGAATGGGGAAAAGCTTAAGGCAGGGGATCAGTAGGAGGCCACTGCGGTGGGCCAGGAGAGGTGATGAAGGCCTTAGCAATGGTGGTGGCTGTGTGAGCAGAGAAGAGGAGACAGATGCAAGATATTGTGGATGGAAATAATCAAACTTGGCAATCAATTGGCTATAGCTAGAAGCAGCTAGACAGAAGAGCAAGAGCATAGAGCGCTTGACTTGGAGTCAGGAAGACCTCAATTTAAATCCTGCCTCAGACACTTTGCTGGCTGTATGACCTTGAGCAAGCCTTAATCTGTCTCTGTTTCTCCATCAGTAAATGGGAGTGACAACTGTTCCCTCACAGGGTTGTTTGTGAGGATCGACTTCGATAACATATGTAAAATTTGGACACCTTAGCACACTGCATGAATGCCGGCTGTTGTTAGCGGGATGAATAAGGACGATGTGTAAACCCGGGTGACAGGAAAGATGGTGGCATCCTTGGGGGCATTGGTTTAGGTCCTCAAGTGCGGCCCTCTGACTGAATCCAAACTTCACAGAACAAATCCCCTTAATAAAAGAATTAGTTCTGTAACACTTGGACTCAGTCAAAGGATAGCACTTGAGGACCGTCCTAGAGGGTCACATGCAGCCTCAAGGCCACAGGTTCTCTACCCCTGGTTTAGGGTAAAAGAAAAAGTCAACAAATTTTGAGCACCAGCCGTGAGCAAAGCACCATAAAAATACAAAGTTATATGGCATATTCCGACTGAAAAGGACTTACAATTTAGTGCATCCAATATACCAGAGACGCACCGCTAGGTGGTGCCGTAGTGCACAGAGCATCAGACTTGGAGTCAGGAAGCCTCATCTTCCTTAGTTCAAATTCAGCCTCAAACACTTACTAGCCATATGACCCTGGGAAAGTCACTTACCCCTATTTGTCTCCGTTTTCTCATCTGTAAAATGAACTAGAGAAGGAAATGGCAAACTACTCCAGTATCCAGTATCAGACCTGAATGGGGTCATGATGAGTCAGACATGATTGAACACCAACATATCAGAGATGTTTGTGTGATTTTCTTTGTCTTTATTGAAACATCTAGAATTCAGAATGAACTTTTCCCAGGTGACCACCAAAGCCTTTGAAAGCACGAAATTTTAAAGAGTAGAAACAAATAGGCAGATGGAGTCTGCCTCACTCACACTTTTGGAATGGGAAGATACAAAAGACCTGAGTTCAATCCTGCGTGACCTTAGACAAGTTACTTACTTTCTCTGGGTCTCAGTTTTCTCACTTGTAAAATTGAGGGGGTGGCACTAATGACTCTTGTAGTTTAAAAAGTCTATGGCCCCATGACTGGTCTAAGGTCACACAGCTAGCCAACGGTTAGCTAAATGCTAAAGCCTACAAGGCTGAAGAGAAAACTTGGAGCAGAGAGGGACATGAGCATTGTCTCAAACTATTTAAAGGTCTGTCACGTGGTAGAGAGAGCAGGCTTACTTTATGTTGCTCCAAGATCAATATCCACTCAACATAAGGAAGAATTCTTAAATAATCAACTTCAATAATAAAAACGATATTGTTCCATTGAATGCCAAAACTGCATGAGTTTTTCTTGGCAAAGATACTGGAGTGGTTTGCCATTTCCTTCTCCTGCTCATTTAACAGATTAGGAGACTGAGGCAAACAGGGTTAAGTGACTTGCCCAGGGTCACACAGCTAGTAAGTGTTTGAGGGAAGACTTGAACTCAGGTCTTCCTGACTCCAGGCCAGGCATTCTATTCACTGTGCCACTTAGCTGCCCTAGATGTGGGGTACCAGCAGCAAGAATGGGTCATTTTAAGGCTGAGCTCCAATGTAATTTTTGGGCTAATTCTGTTCAATTTATCAACAATCTAGAGAATCCCCAGAGCATTTAATCCATGTCTTCATCTTGTTTTGAAAAAAGGTTTATTGATGCCATTTGTTATTATGCCAGTCATTTCTAGGGGGGAAAAAAAACTTTCAGATTAAATTCATCATCATATCAAAGGAAAAAAATATTAACATTATACCCTGAATTTTAGGAACAAGCCTGTCAGAAACTTCTTTGTACTGATTTTTCATTATTCTCAATTCAAGCATCATTCTACTTGAAGAGAAATGTCCAACCAGAAGATTCCCTGCAGGCCCTTGGACGTGTCTCCAACACAAGACGATCTGAAGTTGTATTTATAGGAAGTCTTGAATAAGGAAAATGTCATGGTGCCATAAAACACAACGCTAGGTCATCATTTCACCGTTTCAGATGAAATAATAATCACATAACCTTTCTGGAAGGTCCCTGGAGAAACACCACTCATCCTTCTCGGCCCCTCCCCTTACTGTCCAGGAAGTAATCCCTCTGATCCGAGCCTTCGTCTCTTCGGAATGGGGAAAGGGAGTATTCCTTTAAAGTGGGACATCTCTCTCATCCCTTCAGCACCTGAGATAGGCAATGAGCTTAACTATAAAACAGATATTTCTCTTTCAAAGTTCGGTTACCGCTTGACCCGTATTTTAGACTCTAAGCTTTCATTCTTGACCTTTTATATACTTTCCAAAAAGATGGGTTTTAGGCCTGAGAATAGAGATTTTCATGGAAGCCTTTGCTTCCTAAGAAGTTTGATTAAATACCTATCAAATTGCCTTCCTTTAGGTAAGTCTGGAAAGAACATTAGACTGAAGAATTATTTATTTCTTTACATTTTCAGAGATGGCGTTTTCTTATATCTCTCCAGTCACTGAATCAAATGTTCTGGTTTAATAATTTTTCTCTTTTTATCAGTATGGAACCATATTTTTAAAATTTTTTAAACACTTTAATTTTTTATGTATTTTTCGTTTTCAGCATTCACTTTTATACTATTTTGAGTTCCAATGTTTACCTTTCTCCCTCCAGTAGCGCCAGCATCATGAACGTTGCGTTGGCTACATTTCCCTCCTCCCAAAGACGGCATGCAATCTGATATAGGCTAAATAGTATGGAACCACATCAAAAACCTCCTCTTAAGTTCAACTGACAATATTAAGAAATCAATATTTCTCCAGTCCAATTAGGCCTCCACTCCTCTGCAGTGAGGAAGGAGATGGGCTTCATCATCTGAAACCTTTTCTTCACAGAACCTTCATTTTCAGCAGGTGAGTCCAACTGAGGTAATTTCTCAGTTCTCTTCTCACCTCAATCAATCATTAACTATTTTTTAAGCATCTATTATGTGCCAAACACGTCTCTGCATCTCAGGTTTTCTGTTTGCCTTCCTTCCAGCCACAGAGGAAGAAATGATATTTTTTTTTGCCAAGACTCACCCTTCCATTAATTTTCTTAATCTCATCTTTTCATCTGCCTTAATGCCATACTCCATCAATCATGTCCTCTTTCTCTTTCACTGACATCATCCCCTTGTGTGTGTTGTCGCCCAATTGTTTCAGTCATGTCTGACTCTTCATGATCCCATTTGGTGTTTTCTTGTCAAAAATACTTCAGTGGTTGCCTTTTTCCTTTCCACCCCTTGAGTGTACAAACACCTACGATGACAACTTTTTTCACTTGACCGTGCTGCCCTATCCCAAGCTAAAATCCATGTCTCTTTTCTTCCACTGCAAAATATTCTGCAGGAATGCCTTAAGCCTGATACCTCCTTATCTCACCATTCATTTCTTCTTTCTGCCCTTATCTCACTTAAAGGTCAGCCTAATTATCTCCTAATTGCCAAATTCAATAGCTTTCCTTAGACACCATAATACTTATTTCCACGTAATATATGTCAGTGCTCGCTAAGTTCCCCTTGAAAATATCTCCTTCAATGACATTATATGATTCTGGTTCTCCTCCTGCCTCCCTGATCTTTCTCAGTCTCACAAAATATTAGAGCTGGAAGTTACCTTAGAAATCATCTAGCTCTCTAATCTGCGAGGAAAGAAAATGATGCCCCCAGAAAATAGTGATTTGCCCAAGGTCAGATAACTAGCTATGGCTAGACTCAATTTGTTGCAGTCCAAGTCTGGCTCAGCTTAGTCTGGTGCTTTGGATTTGGAATTAGAATGAAATGAAACACTCATAGACCATCTAACAGTTGACAAAAGAAAGTTTACCTAGCCATTACAGGGAAGCGATATTCAATGAGGATACTGCACTGATTTATCTGGGCTCAGCTTCCCTGCCTCTATGATGGTCAAGCTGGTCTGCTGATCAGGAACCTGAGGGAGGAACTATTGACTCTTTTTGTAATTAGGTCACCAGGAAGCTATGTCAGTGGTTCAAGCCCTGTTGGTCCCCAAGACCAATTTAGTCTCAAAGATAGTTTTAAAGGAAAAATTAGCCTCAAGTGCATGGAGTAGGGCCCTAAGATAAGTGGTAAGATTTTCTTTCCATATTATTCCTTCACTGGCTCCATTAAACATACATGTTCTCCTGGGTTCTTCTCTTTCTATATTGTCTTGGATATCTTGTCTTCTTTCAGAGCTTCAAATACTAGCTCAATTCAGATGACTCCTAAATATGTCTCCCATTCTGATCTCCCTTACAAACTCCATCATTGTTTCTACAACTGCCGGCCAAACATTTTCATTTGGCTGCCCACTATCATCCCAAACTCAAAGTATCAAAACCAGAACTCATCATTTTATCCCTAACAACATCCTATCCTAACATATAACTCTGTTACTGATACTATTCTCCCAAACACTTCAGGGCTATCACTCTTTCCCTTCTCCCTCACATATGTCATGAAGGGCAATTGATCCTCCGGTGTTGATTCTTCCTTTAGACTCTCTGGAATCACTTCTTTTTATTCCCACTGCTGCTATTCCAACTTAGACTCTTATTTACTTGAATTTCCAGGATAGCTCCTTAGTCTCTCCCTGCCTCTTCCTCTATCCAAAACATGATGTGAGAGTAAAATCAACAAGACTTGGAAACTGATTGAATAGGGAGAGAAAGGAGAGGGAAGAACTGAAGATGAATTTAAGGCTACAAACTTGGGAGACCAACTGATCAATAAATATTTATTAAGCACCTACTGTGTGCCAGGCACTGTGTTAAGCACTGGGGATGCAAAAAGAGGTAAAAGACAGAACCTGCCTTCAAGGAGCTTACAATCTAATGAGGGAGACAACTTATGAACAAGTATATACAAAGCAAGTTACATGTAGGATAAATAGGAAAGGGAAAACAAGAAGGTTGATGTCCTGCACAGAAATACTGAAGTCTGGAATAAGGGTGAGATTCTGGGGGAAGATGAGTCCCATTTTTTCCTCATGTTGAATTTGAGATGCCTCTTTATGTAGGGCATTTACACCATTGATAGTCGGCAACAGAGAATAAGGGCAGGAGATGTAGATTTAGGAGCCAGCTGCATAGAAATGATAGTAGAACTCATATAGGAGATAAGTTCACTAGAAAGAGAGCCTAGAACAGAACCCTGGGGACCCCTCATGCATGGACAGTGGGAGAGGGTGGTTGGTCCAGCAAAGGAGACTGAGGAGAAGACAGATAGGAAGGAGACTGTTGCTCTAAAACCTTCAGTGATTTTCTGTTGTCTAACAAATAAAATCTAAACATAGCCCGATATACAAAGCCACCCAAAAACTCAAACCAATTTTCTAGCCTAGTCTTTCTTCTTTTTTTTAAAAAATAAAATTTATTGGTATCTTTTGTCTCCATATTATAGTAAAAAAAAATTGTAAGATCAAAGATTAGCGTTAGAAGGGACCTGTGTTCAGTCATTTTTCAATTGTGTTCATTTCTTCGTGACCCCATTTGGGGTCTTTGTGGAGATACTGGAGTGGTTTGCCATTTCCTTCTCCGGTTCATTTTATGGATGAGGAAACTAAGGCAAACAGGATTAAATGACTTCCCCAGGGTCACACAGCTAGTAAACATCTGAGGCTGGATTTGAACTTAGCTCTTTCTGACTCCAGGCCCAGTGCTCTAGCCACAGAGCCACTTTGTTGCCCACCTTAGAGGGTATGAAGTCCAACCTCCTCAGGAAACTAAGTCACAGAGAAGTTAAGTGCCTTGTCCAGGGTCACACAGTGAGTGAGAGTCTCAGGCAAGCTTTGAACCTAGATCTCATGACTCTAAGTCCAATGCTCTTTTACACCATGTTGTCTCATAAAATGAGTTTTCACAGAAACGACACTCAAAAGGTTAAACTCAGATTGCCAGATTCAGTCATAAGTGTCAACCATAGAACCACCAAAAATGCCATAGACACCATACAAACATTTCAATCCCTTTTTCAAGCTGAATTCTTTGGGGTCAAAACAATAAAATAAACCTAAAACACCCAATACAGGGATGATACTTGATAATGCATAGCATACTCTTTTTTTTTTTTGCAAAGCAATACATGATATATTAGAAAGTCTCATGCCATTTTTAATAGTAAACGAATAATCCTTGCTGTAGTTCTTGAGAAACTGAAATTTGCTTTTTTTGTGACGGGGGAATGTTAAGGGCAGGAATATTTGATTATTGTTTATTATTATTTTATTATTTCTTCTCCATGACCTTCAATTCCAGCCTATTCTTTCACTGAAAGATCCAACTTGTGGGAGTGGGCTATGGCTCTGTTTTGTTCTGGGGTCTAGGGACTCAATGGTTTACCTTTGGCCCTGGAGAGGTTGATGGGTTTTTATGTGACCTGGGTATGAAAATGGTGGCTGTCACCTATGGATTTTTTTTTTGACCACTCTCTTCTTCCTTGGCTTTTATGATGCTACTGTCACCTGGTGCTCCTGTCTGATCACCACTTGGCTATCTCAGCTGCTTCCTTCTCCTCACTAAATGGGAAGGGTCCTCCAAGGCTCTACCCTCAGGCCCATTCTCACCATATTATCCTCATGATGATTCTCATGATTTATGAGATTATCCCTCTTGTTAATTACTCTCAATCTCTCTCCACTCCCAATCTGAGTTCTACTCTCACATCTCCAAATAGGTGGCTATGTTGTTTCTGCACAGCATCTTCACTAGATTCTAAGGTTTTTGAGGACAGCAACTACATAGTTTTTCATCATTGGAATGTCTAGCACACAATTGCTTAAATATGAAATTGAATTCTGTGAACATGTGTGATCTCTTGCAGTCCTTTCATATCTATCTATATCTATCTATCTATCTATCTATCTATCTATCTATATTTATCTACCTAGATATATTTATTTGCAGGGTAGTGGCTTGGCCCCTCCCATCTTAGGTCTTGGGCTATGGATACCCCAGGAAAAGGGCCATTTTAGGGGTTGGGCAAAATACAAGCTTTCGCTGATGCCAGGAATGATTATTCTGTAGAGAAACACACTTGCTAACAGGTTAACTGGGACATCCTGTAGTTACCACATTTGATGTACTCTCCCATTTGAAGGAAGGAAAAGGGTTGTGGCCATTGGATCTGCTAAGTTGATGAGAAGGAAGTGCTAGGAGATACCTTTTTAGATTAATGAATAGAAATCAGGGTAGCCATAACAACGATAAGGATTTACTAATTGTCTACTAGGTAACAGTAATAGTGCAGTAATAGCAGTAAATAAGTTAAGCACTGGGTATAAAAAGGAAGACAAAAACATTTTCCCGTCTCTCTAATGGGTGAGAAAACATGCAATCAACTAAGATATAGATAGATATACACACACATATATACATATATGTACATACATACACACATACACATAATACACACACACATACATACATATACATATATATGTATATGTATAGTGTTGTTCAGTTGTGTCGGTCTCTTCATGACCCCATTTGAGGTTTTCTCAGCAGAGACACTGGAGTGGTTTGCCTTTGCCTTCTTCAGCTTATTTTACAGATGAGGAAACTGAGGAAAACAAGGTTAAGTGACTTCTCCAAGGAAGGTCACACAGCTAGGAAGCGTCTGAGGCTGGATTTGAAATCAGAAAGAGTCATCTACCTGACTTTAGGTCCAGAATTCTATCTGCTCCAACACCTAGCTTCCTGTACCTACAGAGCAAACGGAAGGCAATCTCAGTGGGAAGGTATTACCAAATTAGGAATGGGGAAAGATCTTCTGGAGAAGGTGGAATTTTTGAGCTGAGTCTTGAAGGAATTTAGGGAAAGAAGCAGTGGTGGTGAAGAGGGAAGAGCATTCTAGACATGGGGTACAGCCAGTGAAAAGTCCCAGAGCTGGGAGATGGAGTGTCATGTGGATAGCAAGGAACAGCAAGAAAGTCAATGTTGCTGAATGGTTGAATGTGGCTTTTGGGCAGCTAGGTGGCATAGTGGATAGAGTGCCAGGTCTGGAGTCAGGAAGACCCAAGTTCATATCCAGCCCTGGGCAAGTCACTTAACCCTGTTTGCCTCAGTTCCTTATCTGTAAAATGAGTTAGAGAAGGAAATGGTAAACCACTACGGTATCTTTGCCAAGAAAACCCCCAAAATGGGGTCAGGGAAGAGTCAGACATGACTAAAACAACTGAACAGAAAATCCAGAGGGGAGAAAAGCATAAGATGATTCCAATGGGAAGTTGGTGAAGGGCCAGACATAGGGTGGGGAACCTGTTAGCCTCAAGGCCACATGTCGTCTTCTAGGTCCTTGGGTCCAGTCTTTTGAATGGGTCCAAATTTTACAGAATGAATCATTTTATTAAGGAATTTGTTCAGAGAAGTTTGGATCCAGTCAGAGGGCTGCACCTGAGAACCTAGGGGTCCACATGTGGCCTTGAGGCTTCAGGTTTCCCACCCCTGGAGGACCTCATCTTTGATCTTAGAGCTAAGCGATAGGTAACTGCTAGTTTAAAACTGGGTCCCCCTACCTTTCCAGACATTACATGTTACTTCCCTTCGTGTACTCTGCATTCAGCTCACACTGAACCCCTAGACCTCCATCCTATTCTCAGCTCCCTATCCTTGATCAGGTTCACCTCTGTCTCTAAGAATCCCTAGCTTCCTTACAGGATTGGCTTAGGCACATCTTCATATTATTTAGTATTTAATTATCTGTTATTCCCCACAATAGAATGTAAGCTCCATGAGGGCAGGTGCTATTTTAATTTTTATGTCTCCTCAGGGATTAGCACAGTGTTTGGCACACTGTAGGCACTTAATAAATGTCTGTTCAATTCAATAATTGAGTCCCCTTCAAAGTTGTGTATCCCTGCCTTAAATAGAGCCCAACTGCTTTTTGCTTTTCTAATCAGAAGGTCCCCCCCCCCCCTTTCTTCAAAGTCAATGTGCCTTCCTGCTTTTCCCACCCATCATCCTCGTCATGTAAGCTGCAAACAGCAGACAGTGAATGGCCTTCTAAGTGGTTTTCCTGCTTCGTCTTACCCTTGTGCCAATCCATCTTTCACAAAACCATCAAGTGCTTTTCTTAAAATTTGGCAGGTTTGATCGTGTCACTACCATGAAATAGAAACTTCAGAGCTCTCTATTACCTCTAGGATAAGATATTATTTCATCTTTATCCCATCATTTTAAAAAAGTATATTTTTGTGGAAGTTTCATAATATAAATAATTATCAGCCAAAGGCAGTATGTCAAAGTGGATAGAGAACTGATCTTGGGGCCAGTAAGACCTTAGTTCAAGTCTAATTTCTGACGCGTACAGATTATATGTTCCTTGGCAAGGCATCAAATTTCTCAGTATCCTAGGCAATTTGCTAAGTAAAGCTAGAAGTTGCAGAAGAGTTCCCTATGCCAATGAAATCACAGATCCTCTCCCTCTCCCCCATTCCTATAATTATTAGTACAGAAATATATGTATATAATTCATAAATTAAATTTTAAAAAAATTACTGAAAGGTGTGCATGATTTAAAAAGTTTGGAGACCAACGTTGTAGTCAACAGAACCTTTAAAGCTCCAGGGATCTCCCATTCCCTCCCACTATGGAGGTTAGAGGGATGGTGTATAAATATTGCCATTTTCTTCCCCTGAAATATAGTTGGCTGAACTGAGAAAGAACAGATTAACTGCTCAGTTTTAACCTGAAAGGATGTCATTAGCAGAGTTTCAGAACATGATATACTTGACTTTGTCCTGCTCAACATTTTAATCCACGATTTGGAAGAGAAAATGTTCTTATCACATTTGTGTATGACACAAAGCTAGGAAGGAGCTAGTAAATGTGATAGATGAAAAAAATAAAAGATCCAAAATGGTCTTGATAGGCAGGATTGCTGTACCTAAACCATGGATTATATTTTCCCTCATAAATTTTAGTTGCTATATATTTTTTTGCTTTTTGGAAGGGGGAAGGTAGGGCAATTGGGGTTAAGTGACTTGCCCAAGGTCACACAGCTAGTTTTTTTATGTTAAGTGTCTGAGGTCGGATTTGAGTCCCAAGTCCAAGGCTGGTGCCCTATTCACTGTACCACCTAGCAGCCCCTTCTATATTTGTTTTAAAAATTATTTCTGCATAGGTACACAATGTGGGAGAACTTGTAATAAGGAACAAAACCAAACCTCACGATTTTATTTGACCACAAAATCAGTGTGATATAGCTACTAATGAAAATTATTTTAAATGTAACAAATAGAATCATGATGGTCCCCGAGCT
Source organism: Pseudochirops cupreus (assembly GCA_028627135.1). Lineage (NCBI taxonomy): Eukaryota > Metazoa > Chordata > Mammalia > Diprotodontia > Pseudocheiridae > Pseudochirops > Pseudochirops cupreus. Next base: position 487,065,697 of record CM053582.1, read on the forward strand.
TGGCCTGAGAGTTAGTAAAAATACATTTCCCTCTCTTTGCAATCTTAGAGGGACTATACCTATGATCTGTTGGACATGGCCAATTGTGCTGGACTTTTTTTCTTTTATTCTTTGTTACAAGAGACGGCTTGCTGGGTAGGAGATAGCAAAATATTTAAAGGTGATTTAAAAAGAAAATGTCAATAAAGCTTTTAAGTGACAGCTGCTTTGAAACATGTCATTTGTATGCAAATGTATGCAGACACGTGCACATAAATATGTGCACATGTACAGATATATAGTATGTGCATATAACTGTATCAGGAATACTACATGGTGAGGGGCCTGGACACCATATCATATCTGGAGATGTTTAGCCTGGAAATAATGAATTGTGAAACATGACGAGTGCCCTCAACTTCTGAAAAGCTGTCGTATTTTCAGTATTGCAGAGGACAGAATTAGGACCAATGAGAAGAAATCATTGGGAGGCAGATTTTGATCTCATCTCAGAAACATAACCGGGATCTGTCCAATTAGAGAAGGAAATCTGTCCATAATTTTCAAACTAAAAAAAAGATCTTGTCACTGTAAAAAATAATAGAAGAGAGGCAGGTTGACTGCACTATTCATTTTAACCTTCAAGAGAGACGTTTAGAATGAGAATGTGAGTTGGAAGGGACGCTGGAGGATTTAACCTTATCCCCAACTCCGTACAGAAGGCCCTTCTGCTACATCCCCAGACGTCGTCCAGCTTCGACTCATCTCTCCTGATGCTATTTCCTGAGGCAGCCCATTACATTGTCTGCCCATACTAATTTTTAACTAGTTCATTGTTTCTTTGAACTTAAAAATTGCCAGCCTGTAAATTCCACCTATTATCTTAGCTCTACCTTCTTGAGACTCAAATCTAATTTATTTTTTCCCCAAATAAAATTGAACTAGCCTACCCTGGTGGTAGAAGTCTTTTAAATTTTGGAAGATAATATCATCTTTCCTTAGTCTTCCTCAGTACTGTACTCTACTGATTCTTGTACAACATGGTTTCAAGGCCATGCCAACTACTCTGACTTTCCTCCAATGGACTCTAGTTTGTCAATATTCCTCTTCAAATACAGTACACCAAATGGAGAACAACACTTGAGATGGGACCTGAAAAGCACAGACTTAAAGTTGGGCCTTATGGGAACCTATATTTCCCCCACCCACAGCAGCTAGTGGAGCACCTTGCAGTGCTGACATAAGGAAATGATGATCTTTGTGGGACGGGCAATAGCACATCTTATACAACACAGCCATTTGCAGGGCTGTGTTGGAGCCGGCTCAAACTGGCTTAAGAGTCAATTGTTAAATTTTCAGAGTGAACCTCTACACCTTGAAAATCAGCAAACACTACACATCAGGGCTTGATCATTTTGTTGATTGTCTAGATTTAAGAAGGTGATGGAGAAAATGTTAATAATGCAGATTAAACTTAAAAGTGTGTCATAAGTACATTTTCCCCTCCAGAGAGATGATTGTTAAACATATAACAGCACAACATAATCTATTATTACATTATCATTCAGCTGGAATGTTTAGAGTCCTCCCAGGCCAACTAGATGTTTGTTTCTCATTTTACAAATGTGAAAACTGAGGTACAGAGAGGACAGGCGATTTGCCCAAGGTCATACAAGCTCTCCAGCTGCACAGCTAGGACCAGAAGCCGGGGTTCCTGCCTGGTCAATGCTTTCCAGGGCACTATATTGCCCTTCTACATTGAATTTAGTGAATGAATAAAAGAAGTCCTGTAATGGGTCCCTAAAATTTTATTTTTTAGGTAACTTTTTAGAATGCAATATTAAAACTCTGCAAACTTCAGTAACTTGTAGAATAAATCCTAACCGATTGCAAAAGGTTTCTTTTTCTTCCCATGAAGCTTCTTTTAGACTGATAAAAAAAGAAAAATCCCATGGCAATTGTCTATAAAGGCACATCACGGAATTTGAAGTAAACAAATATAATTAAATGAAAAAGTACATGTCCTGCTTCATTGTTAAAACATTTTAATTTCAATTTTGCCTTTGTTACAAAACACAGAAAGCTCTATCATCCTATAACCAAGTATAAAACTGATGACCAAGGCACCACATTTTCTCCCCAACAAAAAGGCACTTGTCAACATTCTAGATAGAGAGCTCATTGAAGGTGCATTTTAAATTACTTAAGCTTAACCCAAATGCTACTATATTAAACACCAAAAATATATGAAATCCAACTTTTTCATATGTTTTTAAGGTAAACTGTGTTTTTTTAACACAGTAGAAACTGTATGAGCCAAATTCTACCTATTAGCAGAGTATCCAGCCCCCAGACAAAAATGAGGTGTTTAATGGGGCAGCTAGGATGCATTTCCTCATTTTATAACAATGTTTAGATAACAGAAACGGGGAACATGATTTCCAAGAGCAGCCATTTCCTGAGAGGAAATGTTTCCCACCCACATTTAAAATGATTTAAAATTTTGCCCCCAATAAAACTGTACATGGCAAACAAAGGCTCAGCTGAAATCCCGTTGAATCTTAAATCTCGTATTCTGCCAGTTTTGCACTGTTTGAAACGTTCGAGAATTAGTATTCATATATTACAAAATTATATCAGTTAAAGTATTGTAAGCTTTCCATTCCCCATAAATGTAACACTGAGGTACTGAAAACAGTGCTGTGCACAGATATGCTAGAGAATATAAAATAAATTATCTTTATATTATATTTAAAATGTTTCCCAAGTGTCATCAAATTACTCTGGTTATTTATAATAAATTATTCAGTTTTTAAAAATTAACATGTTGATAAACACAATCATTTCAATTATATAACTGCGCTATTTCTGAACCATGGCCAAAACTGTCCTCCAACACTTCCCAAAATCTCTTTCCTCACCAGCAAGGTAAAATGGTATAACGTTTACTTCTCTGATGTGAAATGCCCTCCAGAAACAGTGTAACATTCTATACTGCACGTGGCTTAACAGATAAATACTAGTCTCTTGTGCCAACAACATCTGCCAGTTTCTTTAATCTCAATTTTCTTCCTTTCTCCTTTCATCTCTAAAGTGCACACAGTTTGGGGGGTGAACGGGGATGCGTGACTTGTTTGTTTTATTATCCAAAGTACTTGCTGAAGAGTTAACACTTTTCAAATTTATTTTGTGGTAAAACATACCAGATAGGAATTTTGAATGTGGTGCTTTTTTTTTCCCCAGGGGCTGTTCAGAAACTTCACGCATGAAATGTAATCTAAAGGTTCTTTGGTTAATCTGTGAATGAAAAGATTAAAAAAATCATGCACACTCTATTTCAGTAACAATGAAAACCCCTGCAATGTGGTTCTTGTGCATAAAATGCTATTTAAAAAATAATTATGGAGGCCATCCTTCCCTGAGCACACCATCATTCCAGCAAACTTGGGGCCCCAACAAATCAGGTTAACTGTCCCATTCTGTGTGATTCTGCTCTCCGCTGTCATCCTCCTCCGAGTCGGCAGACACTCTCTTAATTCTCTCCAGAGCTGCCTTGATGCTCCTCTCCAGCTCACTGGGTGACTCTCTGTTGATGTCCGTGAGGGGCTGTTGATGGACCTTCTTCAATTTAACCCCTTGCTTTATAGCAGCCAGAATGCTATCTCGGACTGACATTCCTGGGGTAGGCAGAGTGGGCTTCTCTACTTTGTGGAGAAGCATTTCACCATGCTTTAAAGAAGCCAAGACTTTATCCATAGTTCCTGCAACAGATTAAAAACAGTCATAATTACAAAAGCAAAAAGCCTGTCCAAAGCTGGTTTAGATGTGGTGCTCTTATTGACATTATTTAAATACAAGTATATTTACATGTAAAATGATTCAAGGACTTAGCCAAAGTCCTTAGCCAAAAAAACCCATCTATAATGGGTTAATGGTGTTAACAGTGTGGCTCCCCCTGCAGATCTACTGAAATGACCCTCTACCCTACAGCTAATTCCTCCAATTGAAATCCAGGAGTAATACAGAACAGATGCAGATATAATGGTAGCAGCATTGTTCTTTTCTTAGACAAGTAATTTAGTTCATTTGTTAGAAGTGATTACTTTCTTTTAATATGTATAAACTTTATAATAGGCTTGTTATGAGCACCAAAAAAAAAGGTTAAAGGGACCCCAAAAGAAGAGACACAGAAGACTGAGGTATAACTGAACTATTGAATTGTAAATCTTGACTCCAATACAATGTAAACACTCCCTCTAATCACTTAGGCTCTTCTTTTCCTAATCTACACGTTCCATATAAGTGGAAATATTCTTATTTTAATTTTTCCAATAAGCCCTGAAAAATACAGATAATAGATAAAAATAGAGTGAAGAAAGATAAAAGAAAAAAAGACAAAATTCTCTGTGGTTCCATTTATCTTATATATAGCCTTGTATTCCATCCCCAGTTCACAAAGCTGGACTTCTCTAAGCCAAAATCTTAGGTGCAAACTCTGTTTCATTCTATAAGCCTCAAGTCAGTTGGTCTCTACAAGTGAAAAGGTCCACAATAAACTTTCTCATGAGCAGCTCAATTATGGAAGGTCCATTTTCTAGGTCTGGCACAATGTGGACACAGCAGGACTCAGTGTCCCCACTGCACTTCGGTGAGTACCTGCTTATGTTACACCTGAGGAATTAGAAGTGTAGCAACAAATTATAGTCCAGGGGTGGAGAACCTGCAGCCTCAAGGTCACATGTGGCCTTTTAGGTCCTTGGGTGTGGCCTTTTGACTGAATCCAAGTTTTGAAGAACAAATCCTTTTATTAAGGGGGATTTGTTCTGTGAAGTTTGGATTCCAAGCTGGGCTCCTCACCTTTTGTGAAAAGGAGCTCCTGGAGTTGCTTTTCATTTCCCTAACATCATTAGGAAGGTCATTATGAAAAGACGGGGTGGAGGGTAGAGAGAAAGATGGTAACAATCACATGCCTGAACAGTGAGAGAGCTTTGCTGGCAACTCCGGCAAGCAGTTTATATTTATGGGCTGACGTGTTTTGGTAGGGAGAGGAAGGGAGGTGGTGGCAGCACTGGGCTTGGAACTTTATCAGGTAAAGCTTCTAAATCGAAGTCTACTGGTTGGTAACTCTTGGGATTTGCTATGACTAGCTAAATATGATTTTACTTTGGATTTAAACTTGTAAATTGAATTCACAGTTTGGTTCTGGGAATGAAAAGATTTCATAGTCAAGGTTCAATTACTTTTGTGATTGTTTCTCACCCCTGTGATCTAATTTTCTTTTGGTATAATATGGAGAAACATTGTGTTCTAAGGCAAAATTGCTGCTACTATATAAAGACCTGTATATATTTTAATATTCCAGGCACTTTTGCTTTCTTTCATGACTTATAAGAATAAAGCCATGCAAACATGCAATTTAGTTTCACAATAATAGTACTGAGATTTTACATGGCACCAATAATGTAAAACATAGATACAATAAAGCCTTTGATAACCTAGAACCCAGACAACAAGAATCAAGGGCAGGGAATATTTCTGTATTAACAAAGGGCCTTGCCCATAGGTATCAGTCAATAAATGCTTGATGAATAAATACAAAATGACAAGAAAACAAGTTTGGTTCATTTCAGCAAGTATTTGTCAAGTACTCATAATGTGCTCAGCAATTGGAAATATAAATAGTGTTAAAAACACTTCTGTACTTGCAGGGTCAATATAGATTTATCCTAATGGTCTAAAACTACAGCTATTATGAGAATGTATTCAGAAGGAAATTATTCTACTGACAATCAAGATCCTCACCTTAATAAAGAATGACTTAATTATGCTCCCTTTGTATTTTTACTAAGGCAGGAAAGTGCACCTATCCATTTTAGAAAAAATTTTTTATAACAAAAGTTGAAATGCAAAGGATGTTCTACTTATCTCTCAGTTAAATTAGCCAAAACCAGGAGTTTTATGACAATAGTTTCCAAAGTAAGACATAGTGATTTTCCTTTAAAAAAGCAAGAACTAAATTTTCCTTACAAATAACAAAAGTTGCGCAATCACAATACTGTAACTTACACAAGTTCATACCGAACAATAAACAGCTCCACAAGATCATAAATCAGTATACTCTCAGCTTAAGAAACTGGTAAAAACAGACTGCAGTGGTTTGTGTCATATTTTAAGATCAGAGTGAATTTAGGGCCTTGTTCTAAACTGGGGAATACAGTGACAATGCCAGATTCCAGAAATAGGAAATGGAAGTTTAAATAATCATATCAAGAGACAGAAATTCCAAATATCTACCTGTACAGAGGTTTAAAGAACTTTTAGAGGGATCATACAATCTTTCAGCAGTTGACTCACAGACCAAGGGAAGTGGCTGATCATCATCCTTCCCAGGTGTCATCAAGTGTGGAGGCAGAGGAAATGAAAGTGGTGAGGAAGAAGGAAGAGGTGGGGGTGGAGGGGGTGGTGGGGGAGGAGGAAGAAGAGGTGGTGTTGGTGGTGACATCAGTTCTTCGCTGGGTTCTGGATGTGGTGGGTCTCCATGTGGAACCAAAATCTGAATAGGGATATTTCCAGAACTGTTTTTATATTCAGATGTTTTCAAACCTCTGACTTTGGATGAAGGAGTATTTCTTTGCTTAGAAGATAAATGGACTATTGACAGTGGTTGAGAAGCTGGTGATGTGATTTTCTGCGAAATGTCTTTGGGCAATTTTGGATTAACTGTTTTTGAACAAGATGTTTTAAGCACAAACTGAACTGGACGTTTCTAAAAAAGAAAAGAGTTACATTAAAATTTGCTAAAAATGCTAACAATAAAACTTAACACAAAAAACTTAACAATTATCATTTATGTAGCACTTAAAAGTTTACAAAGGGCTTTCTTCCCATCAACCTTGACAGAGGTAGCTGATGTATTTACTTCACAGAAATGAAATACTCTGCCTAATATTAACAGGGCAACACTAAAAAAGGCTTGGATCCAGTTTATTGCAGTTTACAAAACCAATCCTCTATTAGAAATAAACCATCCTTGAATACTTAAAGTCTACTCTCAGACAAAACAACTTACAGTTATACAGCACTTTCTTCCCAATCTCCCTATAAATATATGTAGTAAGGCAGTTTTCTCCTGATTTTCTACGTCACAAGTTTGAGGACTAAAGCCTCTTGCCCTGGGTTGAGGAGGTTCCAAGTCAAAAACTGAGCACCAGGACTCAGATCCCCAGATGACAAGCCCCCTTAGCTTCCTCAAGATGTCATTAAAACTTACAAAGAACTTAAGAGAATTTGGAGTGGCTGATCACTTTTAAAATATTCATTAATTCATTTATTCTACGCAATTACCTCAGACTACAAAGCCTGCATTGTAGATGCAACTCGAAGAGAATTTATCTAACAGAAAAAGAAAGTAAGTCCAAGACACAAGTGATAGTAACTCATAAAGAATCAGTAACACAGAGCTGCAAGGAATCCAGAATGAGAAAAGGGTCTTACAAATCACAGAGGTTCAAAGAAAAATAAATTATGAAAATAGGTTGATTTGGGGACAGCTAGGTGGCACAGTGAATAGAGCACCAGCCCTGGAGTCAGGAGGACCTGAGTTCAAATCTGGCCTCAGACACTTAACACAAAACTAGCTATGTGACCTTGGGCAAGTCACTTAACCCCAATTGCCTTGCCTTCCCCCCTCCAAAAAAAAGCAAAATACAAAAAAAAAAAAAGGTTGATTGTATCTGGTCACATACCAAAGACTGTTAGCATCACCTGGTACTTTGCAATATATACCAGTACTGGCCAGGAAGCAATTTATCTTGATCAACAGATAACAACGTTTTAAGTTGGAGCCCTACTTTAATTCAGCTATGGTGTCAAGGCCTTTTAGTTCTACTTTACTTATATATCGGAGACTTAATATTCTGCTTCTTCAGCAGAAATAATAGTTTTTCACAACATATTTTTGATCCTACAACCTTTCTATTTTTAAATCTGCATCAAATTTAATTTCAATTAACTCTCAAATTTATTCCTAAGTAATTCTCACAAACTGGTACTGAAAAAAAATTCTTATAAAATAGCAGGCATTTTCACCTGTTTATTAGATAGCTCCTTTTAATATAAAAATCCATAGCTTCAAAATAGTAAAAGTATTATACTTGGGGACAAATGAAGCATAAATATCTTAATTGTCATCTAATTCTGATAGGCTTGTTTCTTGCCTTCCTAAAATAAGTCCTACATAGTTATGAGAGATTCAGAATTTGTTTGCTTGAATCAGATGAAATGCTCTTCAAATAAAAAATAATGAATTATGAAACTTAATCCTTGTCTAGAAATGTCAATCTAGACTAAGGTCTAGATAAGGAATGTAACTAAACTTAAGAAACATACAAAAATATCCATATTTCTCATGTACCAAATTTTTCAAAGTATTTTCAGCTAAACAATTTCATATGATAAACATTGTTAATATTTCATCAAAAGTGATAAATACATGAGAATAGTATTTCTTTAAAAACTTCAATCAGCAAGTCATTTACAATAGGTACTTTTCCACCATTATTTTAATTTAGAGGTTTTAATTTACTTTAAGGTGGTGGGTTCCTGGTCTATTTTATTCCTCCTGACAGATTCTAGTTTTCTAGATGCTCCTTAAAGGAAGATTCACTCCTCATTCTTGAATCCTGCTTTTTTCCTTAAAGTACTGCATATCTTCTTCTGTCTTTCTCTTTCTCTTAAAATCTGCATTCTCCTGTCCAGATTGTGCTCTCATGCTCTGAGTGGTGTGGGGCCCTGGAGCAGAGAGCCAGTGACCAGCAGCAGGGAGAGGGCCAGAGATCTGGGCAGTGATGAGCCCAACATTCTCTCCGGTCAGAGACACACCAGTCAGTGGGGTGAGTGGGGAGGTGGAGGTGGGAGAAAGTAAGGCTTTTATTTTCTAAATTTAGATAATTGATTATAGTTGTAATAAAAGAAATAAGACTATAAACTGCCATTTCTCATCTATCTCTACCACACAATAGACCCTTAAATGTTTGCTGAATTGAATTTAGACTATTTATCTTTCCCTCATAAAAACTTCTCCAAAATACAAATGAGATAATTATTTCAAACATTTACCTCTTTAAATGATTTTAGGCGTTGAAGTGTTTTCTGTCGTTCTTGGTTTATCCACTCTTGTTTTTCCTTCTCCTCTTCTTTTCTCTTATTTCTTTTCTGTATTTAAAAAATACATACACATTCATAATCTTTAAAATGCTTACCTCTGTCTTGAAAAATAAAGGTGTCTAAATCTCCTAACCTGTGTCATTCCTCCCATGCCACCTGACAAATGTTCAGAGCATAAGCCATGGAAGAAAACTAAAGGTTTCATTTTCTTTATGTCAATGCTATGCTAGTGTGCAGTGGCAAATTGATTAGGCAATTTTCTTCAGCTACTCACCATCTGAATATTATGATGCTGATAAAATTGCTTTATGTTTTCCTGTGCTTGTTGCAATTTGTGATGATGACTTTCCTTGCATTGATCCTGTCATAATAAAACAAATACAAAACTCAATTTGACTTTTATTTCTCTGGGCCATGTTTTAAAAAGTAGGTTAAAAAGCATTCACCTTAGAGGTTGCACATTCAAGACACTGAACTAGCAAGAGTTTCCACTGCAGCTCAATAGCACTTTTTTCTACACAATATTGCCTAGTACTTTGAGAAATGAAAGGAAATTCTCCACCAAAATGCGCATGAGATTTACTGGGCAATCCCCCAGACTGTGATGAGGTTGTGTGACAAAGGGGCTAAAAGTGGTGATGAAATACATAGGGCAAAAAGCCTAACAAAAAGCTGTAAACAAAATTCATGCCTGATAATTGGGGAAGGGAATATTACTTTGTCCCAAGGAATGAAGAATACCAAGAATTCAGAGACACATGAGAAGTTTGTATGAAGTGATACAGCATGAAGAAAACAGAGTCAAATGAGTAAGTATAAAAATGTAAATAAAACAGAGAGAGAGGCAACAAAACTCCGGTCAAAGACACCCGTGTTCACTGTTCTGCCACATCATCGATGTCATGTCTATCTCTACAGATCACATACACATGTGTGCGTGTGTGTTTCCGTGTGCTTGTACACACACACACACGTATGTAACCTCCTTTCCGTTAATAATCAACAATCTGTTTTTTCCTCTGGGAATGTACTTCATAAATAGGTTTGTTTGGAAATATTTCTTTTTTGCTTTTTGGAGAGGGAAAGGTAGGGCAATTGGAGTTAAGTGACTTGCCCAAGGTCACACAGCTATTTTTGTGTTAAGTGTCTGAGGCCGGATTTGAACTCAGGTACTCCTGACTCCAGGGCCGGTGCTCTGTTCACTACGCCACCTAGCTGCCCCCTGGAAATATTTCTTGTGCCAAAACGTTAACACATCAATAATTTAAGTCCATTTTACTAATAACATACCTGAAGTACAAGATTAATAATATGATTAAATGCAAAAGATATTTTACATAGCCTTATATACAACCTTGAATTTATCAAGTTATCATTCAAATACATTTGACTAACATTTATAACACTGTCTTGAAGGATATATTCTAAAACTCAATCTCGTATGTTAGAAAAATTTTCCCTTCCCTTGGAAAGCTGTCAGAGGAGGTTAGATCAGATGTTCCTGATCACCAGTAACTTCTAACCATTGAAACCTGAACCTCTTTACAACTCACCATCTTTTTCAACTTCAAAAATTCTATGAATTGTATCAGAGAAGGCACCTATTAGAAAAGTAGTTCCTAAATACAGGAACTATGACTTTGGAAAGTGAACTGTTTTCATTCAAATTCTCCTTATCCACTCATGTCATGATACTATGCTCATTTAGAGGAAGATAACTTAAGAGGGCAGCTACTTGGTGCAGTGGATAGGCTGTCTAGCATGGTGTGAGGAAGACTCATTTTTCTGAGTTAAAATTGAGCCTCAGACATTTACTAGCTGTGTGACCGTGGGCAAATCATTTAACCCTATTTGTCTTAGTTTCAGTCTCAGTAAAACGAGCTGGAGAAGGAAATGGCAAACCCCTCCAGTATCTTTGCCAAGAAATCCCCAGATGAGGACATGAAGAGTCAGACACAACTGAGTAACAACTTAGAATCCAAAAAACATAATTAAGGTTACTAAGTTGTAACCTGACCCCCCTGAGCACAACCAAAGTTCACTGGAAACTGCCTGGGGTGGGGGCTGTTCTAGTCCTTAGAGTGTGATAATTCTTTAAATATTTTAAGTTTCATCTGTATAAAGATATTTGAAAGATAAAAATCTCACTGACATTAGGAAAATTAAACTTCATTTAAAAGACAGATGAGATGAAGAATGTTACTTCAATAATATATTTCAAAGCAACATTTTTATAATAGCTAATTAAAAACCAGTAACATACTTGTAAGCATTCCCTATAGAGAATAAAGTCCAATTTTTTGGACTTGGAAATAAAGTCCATTTTTTTAATTACAAGAAATTATAAATAAATTGTGGTGAATTCCTATTATAGTCATTGGTATTTTTTTAACCAATACTAATTCACTAAAGAATCTGAAAGAAGAGCTCATGAAAAGAAACTTAAACGTGTATTTAGTAACTGGAAATACTGCATAATTGCACACATTCCTTCTACAGTTACTGTGTTGCTAAAAACTTAGTTTTTAATGCATTCTTATCCACCAATAACAGGAACCCACAGATTTCACCAGTGCATTTACTTTTTTATTCCTGAGATAGGCTCTTCTTGCACAGATAGCCCCTCGCTTGGATTCCAGCTGCTGTGATTGCCGCTTGAGTGTCTTCATTTCTGAAATCTGGGAATTCTGTTGTCCCACTAGATGATCAACAACTTTAAGTTCCTCAGGATTTTCGCATGTATCATAATACACAACTTCATCCTGTTTCTCTAGAAATAGGAACCATGAATATAGTTTTAAAAATTGAGTCCTTAATTTATAAAAGAACCTGGATGAGGTATTTTAAACATGCATTTAGTAATTAACACATGCAAACACTAAAATAACTTAGTGTTTTTTAAAATCAAGAAATTTTTTTTGTCCAAATTCATTTCTTCCCTTCCCGTCTCTAGCCCCCAATACTGATTAACAATTTATCTGTAACTTATAACCATACACATCTGCCTGATGTATTGAAATATCAAGTGATCTACACAAGGTCACACAATTATTTTGTGTGAGGCAAGTTCTGAACCCAGGTTCCAGAATCCAAGTTCAACCAACATGCTACTTTTGAAGAACATTTTTAGATGCTAAATATCTAAAATGTTTAAAGCTTAAGTTTTAAAAGTCAGTTTAAAATTTTTAATGCAAAGTATACAATTTGTAGGAACTGTATCACATTTGACATTGTCTCTAGCTATTAGGTACTGCATATAATTTGTTCTCTATACCCATGCATCTTACCTCTCATGAGTCGCCTTATAGTGTCTAGCTCTGTAATAAGCAGCATCTCTTCAAACTTCAGTATCTCAAGTTGAACTTCATACAATTCAAGTTGAACTTCATAATACTGCATTTCTAGTTCATCTACCACATCAAAGGTTTTCTCTACTTCAGAAAGACCTTCTACCTTATTAATAAAAAAAGAACATGTCAATTAAAATAATACCTTATGAAAAGTAAGTTTATAGATTGTCCCAATTCTTTTCTGACGACCAATAGATACATGCAGATGTGGAGAAAAATACCGCTGTGACTTGCCTATTTAAAGTGCTATATACTGTGACCAATTCAAGCCCATTTGCAAGAGGTCATCTTTAGCTTTTCCTCATAAACTGTGAAACATCTGTCTTAAGAAACTGATGGAAAGGGAACAACGTATAATGTAGTAACTAACGTCTTCTTTAAAGTCATAGGAGCCCAGGAAACGTTACATGGTCATGACTCTATACTGAGTAAATTAACAACAAAATTTCAGTGTACCATTAAATAAATTACAATCTCCAAGCAATAAAAATTGTGCTAGTGCCCTGAAAGTATTAATTCATTGTCCAAAGTAGCTCATCCACTTTTGTAATAAGTTTTAACATTATTATAAAGGGAATCACATACTACAAATAGGCTAAATGCTGACTTTCCTATCTCTTACTTTATGGAAAAAAACCTAGAATAGAATCAAGTTGCTCTCTAGTAATTTTATATTGGCTTATTAATTACTATACTCAAAAATGTTATGAGCTCCTAGGAAGAAAGGTGCTACATATATTGCAGAGGCAGTTATTAGATCAAGATCACATTTGTTTTCACCTTACCTTCTTTTTAATTTCAACTCTTTTTCGATTCAAGCATAGTTCTTTGGCTCTCCTGTGTTGCAGAGTCTCTCTTGCTAACATGTACTTCAGTTTTTCAAGTCTGGGAGCAGCTAAGGCCCAGGTGGCTTGGCCAAATCCTTCCTCATCCAACTCCATCTGTTTCTGCATTACTATTGCATTAAAATTCAGAAGATGAATGACATTCACAAGAAATCAGGGGTTTTGTAACAATTAAAAAATAGGTCCCTCCCTCTACTTTTTGCCCATTGTCCCTAGTTATCTTTCTCTTTAAGCACTACACACAAATGGGCAATAAATCATAATGATGTTCTTGTTCCCATCCACACTCTCTTAAAAAACAGAAAAACGGGCAGCTAGGTGGCACAGTGAATAGAGCACTGGTCCTGGAGTCAGGAGGACCTGAGTTCAAATCTGGCCTCAGACACTTAACACTTACTAGCCATGTGACCTGGAGTAAGTCACTTAACCCCAATTGCCCTGCCCTCCAAAAAAAAAAAAAAAGGAAAAAAAACACAACAGAAAAGGAAGAAGAGTTGTTCTTCACATACATATCAGATCCCTCTCGATACTTCTTTTAAAAGCAGAAGGATTGAAAAATCTTTTGAAAAGATTTGTGTGTGTTGTATACAGTACTCAACTCATTATAATTGCTAAATGCAAACATTAAGGGATGAATCTGTTAAACAACTCACTTTGAAAATATGTACTGCTTTATTACTCAACTAGTTTCAGTATGCTGATAAATCCTGCCAATTAATCTAGAGCAAGTGGCAATTATCAGTAACAAATATGGCAAAAAGCAACTTAAAATCAATTTCACCTAAAATGCTCGTAAGAGTAACAACCTCCTGTCCTACCAATGAAACCCAAATTCTGCTACTTAAAAATCCACATTACTCATTATTAAAAAAGAATTCTACTTTTCTAGGCTTATCTGGTACATTTGCTTTCATTTAACCAAAATTAGGCAATATGGCTGTCCTCTAATGGTTTGAACATTGTTTAATCCTATTTGCCTGAACATCTGCAATGGCAAATACTGCAGAGCTCAAAGAAACAATTTCACTCTTGTAATGAATTTTTGGAGGGTATAAGTGTATATAGGGTGTAAGGGGGAATAAGGAGGCCCAAGCAAAGCTGGCAGTCAGTAGTAAGACTTCCCTTTATACTAGCCTACAACCTGATACAGTAAGAGCATGGAAAAGTCATTCAAAGTCATATGTAGTTCAGGGAAAGCTATTCCTTTTAAAAATAAAAAAGCTGACCGCTACAATTTTACAGATATCTAATACTTGAAGCAGATGTCTACATGACATTTCTACTGTTAGAAAATGAGACTGTTAGGAAGAACACCAAAACTGTTTCTGATAGTTTTAACTCCAGTAACATTGGAAGAAACGAAATTCATACATTATTGGTTTTTTTGGGGGAAGGAAGGGGATGTGAGAAGTCTATGCTCTATCACAAAATGCTCTGATGCTTACCAGACAATGCATTTACTGTTTCCTTAAAATAATTCACAGTGATGTCCTGAATAGATGTCACAGCTTCTTCAGCCTGTCTGGTCCATTCTCTGGCCTCTTTCTGCAATGCTTCTATTCTCTTAGGACCCAATTCATCAAACTCCAAGGATTTCTATAGAGAGAATCAAAGAACGACTACAGCTCAGCAGTGGATAATGGCAATGTGGATGCCAAAAGTGTTTTGCAGGATTCTGAATACCTTTGCTCCTCATCTAAACTAGGCAGCAGGAATTGTTTTAGTTACTTATAATGACTTTTCTCCATAAAGTTTTGGCTTCTCTCCAAGTATGGAAATAATAACACCCTAAAATTTGTATACTACCTACTTGGGAGGAAAAGCACAAAGTCATTTTTTTTCTTTTTTATGAACAAAGAATTATGCTTTCTTTATGTACAAAAACACAGTATTTATAGGGAGAGAATTCTAAAAAAGCAACATTGTTGGCCAATGTTTTATGGCTATGAACAAGAACTCCTCTGTGCACAATTCTATAGTTCTCTCTTAGAACTGTGGAACATGTGTCTAAATTCTTCAACTAATTAAATTTGATAGTGCTAATTCCATACTTAATTTATATTGAAATAGCAATTCTAATTGTAGCCTAGCTTTAAAATCTTTTTCTATAAAGTATCATTTACCAATAAAAAGAACACTATAAGGAGGAAAAAGTACAAGTTCATTAAAAAAAACAGTATAATGCAAAAACTGCAAAGGAAAAGGAGACATTTTGTAAAGTAAGTTAGAGTAGCATGTGTTTACATATCCATTTGGCACTGAGGTACAGAACGCTTTTTAAAAATACCAATATATGGCTGGTTTTTAATGTGTATTGTTGGGTGGGGGAAGAGAGTGGTATGGTAGACAGTACAATGAAAGAAGAGTCAAGAAACTAGTGTTCTTCAACTCTGCCACTAATCTGCTTTTGAAGTAAGATAAGTGAAAACATTGCTGTATAATACCTCTGTATTTCATTTGTGAAATGAAAGCAATACTTGAAAAATTGCTACAGGGCTCAAATGAGATAACAGTATAATGCACTTTGAAAAGCATAAAACATTATAAAAATAGATTATCATTACTTAATTTCCATTCCCTTCCCAGACCACTATAGATATACTACTACAATATTCCTATATGGATAACTAAAGAAAAATGCCAATATAAAATTATATTATTATTCAATTAAATGTTTCTTTGCAAACAGTACAATAAAAATAAGAAAAATATGAAAGAAAACATACCGAAATTTCTAGCTTGTATAATGTTGCAAGCTCTCGCATATCCCTGAATGGCTGCAGCAAATATTGGTAGAAGTTTGTTGCCACAGTAACTAATTCCTGGTAAGCTTCATCTTCTTCTTCATAAACTTTCATTAAATCTATCATCTTGTCAGCATTTTTATGCCCATGAATAATCTAGAAGATAAAAAGGATTTTAAAGGTTAGCTACAGCAGGTTTATGAATTACGTCAAACAGAATGACCATAACTACTGCATTCAGCACAATTTTTATTTGTTTACTGATTTTTCCCAAACCATGATTCTCCTTTAGTTACAAACCCAGGTCTTCTAACCCTATAGAGTCAGTTATTTTTCCCAGTGTAACACATTGATTCTCATAAAAATGTTTTATGTAACTTTCATAATATGCTTAATTTTGAAAGTATAATCAAAGTTGGACAAATTAACCACCATTTTAAAAAACGAATAAAATTTGGTTAAATTCCCCTTCCCAATCTCTCATTTCGTGAAACATGCCACAAAATATAACATTAGAGATGATATACTAAGGTTAAACTATTTAGCCTAGTATTTAACCTTTTATAGTGAAAATGTACAAAGTCATGTTTGAAGATGGGAATATGCCCCAAACATCCCCACCTTCCCATCTGTGAAGTGAGGGGTGAGAAGAACACCAGGTGTTCTCCAAGGCCTTTCCAGCTTTAAATTTTATCATCTTAGCATAAGAATTTTTAATCTGGGGTCTATGAAATTGTTTTTTTTTTTAATTGTTAACTGTACTTCAAAATTGGTTTTCCCTTTTAATCTCATATATACTGTTCTGAGTTTACTGGCTTTACCAGCCTGACAAATGTGTTTGTGACAAAAAAGGTTACGAGATCTGTCCTGAGAGATTCGTACCTGTTATAGACAAATTATTCACGATTTTATCAAAACTCTTCTATAATGTATTTTGGTCCCAAACTATGACTTTCAAGAAAATCTTTTAAACTCTAGTATTCTGAGAGGTGAAAGCATTAGCTGATGAACAATTTCAGACTCAGTCTTGATATAGCCTTCATTACTTAAAAAATTTGACTCTATTCCTCCTCATCTTCGTAACTTCAAAAAAATAAAGAATCCTAATCTTAATATGCCCTTATGTGGATATCCATTCCCTTCACCATTTTTACCTGCCCTTCCTGGAACTGTTTCCAGTTCTATCAGAGAAGCTTTTCATTACAAAAGACTAAAACATCATGAAGTACTGGAGGGATTCACCATGATTTTATGCAAGGATAAGACACTTTTCACTTTGCTTCCAATGCACCTTCCAGATACCAGCATTTTATTTTATTTGTACTGCCAACTGATATGCTTCTACCTGGATGATCCATTAGACTCTCAAATGGGATATGTCCCAAAACAGAACTCATTCACTGCCTCAAAGCTTCATCTCCAATAGCACCACTATTTTCTTAGTTACTCCTGGTCATACCCTTCTAGTAATCCTTGCCTCTCTCCCTCACTCCATACATCCAATTAGTTGCCAAGTCTGGTTGAGTCTACTTCCAATCATTACTTTTGCTCCATTCCTACAAGTACCATCTTAATTCAGAGCTTAATCATTTTCCAGCCTCTCCTCCCAACATTCACTCACCTACCAAGATAATCTTTCTAAGGCACCAGTCTACCCACGTCCCCTTCTTAAAAACCTTTTTATTTCCTCTAGGATAAAAATTCTTCACCCTGGCATTTAAAACCCTTCATAATGCAGACATAACTTACATTTCCTACTTTATTTCACATTACTCACACACTTCCATATAGATTGCAGCTAAACCAAACTATTAGCTATTCCTTAAACTCATCTGCTCCCATTTTCATAAATCATCCTTCATACCAGGAATACATGGCTTCATCTTGGCTTGCTGGCATCCTTACCTCCTTTCAAGACTTAGTGTAGGTGCCATCAACAAAGAGCCTTACCATCTAGGTGTTGCCTTGCTTTTGCTTAACAGTGGACATGTGTTATATAAATTCTTACATTCTCTTCAGCAGAATCTAAGCTTTTTGAAGGCAGTTACAGATTCACTGTCTTCCTGTTTCCAGAGCTTGCTACTGTCTTGCACACAAGTGCTTAATAAATGCTGACTGAATTGTTGAATTACTGTCATTTTTGTCATACAATCAATCAACAGTACATTGTCAAATTTTCAGGTAACTGAAAAACTGTATGATGACCAAAAGATTCTTTTCCTGGGTTTTGACTTATAGGCCATGAGCTTTCTGAATTCTGCTTCTGAAAACTCTTTGTATTTGTCCACCATAAAGCACATTCACCACTTTTTTTGCCCTTTCATTGGCTTATGAAATCCTCCTATAACATTTTCCTTGTCCCTTCAAGTTTTACTTCTATTTTCACATGCCCAGCCAGAGATTATATCTTTAGCCTTCTATAGTTCAAAGGATCAAATCTAAGGTTGGAAGAACCTCAAAATCCACAGCACAGGATTTAACCTGGGACCTGTGAAATTAAAAAAAATATTTTGATAACTGTATTTCCATATAAATTGGGTTGGTTTGTTTTTTTTGGTAATCCTATGTACTTTATTATGCACCTAAAAATATTCTGAGAAGGGGTTTATATAGTCTTTGCTAGCTGCCATGGGCATTTAGGTGGCACAGTGGACAGAGCTCTAGGCCTGGAGTCAGAAAGACTCAACTTTGTGAGTTCACATCCATACTCAGACCCTTACTAGCTGTGTGACCCTGTGCAAGTCACTTAATCCTGTTTGCTTCAGTTTCCTCCTCTGTAAAATGAGCTGGAGAGGGAAATGGCAAACCACTCCAGTATCTTTGCCATGAAAATTCTAATGGGCTCACAAAGAGTCCAACAAAACGAGTAACAAGGCTGCCTAGGGGGCTATGACACACATAAACGCATTGTTCTTATGGATTCCCAACCTATACCTCCCAAAATACATTAACACTAATTTCTAGATAAAAATGCTTGACGTTTTGTAAATATCAACCCTTACAACAAAACACAGCCAAAGAGAAACCTCCCTGTTTTCAAACGATGAAGTTCATCCATTGGAAATAATTATTTCTCAGGTTAACAATACTGTTAACCCATCTGATCTGGAGAGGCAAACATGCCGTAATTAAGGAAAACTCCTGTAAAACTATCCTTACAGAATGTAAGGGCTCCCGCTAGGGTTTGAAGAGAGCACTTAAGTGAAGGCCTGAATGTATAACAATGGACCACCTTGTAGAATTAGATTTTTATCACGGGCTCTCAATCCCTGAACCTCACCTTTCCTACTACAGGAATGAGGGGGTTCACCGAACGGGGCAGACTCGCTACAAAATTTTAATTACATCGATTTACGTAGGGTAGCAAGTAGCCCCTCCCACTTTTGGAGCCCACGTGCTTGTCACTTTTTCCAAGCACCAGAAGGCGCTTCGCCCGGGGATCTGGTGACACGGTCCCTGACCCTTCATTGCCCCTTCCCCAAGTTGCGGCGGGGAGCACGGCCGTACCCCCTGGAGCCTCTCTTTGGCACGGGCCACGTGCCCCCGCAGGGTCTTCTTCCGGAAGTCGTGCAGGTTCTCGAAGTACTCGTCCCCCGGCTCGGTGTCGGCGGAGAAGAGCGAGTCCAGGAGCATCCTGGCTCCGCACCTGTCGGCCGCGGCGCTCAGGTAGAGTTCCAGCTGACGGCAACGCTCCTGCAGCGCCGCCTCGTCAGGCGCGGGCCCGGCCGGGAAGAGCAGCGTCCACAGGCCCGGGCCGAAGTCGGGGGGCAGCGCGGGGAAGCAGTCCTTCAGCTGTGGGCTCACGGCAGTCAGCTGCCGGTGCAAGCCCTGCAGCTCTGCCGCGGAGAAGAGGCCGGCCCAGCTGAGTGGTCCGCACGTCTCGGTCTCGGCCTCGGCCTCGGCCTCCGCCTCCTCCGCTTCGCCGGGGGCGCCGCCGCCACCCGGGGCCCGGCCGAGGCCCTCACGGCGCCGCCGCTGCCGCTGCCGCTGCTGCAGGGTCCGGTTGTGACAGGTCACGGCGAACTTGGCCTCGGGCTCGTTCCAGGCCACCATGAAGCGCAGATTGGGCCGCTCGGGTTCCGAGAACAGGTTCTCCTTGACGGCTACCCAGCCCTCCAGGCTGTCGAGCCGCTCTTCCGCCATGGCCTGGGCCTTTCCGGGAAGGGCCGCGAGGGGCGCTCCCCTCACGGGCCGCAGGGCTCGCAGCTAGAGAGCCGCACGAGTGCAGGGCCGCTCCGCCTCCCCGTGGTCCGCGGCGCCCAGAGCGTGCCCTCCTCTCGCGGTCCCCCGGAACCCCACCGAATCGGGGACATTTTCTACGGTGGCGAAGCCTCCCAAACCCGAATCACCCTCCACCGCCGCCCCTCCCATTGGCCGGGACACTTCCACGAGTGCCACGCCCCTTGGTCGGGTCACCGTCCACCGTCGCCCTTCCCATTGGCTGAACCAGCGCGCCGGGGGAGGAGAGGGGCGAGCGCAGTCGCCGGCTGTTCCTAGAATTGCGCAGAGTAGTGGTGGAGGGCGGATCCATACCGTTGGGGGCGGGGCCAGGCTGCTGCTTCTGGGGCCACTCAGGGTAGGGGCCTTTAGTTTCCTCATTTCTCCCCCCCTCTTCTTCAGATCCTTTACAATTTCTAGTTGTAGCATCATGCAGCCATTGACCTAGAGTTAGGACTTAAGACTCCATCTAGTCTAATCCCCCCATTTTATAGATGAGGAAAACTGAGGCGTATGGAGCTTAGGTGATAAAACTTAGGAGTGACAAGCCTCCTTCTTACATAGCTGCTGTATTCAGTCGTTTTCCGGTTGTGACTGACTCTTCCTGGCTCCATTTGCAGTTTTCTTGGCAAAGATCCTGGAGTGGTTTGCTGTTTCCTTCTGCAGCTCATTTTCCAGATGAGGAAATTGGGGCAAACTTGGTTAAGTGACTTGCCCAGGGTCACACAGCTAGAAGTGTCTGGCCTGGTTTGAACTCAGGCAAAGGAGTCTTCCTGACTCCTCTCCACTCTGCCACTTAGCCGCCCATAGAGGCCACTGTGGTAGATGTAAAGATGGTCTCTGGCCTCAAAGACACTCTAGCATAGCTGGCACTCTTTAACTCAGAATCCTAGGATGCTGAGTTAAAGAGACATTCAGAGCTCCTTTAGGGCCTAGGCCAACTCTCTCATTTTACAAAGGGATAGACTGAGTCCAGCCAGTGGGACACATTGAAAGTGGGACACAGTGGAAAGGATATTGGTTCTGGGTTCCCTCCTCTGACTTTTACTGCCTGGAGGACCTTAGGCAAATCACTTCCCCTTTCTGGACTCTAGCTTCTTCATCTCTAAAATGAAGGGACTGAACCATACATCTCCTGAGGCCCCTAATCCAGTTCACCACAAGCGGGTGAGTAAATTAGCACAGGAGGGTGTGGGAAGGAAGGAGTGCCTGGTCTTTCATGGGGAGACAAGAGACCATGAAAGTTGGAGAGGATGACCCAAGCCACTCTAGGTCACCACTTTCCTAGCTAGCAGGGTGCATAACTGAATCTGTGGCCTTTCTTCCCATCATGGAGTGGAAGTTCCCTTGCTCTAGTCCCTTTCTCCTCCAATATTTTTAAAAATAAATGTTTTGTCAATTTTTGAAAAATCAACCACATGGCCATCAATTCCCAACATGTCATGCCATCCCCTAAAGAGAACTATATCCCCTCTGTAAAAATAGTAACATAAAACCATTCACCACATTGACTGTCTAACAATGTATGGCTCATTCTGAATCTAGAATTGAACACCTCTCATTAAATTGTCAATTCTTTAGGGATAGGGACAGTCTTTTGCCTCTTTTTGTATTCCTAGCACTTAGCAGTGCCTGGGACATGTTAGGTGTTTAATAAATGTTTTTTGATCTTGATTGACTGAGAGAGGGGAGGTGTGGTTTCACCTGCCTTCCGGAATCAAGACTGATCATTGCATCAGAGTTTTGATGTCAGTTACAGTGGAGAAGATACTATATGTGCTTGTAATTTCTGTTTGTAATTTCTTTGAAGTTCAGGGCGCTGACTTTTCCCATTGAACTAGATGAATGATATATGTTTGATTAAAGTAAGATTGTTAACCTTTTTTGAGTTGCTTTTTTGAATTTTCCTTTGGAAAAGCAGATCAAAGAACCTGTGCTAGCAGCCATCCTGGGTATGCTAGAGTGCCTGCTGCTACAGAAGCCAGGGGGGAAGACAGTTACTAAAAGTTTAGTCATGTATAGGAATAGAGAATAGTGATTTTTCACTGAAAAGTTTGCCAAGTGCTTATCATCTTACTCTTCTCCCAAGTCAGTTACTTTGACAAATAAATAAGGGACTTCCCCGTTCTGACTCACTCTCTCCCTATAGGAATATCCTCTCATTCCCTTTCTATAAATCTAGATTCCACTTGAAAGTGATGCTTTATGGATGAAACATCGTGATGTGAATGTGAAAGTGAAAAATGCCTAAAGAGTATTATTGCTGAGAAGGTCCCCACCTATAATATAGCAGTTGAGACTCTGGATTCCCAGATCAAAGGGGTTACTTCCCAACAGACATCGTGTTTGGAACTTTCTATTTTACAGCACCCACCACCCCCATGTGATCCCCAACTTCCATGTGCTTTTCTGAATAGAATTCAGGTGATCCTGTTGTCCTAGGAAGTGAGGCCCAGAGCTATTATCCTGGAAGTGCTGAGATTTTTTTTTTCAGCATGGTAGATTTGTCCACAGCCAACTCCTCTTCTTGAGGTCAAAGGTAAAACTTTGTAAAACAGTTTCAGTTTTGTTTTGCCCAGGTTTTTTTTTTTTAATGTGGCCTTTCTGATAGTCTCACTATTGCCTTAGTGAGATCTTATCTGGAGTATTATGATCCATGTTAAGGCCACTGAGAAGCTGCAAAATGTTCAGAACAAGGCAACCAGGTTGATGTAGGGTAGTGGCTCTTAACTTGGGGGTCACGCATAGATTTCTTTTTTTTTT
>CM053582.1:487089260-487115614 GCA_028627135.1 Pseudochirops cupreus
AGGGTTATCTACACCAGAGGTGTCAGACACGAGGGCCCACAACACTTCCAAGTAAGGTTCAAATTACATAAAATGTAATTGGGAAATCTTTAACAAAATAAACACAAATACAATAAAACACTGATACTAAGATGTTTTTCTAAGTCAGCGTGTGACCTGCACAGATCCTTCTCCAGGGTTTAGTGGCCCCAGCTTCCATTTGAGTTTGATACTACTGATTTATGTTGATGGGCACTAAACACACTTTATCTGGGCAGATGAGGGAACCCTGTCAAGGAATCCAAATGCTCCATAGACTGCAGACAAAGGCCCTCAGCCTCTCTCCTTGTGTCATTGTCATCCTGTGAAAAGGAGTCTTTGTTATAGAAACTTCACACACCTTTAAATTCAGTGAACTTTGATATAAGTGATTAGCATTGGGCCTTATCTATAATAGGAGCTCATGAATATTAATTCAATGACTCTTTAGAGTTAGAAGCAAGGTTATTTTTTCAAGGTTTATCTGTCATTAAAGATCTCTCTGGACTGAGATATACATGTCCCTGAGTTCTCTACAATGAGCAGAAAATGGAGGTGAATGGAGCACCTAAGTGGCGCAGTAAATAGAGCACAGGCTCTGGAGTCCAGAGGACCTGAATTCAAATCCAGCCTTAGACACTTAACACTTACTAGCCATGTGACCTTGGGTAAGTCACTTAACCCCAATTGCCCTACCTTCCCCCCTCCAAAAAGCAAAGAAAAAGAAAAAAAGAAAAAAAAAGAAACTAGAGGTGGAGGGAAGAGGTAAATAGAAACTGAGAAAAGTATACATGGTCTTCCACTCCAAAAAACTTTGTGGTTTCATGGTCCTGGATCCCCACGGAGTAACAGAAGAACTTCAGGAAAATGTTTTCCTAGTACCATTACAGATTATTTGTAACAAATAACTAATTGTACTATCAATTGAAGGAAGATGTCCAAAATGTTAAGTATCTGGGCCTACGTTAGAGAATCTACAGAGGGTTGAGGACCTGAACTGTACAAAGTAAGAAGGCATAGATGGTTTGCAATTTATACCACTGTAGGGAGTGCCCACTGTAGGGGATGAGGTCATAGATCCAGTAAATTATTATTTGATAGCCATCCTGTCAACTCTGCTGGTTCTCCTAAGTTGGGTGAATCAACCAGTATGTACACCTGCCCTGCAGGTTAGGGCCCCTTACCCTTGGAAAGTGATAATGTCACTCACCATACATACTCAATGGCATCAAGCCTTTTTGCATCCTCAGTTAACTGGGATTATTCTAGGCTGGAATAAGCAAAATCTATCCCATTAATACTTTTCTGCTGTATCATTGCTTACCTTTATGAATTCAACCTTCTCCTCGTGGCAGATCTCCTCAATTGTTTCCATCAGTTCCTTACAAGTGTCAAGGTTTTCACCACAACTGACCAGCTGTCCATACAATGCTTCTATTTTCTCCCTCTTCTTCTCCCCTAAAGCTTGCATTTTTTCTTCATATTTCTGAGCAAGAGCTTCCAAGATCTCATTATAATGCAACTCAAAGTTCTGCTCCTGTCTTCCAAAATTCTCCTGTAAGAAATTTGAGACAAATTATTTTAGCTTATATGACCATATCATAACATTTTCAGTCATGGTATGTAGTTAAGCACCTTGAAATGTTCAGCTGTTGAATTTAGAGATAGGAGGGATTTTAAGATCAACAAATTCAAACCCTCCCTATCTAGGAAAGGAAAACTAAAGGGCAGAAAGTTAAGTGGTTTGTGTATGATAACAATGTTGATTAGTGGAAGATCCAGAACTAGAACAAAGGTCTTTTCATTCTTGGTCATAATTAGCCAATAAACATCGATTAAGCACTTGCTGTGTTCCAGGCATTGTGCTAAGTGTGAAAGATACAAGGGATGGCAAAGGATCGTCCTTGCTCTAAAGGAGACAACAGTTTAATAAGAGAGACAACATGCAAACGATGACATACAAACAAGCTGGAGACAGGATAAATGGAAACGGTTAACCAAGGGAAAGCATTTTAATTAAAGGAGACTGGAAAAGGCTTCCTGTGCAAGGCGTGAGGCGGGGGACGGTCTGTGAAAATGCCTGCGATCTGGAGATGGATGTGTTTAGAGGCAGCTCGGTAGCATGGTGGACATCACTCTGGGCCTGGAATCAGGAAGACCTGAGTTTAAAATTGACCCAGATGCTTATGAGTTGTGTAATCCTGGGCATGTGAATAAACTTCTGTCAGCCTCAGTTTCCAAAAGAGTAAAATAGGGAGAATAATAGCACCTCCATCTCAGGACTGTTGTGAGGACAAAATGAGACATCTGCAAAGCACTTAGCACAGTAGGTGCTTAACAAATATTTCCTTCCTCCCTTCCTTAGAGATCATCTATTCCACCCTCTATATTTTGCAGATGAAGAAACCAGGTGTAGAAAGGTTAAGCAATTTATCCAAGGTCACAAGGTAGTAAGTGGCAGAGCCAGAATAAAAACTCAGGTCTTTAGACTCCAAAACCAATGGTCCTATTTAGGTTTCTAGGGGTGGTGGGAAGGGTAGGAAGGCTGGAGAGAGGGGTGGGAGGGTGGGCAAGATCATGAACCCAACCCACTTTCTGAACATTCCAGAGCCAAAATAAAGCGAGGATTACATAGCTTAACAACTGAAACAGGCAGCTAGGTGGCATAGTTGATACAGTGCCAGGCCTAAAGTCAGGAAGACTCATCTACCTGAGTTCAAATCCAGCCCTCAGACACTCCCTAGCTGTGTGACTCTGGGCAAGTCATTTAACTCTGTTTGCCTCAGTCTCCTCCTCTGTAAAAGGAGCTAGAGAAGGAAATGGCAAATCACTCCAGTATCTTTGCCAAGAAAACTCCAAATAGGGTCACAGAAAGATTTAGATATTACTAAACAACAATTGAAAGCATTTAACCTAGTTTCTATTCTTAATGGATGTTGAGGCTTATTCGGGTTAAGGGACTTGACCAAGGCTATCCAGTCATATTATCAGCAAACTCTGGACTAGAACCCAGCTCTTACAAATATGATTACAGTGTTTTCTCCTATATGACCTTGAACACTATCAAGGTCAGATTCTGTCAATCTCTCATTGGGAAACCCAGTCATTTCATTTCTGCCCTGAAATCTTTGAAGTGTAGTTTATATAATCTACTAAAAAAAACAAAACCTTACATTTATTCATAGAGGTATCTAACTTCCAATCTCACTTTTGACTGTTGAAACGCATTTCCTATCATTTTATATCTGCTATAGGAATGAAGCAAGGGTGTCCAATGCTCTTTCACGTGCTTACAGAGAGTTAGAGATATAATCGTAAAATCTTAGAGTCAGAAGGGGGCCCTTTTAATGTTTCCTGATAGCACATTTTCTATCATTTGCATCAATGAACACACATTTACCAACAGCGCTGTGCTAGGGGCAGAAATGCTACAACAGAGGACAATCTCTGCACCTAACGAGCTTATGATCTCATTGAAAAAATAAGACTAACAATTACAATACATTTATAATCCTGCATAAGGCACCACATAAATGAAGTCCTAATCTTATGGAGCTGCCATGGGAAAAGGGAGAGATAGCTCACAGTAGGTTGCAGTAATAAGCAAAGGCCTCATAGAAGGGGTGGAAAATGATCTGAGTCTTGAAGAATAGGTAGGAGCTGACTAAGTTAGGGACAAGGGGAAGGGAATTACAGTCAGAGGAAATAACATGAACAAAGACTCAGAGGTGAATCTGTAAATGGACTAGGTTGTCTGGAGAGGAAAATCTTCATTGAGGAGCAATTTGAGAGATAAGATTGGATGAATAGGAGGGAGAGAGAAAGACTGTAGAGAGCCTTGGAGACCAGAGTTTGAAGAGTTTTAAAAGCCAGAGAGTGTATTCTATCCTAGAAACAAGTTCCTAGTAGCCATTTCCAAGTAATGCACCTCAGAATGAACAACGCCTAAAACAGAATCATGTTCTTTATCATGTTCTAAAACAGAACTCCATCTTTCCCCCTACATTTTCCCCTCCCACCATTCTTTGTAATTTTCCCATTTCCACCTCCTTTCAGTCACCCTGCTTACAACCTTAGGGTCATTTTTGAATTGCAACTTGCCCTTGCCCACATAGCCAACCTTGTTAATTCTACCTCCGTGATATCTCTCATTCTCACATAACCACTTCTCTAGTTCAGGCTCTCATCAACTTTTGCCTGGCTTCAGGGATGTACTAGAACTGATTCTTAAACTTTCAGCGTGAGCATTTACACTTAGGAAATTGGCCAACTATATATCTCGCTTGGTTTATTATTTTGTTGATTGCCTCTACTTAAGGAAGGCTGGGGAAAATATTAGTAAGGCAAATTAAACTTTAAAATATATTATGTGTGTATTCCTCCCTTCTTCAGTCATCTGCTAAACATTCACTAGCATATATACCCTTGCTGGCCAATTCCCAGAGCCTTTAAATTGGTTCCCAGTTTCCCTCTTGCCCATCTGTACTTTGCACACCTGTCTAAGTGATATTTCTAGAGTACTGGTCTGACCACATATCATCCCTCTGCTCCAGAACCCTATTAACCTCTATGATCAAATACAAACTCATCTGTTTGGCATTCAAGGCCTTTCACAATCTGCCTCTGACCTATTTTTCCAGACTCATTACACATTATTACCTGTCCTGTGCACTATGAAATGTCCAGCTGTCACTTGTCCTTCATATGTGACATTTCATCTCTAGGCTCTGCACCCAATGCATGCACTTACCTCTTAGAATTCAAATTCCTTAAGAGTTTCTTCAAGTGCCACCTTCTCCAGGAGCTTCTAGTCATTCCTGCCTCTCAACTGCTCTTGTGTTTACTTTGTACATATGTTGAAGTTACTTATATGTGTATATGTTGTTTCTCCTAACTGACTGTAGAGTCCTTGATGGAGGGAGCTGTTTGCTTTTTTTCTCTGTGTCTTTAGCTTGTTGTTTTACTAAATACATCAATTGGGCTTCTCAAGTCTCATTTTACTCGTAAGTAGGGATAATGATGGGTGATAGTGATAAAATAAGAAACTGTATGCAAATTGTTTTGCAAATTTTCAAATGCTATATGTAGTCATCTATTAGTATTATTAATAAATCAATCATTCACTAAGCATCTACTCTGTGTCAGGCACAGATTCAAAGACAAAAGTAGCCCCTGCCTTCAGGGAGCTCATGTTCTAATGGGGGGAGACAATATGGATGTAAATTGATACATGCAAGATATTACAGAATAGATGGAAGTTAATGTGAGGAGGGTAGGCCCTAGTAGCAGGAAAGGCTTCCAGCAGGAGGTAGCATCTGAGCTAAATCTGAAGGAAGCATGTGATTCTGAGAGATGGAGAGGAGGAGAGAGAGTATTCTAGAAATGGGGGAAGCCAGTAGTACCAATGCTCAAAAATGGGAATGTGGAGCATTGCATATGAGAAATACTATATTGTTTTTATTATCTTGTCTTAAAATTTTAGAGCTGACTGCAATACAATGATCCAAGATAATTCCAAAGGAGTTGTGATGGCAAATGCTATCCATATCCAGAGAAAGAACTGATGGAGTCTGAATACAGATCAAAGCATACTATTTTCCCTTTTTTTGGTGGTGTTTTTTTCCTTTTGGTCTGTTTCTTCTTTCCCAACATGACCAATATGGAAATATGTTATACATTATTGCACATATATAACCTATATCAAATTGCTTACTGTTTTAGGAAAGTGGTAAGGGTGGGAGACAAGTGTGAGACTCCATTTTTTTAAATGAATGTTAAAAATTGTCTTTATACGTAATTGGAAAAAATAAAATGCTATTAAAAATCAGAATTTTAGATCTGCAGCAGACCTTACAGAAAACCTCCCGTGCTCTCCAGATTTAACTGACGGGAAAGCCAGCAGGCAGCAGCTAAGTAGCATAACATGGGAAAGTGCCAGACTTGGAAGAGCTAAAGAAGACTCAAGTTCACATCTTACCCAAGACACTAAATAGCTAGTTGACCCTGGGTAAGTCCCTTAACCTCTTCCAGCCTCAATTTCATCATCTGTAAAATGGAGGTAATAATAACTGACTCAGAGTTGTTAAAACTGAACAAGATGTATAAATAATTTTTCAAAGCTTAAGGTGCTATATAAATGTTGGGGTGGGAGGGAACTAAGATCCAGAGGGATGCAGTCATTTACCCAAGACCACGTGGCCTATTAATGACAGACTAAGACTAGAATATGATTCCCAGTCTAGTTATTTCTCCATACTGCACTGTATCCTCTTGTACTTGGCCTCTGCCTGGGACCAGACCTTTGGAACAGGCAGGTCATTCACTGAAGAAGAGAGGGACAAGTTTATGAGTCCCATAGAGCCACCAGTCAGATGGGACCAAAGTCCAAGGGTGAGAACAGTCAGCTGATCTGTCAAGTGTAATAATAATGTGAATTTGTATCAGGCCTGTAGATCATTCCTGAAAAGGACTGAGATAAAGTAGGCCTACGTGCTGCAGGCCAACAAATTAAATGACCACAACTGTGTCTGATCCACTGAAAGCTTAATTAGGGTCTGACCAGGAGTACCAGGCTGTCAATGAAGAGTTAAACAGAAGGGCCTTGTACCAGGTATGGGTAGCCAAAGGCCAGTTTGCTTCACTCAGTTTCCTACAGCATGTCACTGCCCTTTGGAGCTGGAGAGCTCAAAGCCAGACTGCCACATCGTGCTTTATGAGCCTCAGCTGTGCTAGGAAAGAAGGCTGCAGACATGTTAGGATGCACTACACTTGCCCCCAATTCCCTCCCTTCCTCCCCATTACCCCTCCAATCCCCCTAATGGCTATTTCACATTAAATCTAAACCTGGCATGGCCCTCCAAAGTCTGGATAGGCAGTCCCTATCTATCCAAATTTATTTCCCATTATACACCAATCTCAGATCTTGTTAAACCAATGTCCTTATTATCCTACGGAAATCTAAGCTGATTCCTCACTCTCTTACTCTTCATATGCAATATGTTGCCAAGCCCTCTGTACCATCTCTCACATATGCCCCCTTCTCTCCTACGATACAGCCACCACTCTGAAACAGGATTTCATCACCTCACATCTGTCCATTGTCTATTGCAACAGCCTGCTGGTGGGTCTTCCTGCCATAAGCGTCTCCTCTCTCTGGCCCATCCTCCACTCAGCAGGATCCCCACCTCTGTCCTAGAACATCCTTTCTTCTCTCTGAGTCCAATCCTTCAAAGCCCAACCCATGTTTCCCCACCGTTAAGTCTTCCTTACTCCTTCCAATCCTCACTGATTTCTACCCTCCCCACCCCCTGCGTTCTGTGAATGCCTATGGCACTCTGTTACAAGTGTGCTGGCAGATCCCTGGGAGCATCTACACTAGGAGGTTGACTATTAACACTACCACACAATTTTGTACTGAATTACGTTCAGTTCTGCACTGTTGGCTTTTGTTTCATGTTTTGTCTATTCAGCTAGATAAAATGTTTCCTCAAGGATGGTAACCTACCTTATGCTTCTGTTTCCTCACAGCACCCTGCACTGTGACTTGCTATTACCAGTTTTTGTTGGTGCATAGTGCAATAACTAGCTGTTTTATCCCCTGGGGCCATAGCACGTCCAGGGCAGGCAACAGGAAAGCTCTCAGATCAATTTTATAACTTATAATTACGCAAATAATTTAAGACTCATTAAGAAAAATTCAGTGGAATGGGAGAGGGAATTAGTTGCTATAGCAACTATACTTTGTGCCCTAATAATTTTGGTGTCCCAGGGCAAATCTCTGGTCACCCAGTACTAGTTACAGCTCTGCTGATTGAGAAACCCAACGCAATATAGGAATGGAAAGTTCTTAATGGTGGATCCTGGTGTGCCTAAAAAACAATGCTTCATTAATATATTTAATGTGTTTTGCCATGTGCTGGGGAGATTTCAAAGGAAAATAGTGAATTATACCCTTACAGAGGCATTCTCTTTAGCAGTTTGCCAGCCTGGGCTCTCCTCCTCCGGTAAAAGTTTGGTGAAATTGCTGAGTGGCCAGCGTTTTCCCTCACTGACAGCTGTTAAATGTCAGGAGTATACAGATAGCAGGGTAATATGATAGATGCATCAGAAGCACAGATAAGTCCCTGGAACTAGGAGTGGGTGGTGTCTTCTGTATACTTCATGTAGCAAAAACACAGATATCATCTCTCAGTACATGTTCCTGCCCCCACCCTCCACCCCCAATCCCCCACTAACTAGTTCTAGGAAGTAATAATGGAAATGTAACTGGGCTTTTCAAGAGACAGCCCTCAGTTTCTCCATATATAAAGTGAGAGAACGGGACTAGATGTGCTCGAAGGTCCTGCCCAGCTAAACATCTATGACAGGACACTATCACTTGTTGCTTCTATACATTGCATTGTGGGAGTGAAGCCATTTAGCTCAACAATCTTAATTAGCTCTAACGGTCTTAATCTATAACCAGGAAGCACTTTGATTACCACTTTCACCCTAGAGTAGGGATGGTACACGTGCTAGTTTAAGACAAAGCACAATGAACAACAGTAAACAAGTGGGGCTTAATCTCAGTATGTGGTGCAGGGGAACACGGAATAGTCACGTTCATCACCTTCAAAGCAATTCCAGAGGCTTGACTCTTCCTCTTCCTGGTACAATACTGAAGAACACAGACTCTAGTGTTAGAGAACCTGAGCGGGCTGCTGATGCTTACTACCTGTGTGACCCTGAGCAAATCACTGAACCTCCTTTGCCCTCAGTGTCCTCATCTGTAAAATGAGGGAGTTGTACTTGATGGCTTCTGCTCAAGTGTATGACCTATGATCTTCATGCCATGAGCTCCAGCCTGCATCAGGGAATGAGGAGCAGCAGTTTCTTTGGATTCCCTAGTTCCTGTAAGACTATGACAATCAGATCTGTGTTGAGCATACATCCATGTAATATGTAATGATTAACCCACCAATTATTGATTTTGAAAAAGCACCTATTGGTGGATCGATGAAAAAAATGCTCTCTTACCTCTATAGTAATGAAAACTTCCTCCAAATGACTTGCAAAGTTTTCCATTTGAATAATCTGTTCTTCCAATTTGAACATGTTTTTATGAATTTCTTCCTGTCAAACAAAAGGATTATGAGTAGCGATTGGAACGTTCTTTAAATAGAAACAGGAGGAAAAAGAGGTGTCTTACTTACCCGGGCATTTTCCGCTGCGGTGTTAAGCTGGGTCACCTCATGCTCCTTGTGCTCGCCAAAAAGATTGTCAAAAGCTCTGATTGGAATTTTGCAGGTGACACAGAAAACATCAGCCGCTTCTTCCTCATCCTCTTCTTCTGGTATGACGTAGCACTCATAATCCTCGCTAGAGCGACCCCGAGTGTACCTGTAGGCTTCCCGTAATTCCTGGTATTGACCTCGAGAGCCCCACGCGGGGAATGTGTTGTCCTCCTCATCTGCCTCTTCCCCTAGATAGTGCCAATCTTTCTCTTCTCTCTCTGGGTCTCTCTTCCTTGGTATGGTGTGGGGTCTGAGAGAAGAAGGAGCTGATTGGTATTCTGAAACCCCAGACCGAAGCACACGCCCTAACTCCATCTCACCCTCGAGGTCTTTATCGTCTTCAATTCCGTAGTACTGCGCTAGCTCTTCTACTTCCTTCTGAACATCGTGGGTGGTCAAGCTTAACTCTGGGACCCTCTCACCTCTCTTTGGTTCTTTTGTTGTCTCTCCTCTCATTCGAATTTTTTCTTCCGGAAAGATTTTCAGTCTGTTTTCAGAGTCGTAGAGATCCATGTGATAAAAGTTGAAGCCCTGGCCAGCAGGAGGACTAGGGGCTGGGTCGTGCCTATACAATGGGGCCCTGCCTGTTCTTTCCTCCATGGTAGCAGCAGCCCTGGACTGGGTGCCTGCTCTTCGTGGCCTTTCCAGATAAACGGTAGAGATTTTCCTGGTGCTGGAGGGTAAAGAAGACAAAATGTTAATTTGTCTGGAATCCACTTGTTCCAAATTTCTGATGCATTTTACAGATAATTTGTGATCATGGCCATTAGAATGTTTGTTCCTTGAGAGCAGGGAGAGTGTTTTTGTCTTTCTTTGCATCCCTAGCATGGATGCCTCGTACATAGTATGACCTTAATAAAGTTTACTGATTGATTGTTTACCTTTACACAATTAATAAGAAAAGAGTCAGCTACCAATAGTGGATCCTAATGAAAACCAGACGGCCTCAAAGTTCTTAGGAGGAAATCTTATTTTCTAGCGCTGTAGAACTGTATTTCACAAAAGATCACACCAAGAGTGCTAGGGCACCATGATGAAATTGCTAGGGGGCAGAATTTGCCAAGCCTTGACCAAATCTATATTTTATAGGTGGTTCTCAGCTTAAAGATCAGTCAATGCTCAAGTCTGGAATGATGCTCACTGACAAATAAGATTTTTATAAGCAAATACCACTTACTGACTTTTAGAAATTCACTCCAGTGCATATTCAAATGCTATATCTCACTTTGAAATGTCAAAACCTCCTTTCTGAAGATACACAGCAAACCAAGAAGCTGTAAAATATCTTGATTTTCAAGAGACTCATTTCTGAACACAATTTATCCCCTAACTATACTGATGAAAGTAATCCCTTTGAGCCTGGTCGCCCAGTTCTAGTCTGATGGGTAGTGGAAATTAAAGTTGCATAAGGACACTTTGACTGTTCTCCAATGTGCTCATGCTGCAGGATTCCATGAAAAAAAATTGTGGGTGTCTGGGAAACTGTTTGATCATCATCGACCTTTCAAAGGTGTCATATATTTACCGACAGTTTGCAGAGATCATGCACGCAAAAATGGGCAACCTTTTCAACTGGTTCCAAGTGATTTTTTTTGTATGCCTGAACTTCCACAGAAACTCCAGACTTACTCAAGAATACCATTGTTGGACAACTCAAAAGCTCACCTTGAAGAAGTGAGATGTGTCTGGAAATATCTTTGTCCTCCTCAAAAGGCCTGCTCCAAAGCCTCATTGAGACCCTGAGTTGTTTTTTTTTTAACCTAGTCCAATACTTTATGTAAACTGATCTTCCATGCACAGACCAAAGAAATGGATAGACCAACAGGACTCCAAAGCAATAAGTGTATATATGTCCTTACATATATGTGTGCATACAAACTACAAAAATGCATGTATAAGATACATGTGTGTATACATTTATGTAATCTGTTTATAATGCACATAATATATACATATACATGGATATTGTATATATGTCCATAGAAAAAGAGAGAATGTGTATATGTGTGTGTGTGTGTGTGGGTGGGTGGGTGGGTATGTGTGTGTCAAATAAACATATTGATACACACTTTTGGATGTATATGTATGCATATGTATATATACACTTTATTTTTTTCTTTTTAAAATTTATTTACTATTAGTTTACAACATTTAGTTCCACAAGTTTTTGAGTTCCAAATTTTCTTCTTCCTCCACCTTGGCAGCATGCAATCTGATGTAAGTTCTACATATACCTTCACATTAAACATTAGTCAAGTTGTAAAGAAGAATTATAACCAATGGAATCAGTAACAAGGAAGAAAAAACAAGGTAAAACAAAATGAAAAAGAGTAGTTTGCTTCAAGCTGCATTCAGACTCTGTAGTTCTCTCTCTGGATGTGGATGGCCCTTTCCATCATGAGTCCTCTGGAGCTGTCTTACAGCTTTGCATTGCTGAGATGAACCAAGTCTATCAAAGTCAGTCATGACAGATACGATGTGTCTCTAATTGGGAGACCCTGAGTTCTAAAAGACTGTGCCAGTGAATGGTGTGCTTCGGCAGTCTCTCAAAAGCTGTTGTTTTTAATGTTTCTTCTGCCTAGAATTCTGCTAAAAATTCAAAGATAACAAGGAGCTTGTTGATAGTTTTGGCCTGGAGATATATTTGTAGAATGTCTTCTGATAATGATGATGATAAAACTTTGTGGCTTTGAATTAAAGCCCTTGAGGAGAAAATGTACCAATACAAATCTTTGAAATCATGAAGGAAACTTGTTTTGGAGCAAGGTTTAGAAAAAAAAAATAAACCCTTGAAGTGATGAAAGATATTCTTTCCTGATTCATTAACAAACACTTCAAGATAAGAGGGAGTGTGAAAGCTAACAGAAGCAGAAATGGATTCCCAGCAGCCTGTCTTCTCTTTCTGATCCAAACTCCACAGTTGCCAAAATAATCTTCCTTAAGTACATGTGACCATGTCACTCTGCTTAAGAATTTTCAGTGTCTGTTTCTTTTAGTATAAAATGCAAACTTCTGCTTAGCATTTAAATGCCTTTGCAACCTGCCTCTGGTGTACCTCTTTTGGCTTTACTTCCCATCATTCCCCTTCACATACTCTACAGTCTGGCCAGCCTAGTCTGCTTGCTGTGACTCAAACTTGTCATTCCATCTCCCACCTCCATGACTTTGCACAGGCTGTTTCCCATGCCTAGAATGCACTCCTTTCTGAAGAAGCCTTTCCTGAGTCTTCTATTTGTTAGCACTCTACATTGATCTATTTATGAGTTATAACCTCCTGATAGAATGCAAACTCCTTGCAGTCAACGTGTTTTTAAAATTTTTTGTCTTTGTATACCCCAGCATCATCATAATAGTAACAATAACAACCAGGATTTATATAGCACTTTGAGGTTTACAAAGTGCTTCACATGCTATCTCATTTGATCCTCACAAGAATCCTGTGAGGTAGCTGCTAATATTATCCCCAACTTACAGATAAGAAAACTGAGGCTGACACAATGACTTGTGGAAAGTCATATAGCTAATAAGTATCTGAGGCAGCATTTGAACTCATCTTCCTGGCTTCAAGTAGAGCATTGTACCTAGTGAACCAACCACCTAGCTTCTTCACACATAACAGATGTGCCTTCATGTAGAAATGCTCAATAAATGCTTGTTGGGTTGGATTGGAAGAGGTCTGTTGCGTTAATTATTTGGAAATAATATAGTGAATGTCACTGAAAGTTCAAAAGATCCTGAGAAAGGCAGGGAAAATTTCTGGAAAGGAAGAAAACAATCTAGAAGGCGATTTCAGCCTGAAATTCAGTCATTGGTTTTATAGAAAGGAAGCCTTACTACACTGATCAGGAAGCCCTGTAGTTTCAGATTCTGTGCTCCATTTCTATGATACAGGCCAGGAAGCAAGGACCTCAGTTTGAACCCAGCCTCTGCTGCTGGCTAATCATTCAGGTCTTCAGGCCTCAGTTTTATTGTTTGTAAAATGAGAGTCTGAAGAGATGAGCTCTAAGGTCTATTCTCACTCAATGATATCAGGCAAGAAAGAAAACTGATATTTGCGGTTTTCACAGAAGTTCCCAGGTATCTCCTAAAGTCAACCTAACATTCAGTCCCGTGACCCACACTTTCTAAACATAAAGTGCAAGGCAATCATGGATGTTCACAGTGATGTATGCATAACAGTAGTTTTAGTTAATTTTGTTGTTGTCTTTGTTGGTTTGGTCTGTACCTGTGATTTCATTCAGTGGCACAGGAAATCCTCTATCAGTTCAACTCAGCAATTGTTCTGCATCTTATATAGTCAGAGAGTTGACCACTTGCTGAATTCAAGGTCCCCTTTCCTAGGCACTGTGGAGGATGCAAAGAAAAAGATGATGTAGTCCCAAGCACTGAAGAAGCCTTTTTATTTTTCTGAGTCACAAAATAAAGAAATTAAAAGAAAAAATTGAGTGAAATTGGTATCTACACTTAGAATATTGAAAAATAAGAGGAAAAAACCAGCTCTGTTCTCACTACAATAGTTGCCAAATATTTTATCTCTTTCCTGTTGCCCATGCTACCCTTCTGGGTCTGCCACTTGTCACATACATCTGATAATGGGAGTGAGGCACAGAGTTAATTACAACCAGGGTACTATTTCTGCCTTGGGCACTCAAAATGGACAGAACAGTGGCTTCTTAATTGTCACTATGGAA
Organism: Pseudochirops cupreus; assembly: GCA_028627135.1. Taxonomy (NCBI): domain Eukaryota; kingdom Metazoa; phylum Chordata; class Mammalia; order Diprotodontia; family Pseudocheiridae; genus Pseudochirops; species Pseudochirops cupreus. Next base: position 487,103,242 of record CM053582.1, read on the forward strand.
ACCTAAAATTCATTGGCACCAAGACTCTGGAATGACCTATTGTCACTCAGCAGAGCTAAGTTTAAAGGATTTAAATGTTTATATAAGACACATTTAAAGATTTGAATGACTTAATTTGGGTTGAAAGCTAAAAAAAGTTTAACAATCAGCTTTGGGGGGGGAATGTGGAAGGGAGTAGGCATGACACACTTTTTAGTTTAATCTGTACTATTTACACTTTCTTAAGTGTAGAAAATCAACAAAACAATAAATCAAGTTGATAAGCAATTTGTAGGCTTTGCCAGCTTCTGAGATGTAAATCTTCACAAAGAAAATTTAACAATACTGCTGGAGTTGGTCCCATCCAATTCTAGCACAGTCCTGGTTGAGAGGCCATGTGACATAATGTACAGGTGGCCATCAGTGAAGGAAGTAAGACTTGGGTTCAAGTCCTGCCTCTGACATATATTAATTCTGACCATGGATAAGTCTGTTAACCTCTTGGTGTCCAGGGCAACTCTTAAAAACAAGCCATAGATGAATTGCTTTTCTGCATTGATGGAGGAAGTTTCCTCCCTGGGTTCATTGATGCAGAGGGAGAAGGGAGTTTAGAAATCACAAAAGTCCAACCAACCCATCCATTCTACAAGCAAGGAAACTGCAACCCAGTGAAGATAAGAGATTTGCCTAAGTAGTGAAGATAGGATTCTAACAGAGGTCCTTATATTCCAAATCCTGTAATCTTTCCTCTATGGAAAAGTGGAAAGCCTGCCTCTTTAGGTGTCTACTACACTGATGAAATAACATATAAAAAGCTAAGGTTGGCATGAGGGTACGGTAGGGCCTGATATATGTCACCCTTAAGTGTTCCAATAATAGTTGAAAATAAGACAAGGTGCTGAAAGACAAAACAATCCCCCAATCATGGGCACTGCCTCTCAATCCCCAACAATGCTTAGTCTCTTTGTTACAATCTGCCTCTTGAGCCACAGAGACACAGAACTTGAAAGCTGGAAGGATCATCCAGCACAACTCTTCTGGTCTTACTGATGAGGAAACTGAGGATGAACAAGAGATAATAAATATCTTTGAAGCTTAAAAGCAAACAGATGGCTGAAAGTGGCCTATAAGCGAGGGCCCGGGACTCAGAGCTGTCATGGTCTATGAACATTAGTGTAACAAAATCCAGGAACCCAGGAAACACCCCAAGGAACAACAGAAAATTAGTAGGAAACACCCCAAGGAACAACAGAAAATTAGTCTGTGATGGCCACAGCCTGCTGACATTCAAGTCGTGGAAATCTCACCTGGTCAAAGATTTAACTCAACACAGGGAATTCTGGAAGGTGCTCTAAAGTTATAACCAGCTGGTCAGTCAATAAGCATTAAGCACTCACTGTGTGCTAGCACTTAAACTGTGCTAAAACCTGGGGAAACAAGAAAGGCAAATCTACTGTCTATGCTCTCAAAGAGTTTACTTTCTTAATGGGAGAGACAACGTGTAAACAACTGTGTATATTCAAGATATAGACAGAGTAGATGACAAGTCATCTCAGAGGGAAGGAAGAGGATAACGGAGGGAAATGTGTAATGATGATAATAATAATTATTATAACTGGTATTTATATGGCACTCTAAAGTTTATAAAGTATTTTGTCACTGGTACCTTACAACAACCTGGAGAGGTAAGTATTATTATTCCCATTTTGCAGAAAAGAAAACTGAGGCTCAAACAGAATAAGGATCATGGTCACATAGTAAATAGCAGAGACAGTATTTGAACTTAACTCTTCCAAACTAATTCTGGAACTTGTAACCCTTATGGCATTCTGCATCTATAAGGCATTAAAGGCAGAATACTTTTTGGTCTACTAAATTGACTCTACTTGTGCCCATAAAACTAGGAAAAACTCTTAAAGCAAACATTCCAAAGATTTAGTCCAAGGTACCAAAGGTTTGTGCTAAAGAAGCAATAAGACTCGGCCCTAGGCAGTTCTGGTCCATGCATTGCCATCAATTTTCTTTCCTAGTCTTTACTCAGTTCCTTAATAACAGTTCAATCTCACTTCACAGTGCAGCCCCCAAAAAGTGCCAAATAAAAAAGAATTATTTCCACTGGTCTCAGAATATACATTTCTGTGAGTCTGCATTTTATTGGTTTAATTAGAAATGTCTTCATTAATATTAACAATTTCACGGAAAAAATTGGCCAAACTTTCCAGACATCAGAGAAATACGAATGACGATACCTCTGAGGCGTCGCCTGCGTTAAGAGGGCAAAGAAAGTTACAACCAAGAAAATTTAACATTGGCAGGGCCATGGAAAAACAGGCACATCCTTCCACTCGCCGCTGGGGGAGGTGTGAATTGGGGGATACAGAACAGGCAGCAATGCACAGTAAGAAAAACCAAACTGCCCTTAGACCTCCTAAAGCAAAACAACAGCACTGACTATGGCTGTGTAAAAATAGTAAGAGAAGAGCAATAAAACCTCCAAAAATATATCGAAGAAGAAGAGATTAGAAGGGGAAGTGAAAGCAAATAGCATGTTTTTATTAATGTTAATATACATTTTTAACAGATATGAATGATTTGAAGTTTGTGTTTTTATGTACAATCATCTTATGTTTCATTTGGATGAAAGTTTTTGTTGATAGTTACTAAGTCTAGAATTAAAAAATAAGAGAAAAAAATATTAGGTATGGAGTAGTACATGAAAGGCAGCATAGTGGGATGAAAAGAACTGATTCAAATACTTGAGTTTGAATCCCAGCTTTAGTATAATAATTTTAAAGGTATATAAGTTCTCTTAAATCTCATTTTCCTCATATAAAATGGAGATGCCCTTATTTGTACTGTCATTCAGAACTATTGTGAGAAATGTACTTTGCAAACTACAAAGCATTATACAAAAAAGCTTATTCTAGCTAACATTGACATAGTACTCATTGCAATATAATCTCATTTGGTCTTCACTACCACCCCCAATGAAGTACTATTATCCATTTTACATTTGAGTAAACTGATGGTACAAGAAATCAGGGTCACGGGGCAGCAACATGGTGCAGTGAATAGAGCACTGGCCCTGGAGTCAGGAGGACCTGAGTTCAAATCCAAACTCGGACACTTAACAGTTACTAGCTGTGTGACCTTGGGCAAGTCACTTAACCCCAATTGCCCTACCTTCCCCCCTCCAAGAAGACAAAAAAAAAACAGAAGTCAGGGCCATACAGTGTCTTCCATGAAGTTATTTGAACTCAATTCTTCCTAACTCTTAGTCTAGCATTCTACTTAGTATACCCTGTTATCTCTCTCTCAGTGTATAAATATAAATATATATATATATAAACATATACACATATATGTATATATAAACATAGATGTATGTGTGTATATATATATGTATATACACAAAAATATATGATCTATTTTTATTAATTAGAGCTCTAATCTTCAGTGGTCCATCAAAACAACTTGACTATACAACCAGATTGCTTCCTAGGGCTTAAATTAGTGAGGAAGAGGAGTGAGGACATGAGGAAGAGAAGGAGAAGAGAAACAACCCTAGAAGGAAAGCTGGGAGAATATTTTCTGAAATTAGCATCGTCAATTAGCATAACAATTAAAATCTGGATTGCTGACATAGGATATGCAAATTTGGTGATAAAATACACATATATACATATATAAAATGCATCAATAAAAGCATGGCTAAATATTAGAAATATACTAAGAAAAAAAAAAGAAATATACTAAGTTATAGAGACCATTTGGATGTTAAGTTAGTCATTGTACTTAGAATAGAATAAAATATGTTGCTTAAACACCGTCTTCTCACCACTTCCAAAAACTTTCATTGGCATAGAGAAAATATCCTACTTATAATATGGGAACTTATAACTACTGATTTTAAAAAGGAGTAAAAAATGATTTATGCCATCTATTGTCATTAAATTATACCTACATAAAACACCTTCAATTAACCATGATGCTTTTTTTTTTCACATAAGAGAAAGTTTTTGGATCAAGTGGTTTGCTTAGTTTACAAGGACAGACACATTACGATGCAGCATGCTGAAGTAAGAGTTTTTAATAATCCAACATGGTTTAGAAACAAGTGACTATGACTATATATAAACTTGCCTTCTAACTTAAGAATCCATAAATTCTTCTTCTAACTCAGATGACACCAAATTTCTGCAAAGAAAAAAAATGAATTCATCTTCAGTCTTTCAGTGCCAGCTTTCTGAGAGTAGCCTAGGAAAACTATATTGGAGTAATTCTAGATTGCTCCTTCCCCCAAATAGTAACATGCCAACCATGAGCAAAGGAAACAAATATAGACTGGGCCCAGCTGTCCTGCAGCTTCACACTCCTCAGGTGTCACCAGAGAGAATGTCACATGTTACAAAGCTAATCAGAAATCACGGTGTGGAACCAAGTGTTTCAAGGCCCCTGTATAATTCTTATGCGTTTCGTCTTACAAAGCATACTTAACCTAATTCTCTCAATTGCTGGCCAAAGACTGGAAATCTGTGGAGGACAGACTCTGTGGGTTAATGAGGAGGGATGCCTAACACCATCACTATGCCACACAGGAAAGGAGCCATACTGAATATAGCTCCAATCCTTCAGTCCAACCCTCAGGTTCATAAGTGGCCCCATAGCCTAACAGTTTTCTAGGTGGTACCGAGAGCAGCAGAGTAGCAGGAGCTCTTGAGTGGTCCCTACAGTTTGGCACAAATATTGATGGTGACTTAGGATTCCAGGGCAGCTTCCAAAGGCCTCAGCTAGTAGAGGTTGGGGTTTAGGTTAAGAATAGGAGTAGAGGGCATGGGGAGGGAGTACCAGATAGGGTAGGGACCCCTTAATAGATTCAATTCTAGGCTAGAATCCATGTGGAATCCTAAGGTGGTGGGAGTAGTTCTGAACCTTTCTAACTTAAAAAAAAATTTTTTTACATGAGGGAAGGCAGGGCCATTGGGGTTAAGTGACTTGCCCAAGGTCACACAGCTAATAAGTGCTAAGTGTCTGAGGTTGAATTTGAACTCAGGTCCTCCTAACTCCAGGGCTGGTGCTTTATTCACTGCTGCCACCTAGCCACTAAAGTTCTGAGCTTTTCTAGAGCAATGTTTCAAAGAAGCTTGGGTTGATCTTAGTTCCCTGAGAACACATATTGCTGTGATCTGGAACTATGAGCAGACTAGAGAAGCACAACACCCTCCCCCAGAGCCTAACTTCACTTTGAGAGATACCTCAGAAGCGAATACCCTGCAAAGTAACATCCAGAGAAATGAAGTGCCCTGGCTCTGCTTCAATTCACAATCTAGGGAGTCTGCAAAGTGGGGGTGCAGAGGCAAGCCAGAACTGGATAGAAACCCCCACCACCACCACTAAATTTGTCACTGCTCTTCCATTTAGTAGATGTGTGATCTCAAGCAAATTACTTAATCTCTCTGAGCCTCCAATTTCCTGATCTGTAAAATGGCTGTAGTATAATCCTTACACTATCTGCTTATTGGGGTTGTTAGGATTACAGAATTACATCTGGAAGGTACCCTAGAGGTCACAGACTACAACTCCTTTGTTTTACAGTTGGGGAAATTGAGGCTTAGAAAGGTTAAATGATTTTGCCAAAGCCACACATCTAGTGTGCAAGATGGGATTCAAACCCAGGTCTTTCTGAATCCAAGTTTGGGGCTTTATGTGCTACATTATGCTGTCCATGGTACTTTGTGGATTATAAAGAAATTTTACCTTCTTTAAATTATTATTATTTTTATTATTATTCCATAACCAGTCTGCTATGACACTCTGAGAGGTCCCAGATTATTACAGCATTAGAATATAAAATCAGAATGTTATGGCTGTAAGGCATTGAAGATGTTATCTACTCCAATCTCTCATTTGATGCATGGTGAATCTAAGAACTGCTGAGGGTAAAGTGAGCTGTCCAACGTCAAAAATTAGTGGCAGAACTGAGAACGAGAGACTCAGATCCTTTGACTCCCAGGTCAATGCCCTTTTTTATATATAATAAAGTGTCTTCTAACCATGTGCACTTCTAGATATTCTTCTGGGAATATAGAGACAAGTGCTAAGTGCCTGCTCTGATATTTTCCAGAAGCATTCTCAGGGTGTCATAGAAAAGTGACTATTGAAATGGTAGCTGTTTATAGGTTGTCAGATGTTCCTAGAATCTGATGTTCCTTGGCTCTACGACAGTACTTGGGGTGAGGGGTGGAGAGGGAAGTAGAGTGCTCTGTTTCTGGTTCAGATGCTTTCAATCTGATTTTTCACTTCTGAGCAATGGCAAATTACCTCCAGATTGTCTTTCTCCTCCTGTCATCCTTTCTCCTTGACTTTCCTCTGAAGCTCTGAGTTCCCAGTGGGTGAGAAAAGAATGGGAAAATCACATTACTGGTATTAGGGTGGGTAATTACAGTTCTTCTGTTTCCCTCACCTCTCCCACTTTGCTCCAAAAGAGAATGTGTCAGAATTGGGCAAGGAGCTTCCTCTTTCTTTTCAGGTATGAGGATATAGGTCTCTCTGTACAGAGTAAGAAACTGTATAGCATCTTTCATAGCAATCTTTAAAATTAGAATGTTTTCACTTCTCTCTTTCCTTTTTTTTTAATTTAATAGTATTTTGTTTTTTCCAATTACATGTAAAGACAATTTTCAACATTCATTCTCTTGAACGATTTTAAGTTCCAATTTTTTCTTCCTTCCCACTCCCTCTCCAAGACAGCAGGTAATCTGATATAGGTTATACGTGTGTTGCAGTCTCATGGTGTGTTGTGGCAGAACTGTCTCAAAGAATTCAGTCAGACCACCTCTAATCCAAGTACAGGCATTTATTGAGATTGACACCTCTCATGAAGTGGGCTAAATTCCAAGAGGAACCAGCAATTTAGCAAGATGACACAGGCAAATTTATGGCATAAGGATGCTGATTATGCAATGGAAATTATGAATATTAAAAAGGCAGGAGGAATTTGTTAAGGGATTAGGTAATGGGGAGGGGTCCCTTCTATGGCTCTGTGGTCCATCATCCTGGTTGTACTGCTCTCCAATTGGCCAGCTATTGTGGTCCTATCTGGTCCAGATGGATACTTAGGTAATGTGGTCCTGTCTTGGGCTAAATGGATGATGTGATTGTGCTTCAGTACAAGAACATATCTGTTTTAATATATGAATTGGATCTGGGGGCAGTGACTAGCTAGGGGCTATGGCTGTATTGAGTCTGGGGGCCTGTGGTATGGTTAAAGCCAGATTGTGTAGTTAAATCAGGGCATGCTTGCTGTTCAGTGGGACCTATGCAGAAGTTAGAATATTGAGGCTAGGGGTAGGTTTATTAGGATTCCATCATGTATAAGTATGTAAATATATTTCCACATTAGTCAAGTTGTAAAAGAAACAGAACAAAAGGAGAAAAAAAATCACAATGCAAAAAAATACAAAAAAGTTAAAATAGTATGCTTTAATCTGTATTCAAACTCTATCCATTCTTTCCCTGAATGTGAATAGCATTTTCCATCATGAGTCTTTTGGAATTGTTTTTGATACTTCCATTTTTTCTTAAAGTCCTAAGTCATGAAGCAATGGTTTAAATGTCTATTTATGTGGTCCTGAAAGTTATAAACTTGTATAAAAGGAAGTCAGAATGAAAGTGGCTTTCTAGAAAAACAAGACATTTGTGTAATAGCAATCAGAGGGATGCTCTGCTTTTCATTTGGAAACCTTTCTTTCTTTCTGGCCATTTTCTTTCTTAGTGACCATTTCTCTCTCATCATTAGGATCACTTACTTCAAATGGAATATGTCATGAAAAGTTCCATAGAACACAGTGATGATGGACATCTCAATAGGCTTTAAGGCTTGCAAAACTCTTTACTTATATTGATAATAGTAGCAAACACCTATATAGAGCTTTAAGGTTTGCAAAGCAACTTTACATAAATTAGGTGTTTGTGTAGGTATCATGACAATTTAACAGATGAGGAAACTGAGGCTCAGAATGATTAAGTGGCAATGCAGTTATAGATATCAGGTTCAGACCTAAGTCTTCCTGACTCCAGGTCTAATCCAACAACTGCTTTACTTTATTGTCCGCAACTATCAATAAGTGTTGAACTAGAACTAGGCAAATAAATTACAATAAATGTAAGAGTGTGTTATGTTGGAGAAAGCACTGGCCTAGGAGACTACTTGCTAACTGGATGCATGACCTTGGACAAATCTTTGAACTACTCTGATCTTCAAGTTCCTTGTTTATGGGGTGTCTAGGTGACACAGTGAACAGAGCACTGGCCCTGGAGTCAGGAGGACCTGAGTTCAAATGTGACCTCAGACACTTAACACTAGCCGTGTGGCCTTGGGCAAGTTACTTAACCCCAATTGCCTGTCCCCCTCCAAAAAGCAAAACAAACAAACAAAACCAACCAAGTTACTTGTTTATAAAATACAGATAAGGAGATCTGCCTTTTTCCACCTCCTAGGACTATGAGACCCAAATGGCATAATGTATGTAAAACATGCTTTGTAAACAACAGAGGGCTATATAAATTCAATTTCACAAATATTTATCACCCACACAAAAGCACTGCCCTAGATACTGAAGACACAAAGTGGAAAAATGGTGGGAGGTTTGCAACATTTACACAAATAAGTGTGACAGAGCAAAACGTGATGGGGCAAAGGAGAAACAGAGAAAAAGTATCAATACAGTTAGTGTCTGAGACTGAATTTGAACTCAAATCTTACTGACTTCAAGTCCAGTACTCTATCTATGGCACCACCAACTACCTCCTCTGAAAGGGAGAAGTGTGCGTTAAAACTTGACAGACTTTGGAAGGCCTTAGATCACAGGCTTTATTTTATCGTAGTAGCAACAGGGAGTGACTGAAGATCTTACCTGGGCAGACCTGTGGATTAGCAAGATTTTTTTTTCCAACTACGTGAAGGAAGAAGAGGGAGGAGACTAGAGACTAGAGAGAAAACCAAACACAATTATCTAGGGAAGAAGTGATAAGGGACTGAGTCTGAGTCCAAGTCAATAAACATGTACAGGTCACTGTGCTAAGCTCTGGAGGGAAAAGACAGTACCTCTCCTCAAGGAGCTCCCAGTCTAATGCATGAGACAAGGCAAAAAAGAAGCTGAACTGAGGAATGGAGGTTATCAGGATGCAGGGGAGGGATGAGGAAGTCATGCCGTGGAGTGGGAAATGATCTGAGAAGGTACGAATTTCTGAGTTGATTTCATCTTGCTGAAGATGCGTTTCTGGAGATGATGAAGTCCAAGAAAGGAGACTGATTATAAAAGGACACATTAACATATCAGTATCTTTTTATTTTAACTGGGAAAATTCCAGTGAGGCAAATCCATCTACTAATGCAGATCAGCACCTTCTCTGCAACACAGTCTCCGAAAGTGCCTGGGGCACGGAGAGGGGAAGCTACTTTCCCCAGATGCACATTCAATATATGTCAGGACTTGACAGAACATTGGATTTGGAGTCAGGAAAACTTGAATTTTGTCCACCTCAAGATATTTAATTCTAAAGTTGGGTAACCTCTGTCTGCCTGCATTTCCTTAGCTATAAAATGAGTATAATAATAGCACCTATCTTACAGAGGACCAAAAGAAATAATATTTGTAAAGTATTTTGTAAACCTCAAAGAAAAGTATAAATTATTATTATTATTATTATTATTATTCCTGACCCCTAAGCCAGGTAACTGTCTGTTATGCCATGCTTCCTCTCATAATGTTTGTTTTTTTTATTCCTCCCAAATCCACACTTTTTCTAACTTCCTTGTCTCTATCAAGGGTACCACCATCCTTACAATTACCCAGATTTACCATCTCATAGCCATCCTTAACTTCAAGATTTCATTTTAGCAGACATAAGAAAGAGACAGGGATGGGGGGCTGCCAGTGAAAATACCTGGAGTTAGGAGATGAAGTGTCTTATACAAGGAAGGTCAGAGTCACTGGAGAAGAGTAAGGTAGATGATTGGAGAGGTAGGAAGTGACCAGGCTATGAAGGACTTTAAAAGTCGAATGGGATTTTATATTTGTAAGTATTTACCTGTGTACATGTTTTCCCCCAGTGGAATCTTAAGCTCTTTGAAGGTAATAATTCTCATTTTGTCTTTCTCTTCCCAGTGCCTGGTACATGGTAAGTACTCAACACATTTGTTAAATGGAATTAAATTGAACTGATGTTGTGTCAGTAATAATAGAGAGGAGAAAAAATATTTGAGAGATATTACAGAGGCACAGATATTGTGGAGGAATCATTGCTATGGTTTGTCCTTTATTTTAGAAGAGGACCAATGACATCACTCTCTCTTCCAGAGTTATCAAAATCCATTGACAAGACAAAAGTCAGTATGACTGGTGATGGTCCAGGATGCAGGTCCCAGCCACTGGTCTTGCTGAGGTACCTCCCTCTGTGGCCCTCCCCCTGAGGCAACACCCACTGAGGCCTCAGGCCCTATCCCCAAGGCAGTCATAGAGGTATCTCCTCTTCTGACCCCTTCCCTTCCTCAGGTGCAGGCTGACCTTCCCCCTTGCCAGCCGGATCTCCCAGTCTTGTCAGATCAGCCAGCACCTTCCCTTCACAGGAAGTAGGACTTCCAATCTCCCTTTCCAAGCCCCTGTCCCCACACAGCCTTCAGGGCTTTTTCCCTCAAAGGAAGCGGCTCTCCTCTGGTAGGACAACTAGAGTGCATGTCCCATTCTTCATTTCAGATCTCAATCAAATTAAAGAAAAGTTGGGTAAGTTCTCCAAAAACCCAACAAAGTTTACTGAAGGCTTTCGGGACTTACTGCCACAATTTGAGCTTTCTTGGGGTGATTTGCATATCTTCTTCTCTACCCGTTGTTCTTCTGAAGAGGAGAATCTGGGAACAAGCCCAAAAATTTGGGGATCATTTGGCTAGCAATGACCCCAGAAAATACCCCCCAGGAACAGCTGCTATTCCCACTGGTGACCCAGGATGGGATTATCATATCCAGGAGGATAGAGAAGAGAGACCATATGGTACTTTTCCTGTTAGAAGGCCTAAGAATTGCATTTCAAAAGCAAGTAAATTATCAGAAAGTTAGAGAAATTTCTCAGACAGATCAAGAAAACCCTGCCCTTTTCCTAGATAGACTTGTAGAAGCTATTAAAAGGTACACAAATTTAGATCCTGACTCTATAGAAGGGGCAACAATCCTTAACATGTATTTCATTAGTCAGTCTGCCCCAGATATTAGGAAGAAACTAACAGAGACCTGGTTGCAGCAGAGCAGAAAGAATTCAGGGAACGAACCAGAGACAGAGAATATGCTCGATTCTTGGCTGCTGCCATGGCCAGGAAAAGCCCCTTGGAGGAAGCCCAGTCACTTGGGCAGAGGAAAAACCTGCTTTTGATGCCACACGGAGGGTCACTGGTCCAAGGAGTGCCCCTCCAGGGCACCCCCCCCCCAGAGGGAGCCCCAGGAACCAACGCTGCTAGCACCATGCCCATCTGACCAGGAGGGACACTGGAGGAAGGATGGTCACCAAGGTAAAAGTTGGAGAGCCACCTCCCAGTACCCTGTCCTCCACTTTTCTCAAGACTTGGAATGATGGGGAAGCCTGGGGCTTGGCAGTGCTCCCACTTTCTCCATCTCTCACTAACTCTGGGCAAACACTGAGGCTAAAGATAAGGTTACTCACTTTATTATGGCTAAGTTCTCTGTTCTAACCAATTGGTTCTACCCTCCCCTTCACCAGTCAGGTCAGGGGCATGGAAGGGGAAACTAAGGGATGTCTCCAGACATACCCAGTCCCCTGCCTATTTGAGGATCTGTTGTTTGAACACTCTTTCCTTATGCTCTCCTCTTATCCTGTCCCCTTGTTGGGAAGGGACCTGTTGGTGAAATTGGGAAGCCAATTTTCTCTAGTTAAGCCTTCCAGATCTCCCCCTGTTCCCTCAGGAGTGTGGGAGATAGTTGAGTCAATTGTTTGGCATCAGGAAATTCCTGGGTGAGCTATTTCTGCCATCCCAGCATTTGTTTTGGACTCCTAGGTCCTAAAGTGTCCCCCATCGTGGTCTATATCCAACTAAACACAAAGCCCTGACTCATTCTGTCTAGAGTAGGGCCTAGACCACCAGGTGAAAGCTTTTGAGACTTTGAAAACTAAACTGACCACCACTCCAGCTTTACCCAATCTAGGAAAAACTTTTACTCTCTCTGATGATGGAAGGAGAGAACAGGCTTTAGGAGTTACTGCCTGTTTTTGAAAACTATTAGATTCTGTGGCTGCTATTGCTTTCCATGTGCTAAATGTTCATGGAGCAATTTGGAAAGGAAAGGGATATCTGACAGTGTTTTGGCCTTGCCATAGTCATCTTTAA
>CM053582.1:487116114-487337506 GCA_028627135.1 Pseudochirops cupreus
TTTAAAGTTCTATAACCAAGTGTTAAAAATATATATGTATATGTATATATACAATTATTATTATTAACTACATCCAACTAGAACTTAAGATACACAGGCACTGTGGTAGGGAGATCCATCCTGCCCTACCGGAAAGTCAGAGGGGCGATGGGGGAGGACATAGGAGAGAACAGATTGGGGGAGGGGTTATACAATGGGATGGCTGTTTTGGGGTGGTGGGTAGGGGTAAGATGGGGAGAAAATTTGTAACTCAAAATCTCATGGAAATGAATGATGTAAACTAAAAGAAATAAAAGTTAAAAAAAAAAGAGTGAAGGGAGTCTAACAGTACCAAATCTAAACTCTATTACAAAACTATAATCATTGAGATTATTTGGTATGTTTCTAAAAAACAGAAAAATTGATCAGTAGGTAAAATTGATTTTAAAAATTTGATCAAATTAGGTACATAAACTCTAGAAATAATTGATCAAAGAATGGACTCTGAGGAAGGCCTGGAATGGCCCCCACAGAGAACACTTAGAATTCAGGTTCCCTGAACATGGAACCACATCAGTGATAACAGGGGAATATTGAACTGGGGAAGACTTGGGCCTGCATCTGTTCTTCAAAGGGGTCTCTGACCTATAGTTTCAGTCTTAGGTATCACCTAGAAATCAAATGAGTCCCATTAGGTGAGGACATGGCTGTTCAAATGAGTCAGTTGATAAGCATTTATTAAGTACCAAGCACTAAGTCATTAAATTAGCTTTCCTTTTGGACCAACAGAGGTTAAAATGAATAGAAGTCTCAGAAATCCAGAAAACTAGTTTGATATAAAACTTTATTCCCTCTGAGGGGTTTATTCTCATTGTCAATCAATAATGACATTAACTGGCTATATAATGTTTTAAAATTTGCAATATGCTTTGCACCCATTATTATCTCATTTAATGATGATGATGATGATGATAAGCTAGTATTGACATAGTCCCTTAAGATGTGCAAAGTCCTCTACAAATGACATCTCATTTAACAACTCTGTAAGTGAGGTAAGTACTACCCACAGATGTTATCCCCATTTTAGAGATGAGGAGAATGAATCTCAGAGATGTTGGGTGACTTTCCTACAAGCTTATTATGTCTTATTGCCTGGCCATAAATAATACCAAATATTGGAGCACCCAAGGTTTATTATGTGAAATGTTTATCAAGTACTTTACTATTATCACATATCATTATGTTTTGTTTTATCACTTTAATTTGTTTTTAGGTCCATAGTAGGAATTCCTACCTGTGAATCTCTAATTCAGCTGCAACCTGGAGAAAGCTACCTAGTCTATGTAAGAGCCATCAATGTGGGAGGCCCTAGTGAAAGAAGTGAGCCTGCTACTATCCACACTACAGGTATTGTTTAAATTTACATTCTGCTATTGGGAATAGAGTTTTTAGATATTATGGTGAGAAATAATCAGTCATGATCTATCTATTCCTAACATCTTTAAGAGCTGGGATGCATAGGTCTTTGATTCTATTCTCTGTTGTCCCTCTCACTGTTTTCTTGGACTATTCACCTACATAGTGGGTCAGTCACAGGAGGGTGATTTCAGGAAGTTGATTCCCTCCCCCTCCCTCTATTGCTGACCTCAGAGGGAAGATGGCATAGTAGAAAGACCTGAAAATCATGAGATTTAAATCCTGGTCTCAGGTCTGCCACAAACTAGTAATGTGATCATAGATGTGTATATGAGGTATACTGGGCATGCCCTGGCAAGCTCAAATGTCCCAGTGCCACAGTGAAGTTGTTTGAGAGAGCTTTCTTGGTATGGGCAGGTTCCCATTTGCTACAACCATCATTGACACTGTTCTTGCTCCCATTCACTTCCCCTCCACTGCTTCTGTCAAGCTCTGCATTGTGAGAAATAAAGTGCATCTCATGATTAGGTGGCTCTGGAGCTCAGGGCGACCCTCATGACAATCTTCCAGATTTTTCTATGATGTCTCACCTACTGCACTGGCACTTCTTGGCAAAGTTTGATTCTTATTTCCCCACTTCATCTGTGCCCCCAAGAAGCTTGTGCCCAGGAACCCCAACTGGGTCAGAAAACAAACCAACTAGTTGTTCATTCCTTTGGTCACCTTGTTTTCCGTGGCCTTGGGGCTCTGGTTGATATAGGAAAGAAAGGCAAAAATAAAATTTTAAAAGAATTCACCAGTTGTTGAGCTTTACCCCTGGCTTTTCTTAGCAAAGCAAGGAGCAGGGTCTAATTGGAAAGATGCCTTTTTTTTTAAACAAAGAAGATAAAGCTAAAAAGGTCATCCTGGAGTTTTTTAAAAGTAAAACTTAGTGGTCAATTTAAAAAGTAAAATTTAGATGTTTTAGTTTCTTTAACTTTAGTTTAAAGTGATATGTTTTATGATGAACAGTTAATATTCACCCTTAAAAAAAATTCCCTAGGAGCACTCCTTAATGAAATGTGCTGAACATGTCTATAAATGTGAGCTAGGGCAACTTACTTTTCTAACCCTCATTTCCTTCATTTGTCAGTAAGGGGGGCTCTACTAGATAATCTCTCTGATTCCTTCTGACTCTAACATTCTATGGCTCCATGATTCTAAGTTTACAATTATAATTTTCATATTAAAATAGACAAATCAGTGAGATCATCACTGTTGAGCTGTTCATTCAGATAAATTGGATGGATTAGAGTTTCATCATTCTTTTTCTGCTTTGTTCAGTTATCTATTTAGCCTATATATAAGAAATTAAACACTTCCATGGAACCCATTGCATTTAGTTGAATCATTCCCTAGAGGAGTGACCTCTCTCTTTAGCAAAGAAAACAAGCAGTCTATCAAAAGGCTTTTGGAGATATGAATTAACTTTTAGGAAGAGAACACTTGTAAAATGAATATTCATTCATTCATTCAACAAATCTTTATTTGAATAACATTATGTGCAAGACCATGATAAGTGCTGAAGATACAAAGGTAGAGACAACACATTCAGTAGAGACACAGATTAGCTCAGTAAGAACAGAAATGGGCTCTGTGTGATCTTATGTCTCCCTGTTCCTCAAAGACCTTGCACTTAATTGGCCAGTGTAACAAAGCCAATAGCTTGCTGCCCTTAGAGTTAAGAAATACTGGGTTTGAATCTCACCTCTGCTACTTACTGGCTTATATATCCCCAGACAAATCATTGAAAGGCTTTAAGCCTCAGTTTTTTCATCTGTAAAATGGGGATAATAACAGCATTAGGGAACAACCTCACAGAGTTGTGATGATCAGATGAATGTGAGCTGTCTTAAAAACTTTAAGTTTTAAGTTTCAAAGAAAACTTTAAGTAGGTTAAAAAAAAACTCAACCTCTTAAGGGTCTACTATGTACAAAGCATGGTGTTGAGTGAATGTATAAATATGCCTATTGGAGGAGTGGGTTATAGCAACGACAGATGTGGTATCAGCTTAAAAGTTTCCGTTTCTCAACAACAACAAAAATTACCAGCAATAAAAAGCCAAGAAAGAATTTAAAAGTTTCCTGGAAGTACATTTACTACTGACCAAACTGTCCAAAAATAACATGTGAAAAACAGTTTCTGATTTTATCTCCATAGTACTCCTATAAAGTAGTTAAAGAAAAGCTGTTATCCTTATTCTGCATTTGAGAAAATGAATGCCAAGGAGGTGAAATAGTGTTTCACATCATGACAAGTCAAGAATGGAGTGGGGGATTGTATATGTTTCCATGCCAGACCTACATCTTAATTGAGATACTGTAGCGTATTAAACATAAAATAATTATATTAAGTCATAAGTCATGAGCTAAGAGCCAACAACAAAAGCTCCAAAGTTCTGGACTAAAAGTTTTCTGGAAGAGACCACAGAGAATGCAGGATCGTGGATTTGGAGCTGGAAGGGGAGTCAACCACAGCCCTCATTTAACAGATAAAGACAGAGGTTCAAAGAGAGGAAGTGATTTGCCCAAAGTCATTTGGGTTGTAAGTAGGAGGGCCAGAATTCAAACTCAGGTGCCTTGACTCAAATCTTGCCTCTTTTCACCACATCAAAGAGCACATGATCCAACCCCTCTGGTTTTTCACTCAGAAGACTTGGCTTCTGTGGGCAAATGGTGGAACTTTTCTTTGACCTGGTTCTTTTATCTGCATAATGAAGATTAATAATACTTGTGCTTCTGACCTCAAAGAGTTACAGTAAGAATCATTTAAGATAATGGATGTGAAAATGTCTTGAAAGCACTGTATGATGCAGAGAAAATAAACACAATGACTACAATGGGTAAATGAGGATAATACAAAAAGACAACAAAATTTAGTCAAGTACAGTGGTCAGTGATGGTTCTAGGTGATTGAAATATACTTCCTTCCTTTTTGTTAAGAAACAGCCAATCAGGAGTGGAAAGTTACATGAGATGACAATTGCAATCCCTATATACTTTGATGGTTTTGCTTAGCTGGTTTTTTTTAAATGAAGGTCTTACATCAGGCTTGCTTATTGAGAAATGAATGTAGGTCCAAATAAAAATGTCAGTAAAAAAGAAAACATTAAATTACATATAAATTTTCATATATCTGTTCCCACATCAATGCTAGAGACCTTTAGTCTTTATTGTTTATATGTAGAGGGGAAAATCAATCATGACGCATACACAAGTAAAAAGGAATTTGATTAAAGATGATTTTTTGAGAGGAAAATATAGGATGTTCAACTCATTTGTTTTCAAAATTAGGAACAAAGAATATAAAATTGTATTTGATGAATACAGTGAAAATATTTCAGTTCTGTATTGTGTCCAGTTAAGGGAGAGAGACAGAAGTTTGGAGAAGGGGGGGAGTTAAAGGAGAAGAAGGAAAAGAGAGAAAATGAAACCGAGATGGAGGGTGAAGTGAGAAAGAGGAACATGAGTAAATAACAGCGAATGGAGAAAGAAACATGGGAACAGAAGCAAAAAGGAGGGAGGAGAGACAATGGGAGAAGAAGCACGGAGGGGAGTAATGGAGACAAATTCAGAGAGAATGAAACAGATCCCGGAGTTCTGAGGTGAACATGCAGGTCATATTAGGGTTTTTATCACACCCCATGGTTACCTTGGACTGTGAACATCAGATTATGTTTTTGCTTACACTGCTCCTCCCTCAAGTGGAGATGGCCTTTTCAGGAGTCAGTTCCTGCCCACAGGTGGGGACCTGTAGCCTCCAGGTTACATGTGGTCCTCTAGGTCTATATACACACACATATATGTATATATGATACTCTGCTGTAGAATGAATCTGCTCAGACAGCCATCATCTTTTTTCCCACATTCTCTTCTTCATATCTTAACCATTATTTATCTATCCTGCCCTCAAGCTTTAGAAGGTAGGCTTTGGAGATGGGCTCCCTGTACCTTCTGCTATCACCCTTCCTCACTCTGCTATAAAACAATCTGTTACTCTGTACCTTTTACATCTGACTGCTTTACACTTTTCTCTTTTAAGTGTTAAATAAAATAGACCTTTCTATTATTCAACATTTCAACACACATTTATTGGGCACCTGCTTTGTCCAGGTACACACTGGTGCTTCAGGGGATGTGAAGGATAAGACAGAGTCCACTGCCCTTACAGAGGTTAGCTCATGGTCTAGAAGGGGAGATAAGAAATGTGCATAAATGAAACGTGATGAGTGAAAAGAACAATGAGCTTGGTTCCAGCACCACCTCTGACTATTCTCTCTGTGCCCTAGGACAGGTCACTAGCCCTCTCTGGGCCTCATCTATAAATAAAAAAATGAAGGTGTCTGTAAAGACTGCCACTAAGGTTTCTTCCAGCGCCAAAACTCCTGCTTGAGTTGTTCAAGTGGACTCAAAATTAGGAGGCCTGGGCTCTCCCCTTGATTTGATGCGTGACTTGAAACAAATCACTTGATTATGCTGGCCTTCAATGCCTTTATCTGTAAAATAGAGTCTGGGAGTGGTAGAGGGAAGAGTGGATTGAACATTCTCCAAGGTCTCTTTCAGAGCTGACATTTTATGAGTTTGTGATTCCAGACTCATTACAGTGACCATATAATTAAACTTAGAACCTCTCAGGGCTACTTGTGAAAGAATATACAAGGCATGATGATAACTGTTCTGGATATGTAATCAGAGGATGAGGGGTCGAATCTCAGCTCATCTACTTTCTCTCCATGGGACACTGGACAAGTGGCTTCCACTCTCTAGGCCTCAGATTCCTCATCTGTAAAAAAAAGGATTGAGCTACAGGACCCTTCCGGACCCTTCCAGCTTTAAATGTTTGATTCTTGGACTTTGCATCAATGACAGGCTCTGTTAGCTAAAATTTACATACTTGCCACGTATTCTTCCCTTCCCTAGGTACCTACTTCCATCTTAATAAGGACACCAGGCATCCTTTGCTGTCCATTTCAGAAGATGGGTTTACAGTTGTGCGTGGTAAAGGAGAAAACTCAGCAAGTGAGCCCCGTGATAGTGACACCAGATTTACGAGGTACTTCATATGCAGTCATCTCAAATTCTCACAGGGAAGTGCCATGCAGCAGAGAGAATGTTGGTCTAGGATGGAATTGTTTAACTCTCAGCTCTGGGTTTTACTAGCTCTAGGCTCAAACCTGAGCAAATCTCTTTATTTTCCTGATCTTCAGCTTTCTTATCTGTAAAATGAGTATAATATTACTTTCACTACCTATCACACAGGGTTAATAAGGGGAAAGTGCTTTGGAAATCTTGAAATGCTATAGAAATAGACACTATCACAAGATAAGACCAGCATGGCTTACTCATCTTATTTCACTATGTCTCTCTTCTAGATCTTAAGATCTAGTCAATAGCTTCCCTATAAACAATAAAAATAACTTTTCATTTTTAAATTGCTTAATTCCTAAACCATTCTTGGAGAACATTACCCCAAAGAGATCCCATGCTACACTGGGACAGCTCTAAATATGAGGAATTGGAGATAGAAACTGCTTGTGGAATTTCTACCCATTCATTACTCCCAGTTCTACCCTCTGGGGTCAAGGAGAATAAATGTAATCCCTCTTCTAAATTTTTTGCAATCCAGCTTGGTCCTAAAGAAGATACTTGAGAAGGTCCTTCCTCATTTTCCTTTAGGAACACTGTTTTGACTGTTTTGCGGTGGTAATTCCTTCCGTTTGCCTTGTTGGTGACTGTGTATACTGTTTTCCTGGTTCTGCTTGTTGTATTTTGCATTAGTGTGTAGAAATTTTCCATAGGGCTGGGATTGCTTCACTTTTGACTTCTTTTGAGCAGCATGCCTGGGACACAATGGGCAATTAATCAATGCCTTTTGATTGAGTGATGGCTACAACAGGATTATGTGGTCCCTTAGTGGGTACAGATGGCTACAGGGGGCCAGAGACAACCACAGCCCAGTACACTCATAGTGAACAAAGCATAAAGCTTACTTACGTAAAGTTTACTATATCACGTAAATCTTCATCAGTCTCTCACAGTGGGAAAATTCTAAGTGGTCATCACTCTTTCCATCTATATACTAAGGGAAATAACCTCAGGCTTATGGAGGTGTTGAGAGGCCTAATTAGATAAAGTCTATAAAGTGAGTGGGGCACCTCCGGGAAAGGTTTTTCATAATACAATGAGGTGCTCCTTAATGATGGGTGAATCAGGGGACAGTGAACCTCTTCTGTCTCTTTATGGGCACAAACAACCCAGGCCTGATGAAATGCCCCAGAAAACATTTTGAGAAGAAAAAAGACGGTACCATGTGACTCATTCCATTAAAACTATCAGGGAAAAGGACTAATGGGAGTTCAGTCTTCTAATGGTCCTTTTAGAGGGGCCTGACCTGTCTCTGCAGGTGCTAAGTGAGGAGAATCTGTTTCGAAGCTAAGATCTAAACGAACTCTTCTTTCAAGCCAGGTGGGCTGTCAGGCTGAAAATACACACAGAGCCCAAATGACTGCTTCACTACATCAAAGTCAACCATTGCACAGTATTTTTTTTAAATGTAACTTTAATCAACCGTACATTTAGACCTCAAGTCATTCAGCTCCAAGCCCCGGATCAAAATGGCACTAATAGTTAAGCTCCTCTGATAATAAGAGCTCGTATTCATATAATGTTTTGAACTGGACACTATGTCATTTGGTCCTCACCATAAATAACGCTCTGAGATTGGTGCTATTGTTAACCCCATTTTATAATCAACCAACCAGCATCTCTTTAAGCATCTGTGCCATGCAAAGCCCTGGGGATATGATGACAAAGCGAGAAACGGCCCCAGATCTCAGGGAACCTGCATTCTATCAGGGGAGACAGCATGTATATTTAGAAGAAATACAAAATAAAATCAAGGTAGGGAGGACTCTACCAGTTGGAGATGGTGGAGGCAGTCAGGAGAGGTTTTAGGTAGAAGCTGGCACTTGAGTTGAGTCTTAAAGGGAGTGAAGGATTTGGGGGAATCTCAATTTTACACATGAGAAAACTGAGACTCAGAGGGGTTTTGTGTCTTATCTGATAAATTGTCTACAAAGGGATTCAAAACTAGGACTTCCTGACTTTGAATCCAGCAATCTATCTCATATACTGCTGGAAAGCCTTCTTGTTGTTCACCTGTGTCTTACTGTTTGTGGCCCCATGCACCATAGCAGTCCATGGGGTTTTCTTGGCAAAGATACTAGAGTGATTTCCTTCTTCAGCAGATCCAGTGGATCTTTTTGTCAGGGAATCAGAGATTAAGTGATTTGCCCAGGGTCACACAGCTAGGAAGTGGCTGAGGCTACATTTGAACTCAAATCTTCTTGACTCCAGGCCCAGTGCTCTATCCACTGAGCCACCAGCTGCCTCAGGAAAGCCTTGGTCATGTGCTTCTATTTCACACATGAGTTTTCTTAAATTTACAAAGATGTACTATCAGGTACATTGAAAGTTCTTCACAACTTGTCCCCTAACATATTATTCCCCTCTTAGCACTCTGTGATGCAGACATATTGGCCTGCTCACTGTTGCTCTCACAAGACAGCCCATCTTCTGTCTCCTGGTCTTTGTACATGCTTGGAATGCTGTCTCTCCTAATCTCTGCCTTTTAGAATTGCTGACTTCCTCAAGACTGGGCTCAAGCACTACCTCTTCCAGGAGGTTTTCCCTGGTCCCCCTAGATCAGTGGTTCTCAACCTGTGAGTTATATTCAATTTGTAACAATGAAAATACATCCAGCATACCAGATATTTACATTACGATTCACAACAGTAGCAAAATTACAGTTATGAATTAGCAACGAAAATGATTTTATGGTTGGGGGTCACCACAACATGAGCAACTGTATTAAAGGGTCGCAGCATTAGGAAGGTTGAGAACCATTGCCCTAGATGTTAGTGCCTTTTTCTCTAAAGCTACTTTCCATCTACCTTGGATGCATCTTATGTGCACACACGTACATTGTCTGGCATGTTACAGTAAGTTCCTTGAGGGTACAGATTGGTTTTCTTTTTTTTTTTTGGTCTTTTCAGTACTTAGCACAGTGACTAGTACAGAGTAATGAATGCTTATTGATTGATGTTGATAATTCAATTAAAAAAACTATTTACTTAAAGCTTACTATGAAAAAGGCACTAAAACACACACTGGAAATACCAGGACATATTGAAAAACAGCATCTGTCCTCAAAGAGTTTATATTCTATTAGAGCAGTGGCTCTCAACCTTCCTAATGCCTTGACCCTTTAATACAGTTCCTCATGTTGTGGTGACCCTCAGCCATAAAATTATTTTCGTTGCTACTTCACAACTGTAATTTTGCTACTGTTATGAATTGTAATGTAAATATCTGATATGCAGGATGTATTTAAATTGAACATAACCCACAGGTTGAGAACCACTGTATTAGAGGGTAGAGATACAGACTAGTTCTCTGATTTCTTTGGTATAGGGAACTCCCAGGTTCTCATCCTAAATATCCAACTGCTCATGGGACATCTTGAAATGGATGTCCCATAGACATTTCAAACTCAAGTTAACATTCCTGCACCTCCTCCCCCCCAAAAAAAATCCTTATTCCAAACTTCCTTATTATTGTTGAGGGCAGGAGCATCTTCCCAGTCACCCAGGCTAAGGCTGACAAGTGACTTATTCATAGTAAGCATTTAATAACTGCTTTCTAAATTGAATTATCAAGTGAAGAAACTCCCTCTATCAATGCAAGTTGACACCTTCTCTGCAAATTCTTAGAGTTACCTGGCTTACTGAGAAGTAAAGTGAGTTGCCCAGGGTCACACAGCCAGTATGTGTCAGAAGCAGGGCTTTAGCCTAGGTCTTCCTGACTCTGAGACAAGCTCTCCATCCACTACACCACACTATCTATATCCTTTAAGCATATAGATAAATTTGAGATAATGGGAAAGGAGCAGGAAAGACTTTCCTGTAGGAGGTAATATCTGGGTTAAGGCTTGACCAAAGCCAAGAATTCTTGGGAATTAGAAGTGTGGAGTACATTCCAGATGTCAGGGATGGACAGCCTGAACCAAGACATGGTGGCTGGATAAAGAATATAAAATTCAGGAAAAAGCATTTAGGCTGGAGTATATGAAAGGGAGTAATCAGTATGGAAATGTGGGCTGAATGAAACCACTCTGTGAAGGGCTTTTAATGCTACGCTGAGGAATTTAACTTAAGCTTCATGAGCCTCTGAATGCTGGTCTTTTAATTATCCTCTAATTCCCCTTCCGTGGAAGGGACTGTGGACAGAGATGAGACAATTCTTTTAGAAGAGAGTCTCAATCAGAAAATCCTGCCTCAAAGTTCTCTGCAAATTACTGGGATTCTTTCATTCTTATCTTCAAGCCTGTAGATACTGTCCTTTCCTCTTCTGGGCCCTGCAGAATCTCAAGTCTGTCCTCAATTTTCAGTGTTGAGGTTGGGCTGCCATAAGTCACTTTGGGAGCTTAGATGGAGGTGGAGGAAACTATGAAAGAAACCAAGGGTCTGGTGCCATTGCTTCTTTATACCAAGTCAGCAACCAACCAATTAGCATCTTAATGGACCACTTATTATGTGGAAGGCACTACGTTAGGTGCAATTCCAGACGCAAAAAAGCATTAAGTATGACTCCTGCCTTCAAGAAGCTAGGATGGGAAGATCATCTAGATACAAATATAGAATTAAAAATACAAGATAATAACGAGGTACCACATGACAAATGCTGAAACCATGGAGCCCACAGGAGGGAAGGTTTATCGTAGGGTGAGATGGTAAGGATTCGTGGAGATGTTACTTTAGTAAAACAATAACTTGTATAGCACTATGCTAAGTGATTTGTAAATATTATCTCATTTGTTCCTCCAACAACTCCAGAGGGGTGGGTGCTATTATTACCCTCATTTTACAGGTGTGGAGACTGAAGTAAATAAGTGACTGGCCAAGGTCACAGAGCTAGTTGTAATTATCTGAGACAGAATTTGAACTCAGATGTTCTTGACTCCCAGCCCATATCACTGTACCACCTAACTGCCTCTAGGTACTTCTTGAACTGGGTCTTGAAGGATAACTAGGATTTGGATACATAAAGAATACTTGAGGTGGTAAGTGAGAAAAATATGCAGCATCTTTTTGAGAGAGGCACTGGCTAAAGATGAAGGTTTCATATTGGGAAGTAGGAGGAGATCAAATTGGAAGGGTAAACAGGGACCAGATCAGAGAAAGTCTTCAGTGCCAGGATATCAAGTTTAGATTTTCATTCTGTAGGCAAAGGGGAAACAATGAACATTTCTGAGCAGATGACTGATATGAGTGGTATTTTGTTTTAAAGTTTTATTGGTATTCAAAGTAATTTCCAGATATACTTCTCCACCTACCCTGAGTGGGATTTTATAAAGATTAAACTGACAGCAATGTGCAGGATGGATGGGAGGGGGATAGATGAGTCACGAAGACTGGTGAATATAGTGGGATATTACTGTGCCTTGAGAAATGATAAAAGAGACAGTTTGGAGAGAGTTGGGAAGATATTTATGAAATCATGCATGGTAAGGTGAGCAGAACCATGAGAATAAGTTATACAGTAATAATATTGGAAATATAAGTGACTTGGAAAGACATAAGAATCCTGACCAATGCAGTGCCCAGTCATGAGTCCAAAGGACTGATAAGGAAGCATGCTACCCACCTTCTGGTCAAGAGGTGATGGGCAAAAAATGCAGGAGACCTTTATTTTTGTACACAGCCAATGAAGGAATTTTTTTCTGTTCACTTGACCCTGAATATTTGTTAGAAGGGTTTTGTTTTTCTTTTTAAAATTTGGGGAGTAAGGAATATAAGAGAGAGATCAATCAACCAATCAATTGTGTTCAGTACCTGCCAGACACTGTGGTAAGTAATGGGTGTACAAAATGAGGCAGAGTTCCTGCTCTCAAGGAACTTAAAATCTAATAGGAAAAAATCAAATGGGGGAAGAGATAATACTTATTTGTTGAAAAAAGTTAAAATAAGGAGACTATTGTAATAATCTAGATATGAAGTGGCAAATGATCTTACTAAGGAAGAATCAAAAGAACATCACAACTGATTGAATGTGTGTAGAAGGGAGCATGAGGTAACAAGAGATGATGGAGAGGGAGGAATGACAGAGTGAATGGGAGAATGAATGGCATCCTAGACAAATATAGGGAAGTCAGTAAGGGGAGTTGTTTTGAGGAGGAGAGAGGGAAGGATGAAGGTTTTCCTAGACCCTTGGGAACCCTGTTCAACTATCCTCCTAACTAAAAGTGTTGACACCTCTTGAGCAACATCTGGAAGACTGCGAAAGGAGTGAACTTGCCAAGGTGTATGAGGTGTATGTTTTTGAAGGCAGTGGAGATCATTGCCTTACAAAGTTTAGCCTGAGCAATCAGTGAGATTTTTGAGAGTGGGTGGAGAGGCTCAATGACTCCAGTTGAATTAGAAACTTTGACAGCTTCTAAATTAGATCTTGGATAGTGTAGGAGGCTTCTGGACAGCCAGCGCAGCAGAAATACTGGCAATGATATTCTTTGATGGATGCTTAATTTCCAGTGAAGATCATCTTCTGCCAAGTCCCCTATCTTTATAAGACAAGACACAAGTCTAATGCTTTGTATATATATTCAAAGAACCTAAAGTCATTTCTGAAGGTTTGCCCAGATCAACAATGCTGCCAAACACCAGCTATGACTTTTGAGTCTTTTCTTATTACTAAATGCTCTTTCCTGACACTCCTACCCATTTCACTCTTGCTATCCCGCGGTTTTTCCCTATGATTGCCTTGAAAAATTGCAACCTTGATAATGAGGTCTGCCTGCACAGCTGTGAGCTAGGTACTCTGTGTTCCGTTTCCTTCCCCTCCCCACTGCTGGGCTCTCCACTGAGACACCAGTTCTTATTAGTCTCTGCCACTGATTCTAGGTGAAGTGAATTACCCCCCATTATAGCCATTTCTATTATAGCAATTAGCTTAACAGTCCTCCACACTGGCTTTGCACTTTATGCTCTGGAAAATTATATTTCGTCTGCAAGCTTCAATGTATATGGTTGCCTTTCTCCTTTTTCATTTTGTGAGCTGTCAACTCATTCTTTTTCCACTTGTGACTTACAATTTTAACTTTAGCCAAGTTCTTATTTTTTATAATTCTCAAAACCAGTGATTTAAAAAAAATAAACAATCACCTCCTTCTTTGGTGTGTTTCTTTTCCCTTTCTTCTACTTAATTACCATCACAGTAATCTTACTTTTTTCATCTTCAGAAGAACTAAAATAGTGAATGGTTTTGAGAGAATCACACTCAGAAAGATGAACTAAATGGTAATAGAACCTGTGAGAGTGCACCAGCAGAGACATAGGATATCCACAAATCTTCCTGCAGGGACTTGCAGTGTACTTCTTGTTTTATAAGCAGCAACATGGTACCATAATGAAGCAATGGGACGTAGTGGATAGAGTGTTAGTCAGGGAGGCCTAGGTTTGAATTCTGCTGCCCACCTAATAACTGTGTGACCCTGAGCAAGTCACTTAACCTGAGTCTGTTTCCTCATATCTAAAATGGGGATAAGAACAGCACTTATCTCATTAGGAAGGTGAGGATCAAATGAGATGATATGTATAAAATGCTATACAAACATTGGATATTTTTCTACCTACAAATACAAAAATCTTGCTGAATGTGAAACTCTTCCGCCTCCAAATCCCTCAGGGTCTCTGTCTCTAGATAGATAGATCGATCTAGATATATATCTAGATGTACGTATATCTAGATCTATCTGTATAAAGTTCAAAATCCCTAGCATGGCATTTGAGGGCATTTTCTGGCCTCAGCCTACTTCTCCAGCCTTCTCTTTCACCCTTCCTCATCAGCCTTCATCATAGCCCAGGACTGCTTGCTATCCCTCCTCCTACTATCGCTGCGTCTCAAGGTCATACCTACTCTTCAAAAGCTTAGATGCCGCTTTGCCACAAGACCTTTCCTGAATCCCCCACATACATTTCCTGCAAAGTGTATAATCTCTTATGACATTTGAAGTGTTATTTGTACTCTCTCCTGATATGTGGAGCTGTCTCTTCTACTAGATTTCCAGTTCCACGGAAGCAAGGCCCCGTGTCTCATTCATCTTTGTAGACCTTACAGCACCTAAAGCCGTGTCTTACTTGGCTTGTTATGTGATCAAAATTGAGAGGCAGTGTGGAGTAAGTGTATAGAGTGTGGCGTTAGGAAGGACTTGGATTCAAAGCTTGCCTTGGACACTTACTTGTGATGTGACCACGGGCAAGTCATTTAACGGCTCAGAGCCTTAGTTTTCCTATCTGT
Source organism: Pseudochirops cupreus (assembly GCA_028627135.1). Lineage (NCBI taxonomy): Eukaryota > Metazoa > Chordata > Mammalia > Diprotodontia > Pseudocheiridae > Pseudochirops > Pseudochirops cupreus. The sequence continues at coordinate 487,130,902 of CM053582.1, forward strand.
AAAATGGGGAGATTAGCAGTACCTACCTCTAAAGATTAACGTGAGGATCAAAGATGTTTTGCAAACCTTATGGGACGAATATAATGCAAGCTATTACTACTATAAACATCTGCTGAATTATGAATTAATGAAAACTAAAACCTTTGTATTCCAAAAATTAGATGTGTTGCTGTTATGGGAAGCCTGATACCTATTAAAGGACGTCATTACTGGGAGGTGGAGGTCGATGAACAGATGGACTACAAAGTTGGTGTGGCATTTGAAGATATCAGAAGAGGGGACCTTGGGGCAGACAGCTCTTCCTGGTGCATGAGTCACACTTTTATATCATCAAGGTAAAGTAAAACCTCCACTTCCCAAGGACTGAAATTGCCCTCTAAAGGACTTCTAATTAGCAGCTATGAATGTCAACAAAACAGATTAGACATGAAACTATGGTTCCATGATGTTTCATGACCTTCATGCTCACTTCTCTTGCTGTGTATTCTGAGGCCCAGATCAGGAAGGAAAAAAAGATTCCTAGAAACTGCTTACCTATTCAGAAAGGATCTGATTTACAGTCTAAGCTCCACTGTGTTGAGAACATGCATAATTTAATTTCCCCCCCTGGTAACATAGGGGGGAAGTTTATACCACGATTCTAATTTGTGTTTAGGGACACAAATTTCTTTCCTTAGACATTCCAGACCAGTGTCATACTACTTCAACAAAACAGTTGGGGCAAATTCCCATGGTACAGAATTTCCAATAGGGAAGAATATTCTTGCACCATTCTTCCACTTCTAAAATTGTAAAAAAGAAAAAAAAAAGGACAATTTCATTTGACCATCAAGAAAATGTCTAATTGCCTTTCAAAGTAGTCCGACCTTGCCTAGGACCTCCCTGGCTTTATGAGGCTCCTGTTCCTATCTGCATCATTCCCACAAATTGTTACTTTTCATTGCTCTCCAAGAGATTAGTGTTATAACTCTAATTGCATCTTTTGTCCAAGCAGATAGGGTAAGCCTTAATTTTTCCCCATAAAACATATTCAGCAAGTATAGAGCTGAATTTTTTACTGCATCGGAAATCCAATTTGGATGTTCTAAGGATTACTATGCCCAGAGCCAGATTACAAAAACTATCTCCAGAAAGAGATTGAAAACAACAGAATGGTAGGCAGGAACACTTGACTCTTTAGAATAGATAACAACAGCATTTAAATCTGAATGGAAAAGCCTCATTAAGTCAGATTCCTAGACTTCTGCTTTTGTAGCTGGGCTGAAGGTGACCTTGGCTAAAATCTAGGAAGGAGGGTGTGCTGAGGGTTGAGCCCGATCAACAAACCCCCTCAAGCCCAGCAGCTATTACTCTATCAGTGGTTCTCAACCTTCCTAATGCCGTGACCCTTTAATACAGTTCCTCATGTTGTGGTGACCCCCAACCATAAAATCATTTTCGTTGCTACTTCATAACTGTAATTTTGCTACTGTTATGAATCTATCTGATATGCAGGATGTATTTTCATTGTTACAAATTGAACATAACCCCCAGATTGAGAACCTCTGCATGAAACAACTTGCCACTTCTGCTTTCTAGCTTTTAAATTAGGATCACTTGATCCTTCCTATCTGGTTAACTCAGCTGGTCGGGGTAATATTTTAGGAAACTTTTCCCACACAACACACCTCTCATGTTCTGAATTTTCCATCACACACCAAGGGAAGTAGAGGTTCTCTTAATAGTCCATAGTAGGGATGGGTATACTGGCAGATAAGGGGGTAGGGACAATGACACACACACAAAAAGACATTTTGAAGTCTTTATTTTTTTACACTAGAGGAAACTGAGACTATGAGGTTATCCAATAACCAATAATCCAATAACCTCTCATCATAATTGAATTTGTAAGTGATTAAAGTTGAAACACAGGATACAAAAATATTTAATGAATATACCTCACCTGTGCTACTGATAGTGGATCAGGAGTATGGTTGTTAAAGAGATTAGAATAAAAAACTGGGGAGAACAAAAGGAAAGCAAGGATAGTGCTGAAAAGCAGAAGAGAGAAATGGGAGGCGCCACAGAACAGGGGAAAGTGGGCTGACTCTGGAGTCCAAAGACCTCGGTTACAATCAGTTCTGTGACTTGACTCTAAATGTGGCTCTCTTTCCATTCCACCATGATGCCTCTCACCAGAGATTTCTTAGTGTCCCATCACATCCTGCCTTTCCTAGCATAGCTGCAACACTGCCAGGTATAGGGCAGCTAGCAGTGACCAGTCCAGGAGTCTAATTCTAGGTACTGTTGCTACTCCTACTAATGAGTGATCATCATTCCCATGGTATAGTCATTTTAGCTCCTTGGAACTTCTTGATTTAGAAAAGGAAAAGCTTAACACAAGAGAGCAGCTTGGTCTGCTGTGACAGCAGCAGGTGTCTGAAAGGTGAACCAAAGAACTTCAGTGCAATCACTGGGAACCACTGGGTTAGAACACAAAGGGCAAGTTATTCACTCATTTGGGTACTGAGCCAAAGATGAAGATTTTTTCTATTAAATAAAAGGTGCTAGAAATGGCAAATAACCTCTCTAAAGTTAAAATTTCTGTTCTTTGGGCAGACTAATTCCCCTTTAAACCAAAATACCTAATTATATTGTCAAGCACGACTGTCCTTAAATTATCATGATGTCAATTCTGAATTTCCTTTATTATAAAGCATCCTTTCCCACCCAAATACTACAAATTCAAGTTCCTTAAATTTATGTTTTAACAGTTTCCTACAGGAATTTTAAATGTAAAATGAGTTTCATGAAAACACTATATTGAGTTTCTTAGGTAGAGTGATTTGCCCAGCACAAACAAATTTGAAATTAGTCTCTTGAGTCAAGTGCTGAGAGAAGACACAGCTTGGAAAATATATGGCTTTGGAAACAACAAATTACTTTGGTATTCATTTAACAAAGGAAATGTCATAAAAATGTTAATAAAATCAGGAATATAAAATGTTATATGCAATAGCAAAGCCACGAGTTTTGTGAAGCTTTATTTGTTTTCAAATTTTCAGGCATAAATATGAATTTCTGCACAACGGGGTTACTCCAGAGATCCAGATTACAGTTCCCCCAAAGAAGATTGGAATCCTACTTGACTATGACAGCCATAGATTATCTTTTTTTAATGTGGATATTGCACAGCATCTTTATACATTTAGCTATCCACTACAACATTTTGTGCAACCCTGTTTTTCTTTAGAAAAGCCTGGATTGTTGAAAGTTTGTAATGGAATTTCAATGCCAAAGTTTGCCACAGTCTTTTAGAATAGATTAGTGTCTAATGGTAGGCTCGATTCTAGAAAAAATAAATGTGCAATTGGTAAAAATGGTCCTTGTTGCTCCCTCCCCCAAATTTCCCCTTTGCTTCCTAGCCCCCACCCCCAAAACTCTTAGTTTTAGATGTACGCATGCTGGTCAGGTCTCTCCAATTCGATGGAAAAAAGGGATTTGATATAGCCATTTTTGTTAAAGTATTGAAAAACTTAATGGCTTACTCATACAATCATAAAGTTTAGAGCTAGAAAGAATCTTGGGGAAGCTGATGGCTATCCAGGATAGAACTTCTTACCAGATGGCATTATACTAGTAGCAGTACCTGAATTTTAAAAGTTGCAATCAATCTTTAATGAATTTCAGGTCCAGGGGAGTGAGATGTTCTGGGGACTCCTTGGAGACCCTCAATCACACCAATTAGCTGGCCCAACCTATTAAGAGTACAACAGCACATGTCACAATTTAATTCCTCCTTCCCCAATGCCCACCCCATCCCTTTCAGCAACTTTCCAAATATGATCAAAATTTGGTCAACCTGTTTTGCATATGGCACTGTACTAGGTCCAATGGGGGAGAAGATGCAGTGTAAAACAGTTCTAGCAGATCTTTTTGTGGTGGCTAAGAGCTGGGCATTGAGGGATGCCCATCAATTTGGGAATGGCTAAATAAGCTGTGGTATACAACTGTGATGGAAAATATTGTGCTATAAGAAATGACAAGCAGGATGATTTCAGAAAAACCTGGACTTACGTGTACTGATGCAAAGTGAAGAGAACAAAATCAGGAAAACATTGTACACAGTATTAGCAATATTATTCGGTGAAGAACTGTGAATGACTTAGCTATTCGCAGCAGTACAATGATCCAAGATAATCCCAAAGGACTAATGACGAAGCACACTATCTGCCTTCAGAGAAAGAAGTGATATTGTTTGAATACAAACTGAAGCATGCTGTTTTTCACTTTGTTTTTCTTTTATTCCAGTCTTCCTGTACAAAATGACTAACATGGAAATGTTTTACTTGATTGCATATGTATAACCTATATCTGATTGCTTACTGTCTCAGGGAGGGGAGAAGGGAGGGAAAGAGGGATAGAATCTAGAAATCAAAAACTTTTTAAAAAATGTCAAAAAATTGTTTTAACATGTAATTGGGAAAAAAGTAAAATAAAAGTACTCCATACCTAAAATTAGAAGGCAGAAAACTGTAGAAAGTATCCAGGCTTCCATGTCATTTCTGGGCCATTTCCAAGTCATGCTACCACTCATATATACTCTCTCCTTTCTAGCACCTTCCCCTATTAGAATGTAAGCTTCTTGAGGACAGTCTGTCTCAGTGACTTGTATCTGAATTCCTAGTGTCTTAACAGTGCCTAAAACACAATGCTTAACAAATGCCCTCTCATTCTATTTGCAGAGAGATTAATGTGGACAAGGATGGTTAGGAAAGAGCTTCACAGGGGAAGCAAGATTTGAATTTGAAACAGAAGTATCATGTTACATGGTTATGCCATAAACAAACATTCAAGGGATAGTGATTATGTCCCTATCTTCTGAAAAACAGAAGGAAACTAAGACTTATGGGTGGGAGGCAGAAGATTAAGAAATCTGGGCAGTTGGGAAATCTGAAGTGTGGGGTGCACTGCCTGAGTTACAAATACAAACTTCCGGAACAGGCGAAAGTTGTTCCACTACACATCACAAATGAATGTATAAAAGTGGGCGCACACACAGATGCATGTGTGTATAAATAAAATACCCACGTGAATCATCTGGTATTTCTTCCATACAGCAAAGCTGCCAAACCATACTGTTTGTATATGGGATACCCTCGTATTTCACTGCTCTTTCCCTTGGCTCCTGGTGAAATAACCCGGCTTGAGGACTTCATCACAGGGAACCGCTGCCGTAGCAAACCATACCACACCTTCTGTCTACCCTTCAGATTATGAGACTGATCTTAATAAGAGTTTGTCATTGCTTCCCTGCTCAAAAGGCTTTAGGTTGCCTAGAGAATAAGTTTAATTTCATACTTCAGTTTAGTTTTCATATTCTTGGTGTTGTATTACCTTTATAAACATGTATTACACATTCCCACTTCCAGGCCTTAGTTCACATTTACAAAGCACATAGCCTTCAACTCTGTTAGATAAACATTGCAAGATTATCTCTATTTCCTACAGAAGAGGAAACTGAGACTGAGAGGTTAAGCAACTTCCTCAAGGTCATACGGCTCTGGAACTCTCAAGCCAGGACCTGAACCCAGGCCTGATTCCAGGTTCTAACCTTGTCTCACTACAACACAGTAACTTCGAATCCCAATCCCACCCAAAACATCATTTCCACTCCCTGTTTCCCATCTCTGCTGGAAATCCTCAAGGTCCAGCTGAAGTGCCACCTTTTCCACAAAGCCTCCCCTAACCACTCCAGCCCTTGATCTATTCTCTGGATTCAACATTTCTAAGTAGACTATATTATTAGTTATTTTTGGGTTGTTTTCTTCCTCATGGAATAAGTCAGGGTCAGAATTGACCCATGATAACTTTCTCTAGTACAATATCATATACAGTAGCTGTTCAGTATTTGTTGAGTGACAGAAGCCTAGTAAGGGCAATTAGGTGGCTTTGTAGACAGAGTGTTGGACCTGGAGTCAGAAAGACCGCGTTCAAATCTGGCCTCAGACCCAGGGCAAATCATTTAACCTTGTTTGCCTCAGTTTCCTCATCTGTAAAATGAGCAGGAGGAGAAAATGGCAAAGTACTCCAGTACGTCTGCCAAGAAAGCCCCCAATGGGGTCATAGTCAGACACGAGGGAAAGCAACTGAACAACAGAGAAATAATGTGTTGCCCAAAGGGAACACCTGTAGCCACATTTGACAGGGACATTTTGTAGCTGGTGTCCTCTCATGTGATGGCTGAGTGTAGCTTTTCTCAAGTCAGTAATGGGGAACCAGCAGTTAAAGAGATGGGAATTTCTGGCACAAGGAAGAATGAGGGCAATTAAAATGCAACAGATACCTAATAACAGGGCATATAAATTGGTTAAACAATTATATTGCCTGCCTCTGCATGAGGAGAGTGACTGCTTTGGAAATCACAGATCTACTATTTTCATCACCACTCTGGTACTCAACTGTCAGTAAACTCTACCCTAACCAACTTCATTTCTGCTTATTGTATTTCAGTTTTCAATGGTAAATTTAAAAACTTGGTAGTCAATCTTTAAACTCTGCATATATATTAGTTATAAAATATTATATGAATTAAATTATAAAACTGTTCCGCATTAAACTAGAATGTTCATACAGTAGCCAAATTAATGCCATACATCTCAACTTGTCTATGCCTTAATCTCATAACCAAATCTTTATCACATTCAAAATAATGCCTCACTTAAAATTTCCCATCATTTTAAACACCTATTAAATATGACAAAAAGAATAAAAACAGTTTTATGTTTTGAAAACCTCTATCTACTGGAAAAGCATAGCTTCTAATCTCACGTTATTCATGAATTAACAACCTGTCCAAGCAATGTGGTAGATTTATTTCGAGAAGAAAAAATTTTAAGGACATATAATGTAGTATTCAATGACAGTGCTCAAAATTCTACATGACTCCACAAAATAGAAAAAGCCGGGGGCTAAGATTTTTAATAAAATTTTATTTGTCTTAAAGTATGACACTCAAAAGAAAAAAAATTAGGATGATTCAAGTTACCTTGCTTTTTTCTTCATCAGTAAGGTATATTTCCATTTCTATACATCCTTTTTACCAAACATTAAGAAATAAGCCCAGTCTAAAAACAAACCCATTTTTGCAAACATTAAAGAGTCATTCAAACCAACACCTGCACTCTTTCAATACAGTGGTCTTATTCACATAGCTGGTTTCCATCAAGAGGACACACCCCGTCACCTTTACATGAGCCTGTTGGGGGAAAAAAGTCAAGCAATCATACAGAGAAGTTGCTCTATGAATAACAAAGACTTCTTACATAGACATGACCACTGAAAAGTTTGCTGTAAAAGTACAGGAAATTATCAAAAGCTTTCAGTTCCATTATTGGTTTTATTTCTTATTATGTAGCTCTTGGCAATTCATCCAAGGGCATCAGTTTTGTATTTCAGGACAGGCAAGGAGCTGGTGTAAGCCTAATGTCATTGATTACATTATGAAATTACAGGAAAGGACTTTTTTTTCAACTGGGTGGGATTGGAAAGTTATATCACATAAAACCTAAGATAACAATTCTACTAGAATTAAAGTAATTTATTAGAATTGCTATACAGATGACTATTTTTCTGCTGATACATAACCCCTTAAATATACCCAACAAAAAGTTTTTAAGACCCAGGTTTTCATGACATTGAGTAAAAGCTTAATAAATACAAGGCTAGCAAAGTACTTATTATTATTGGGGGGAGCTTTTTGGAGGGGGGTGGGCAGGGTAATTGGGGTTAAGTGAGTTGCCCAAGGTCACACGGCTAGTAACTGTTAAGTGTCTAAGGACGGATTTGAACTCAGTTCCTCCCCTGACTCCAGGGCCGGTGCTCTATTCACTGCGCCACCTAGCTGCCCCAGCATTTATTATTTTTAACAACATATTATGCTTTAATCAAAGAAATACTAAGTTTAAAAGTCCTTTAAAAGGTAATTTAGCTTATTTCTGCCTCCTCCACATGCCTATACCCTTGAAAAGGGATACCAGAAAGATAAGTGAGGATCCTAGATGGCCCAGAGCAAACAAAATGGAACCACTGCTCTCCTTCTTCTGCCAATACTTTCTTCTCACTATATTGAAAAGGTCTAGGTGGTGGAACAGAGTACTGGACTTAAAAGAGTCAGGAAGATGACTGGAAGACCTGCCTCTGAACCATGGGAGTAGCCATGAGTTAAGAGAAAAGGAGTTGGCAGTGTGAGAGGTTGTGGAGGTGGAAAGACAAAAGATTTGGCAACTGAAGGCATTCATGAGAAGTAGAAGAAAAACTGGGAAAAGAAATCAGAGTAATACAAAAGACTCATGAAAAGAAAAAGAGTCATAGCATGGGAAAAATGTACAAAAACTTACAAGGAAAATAACTCCCTAAAAACATGGAACTGGCCAAAGGAAAAGAAAATACAAAAGCTCACTGAAGAAAATAATTCCTTAAAAATTAGAACTGAACAAGTGGAAACTAATGACTCTCTGGGACATCGAGATATAGAAAAACAAAATCAAAAAAGTAAAAAAATAAAAGAAAATGTGAAATTTCTCATTGGAAAAACAACTAACCTAGAAAATAGATCCAGGAAAGAAAATATAAAAATTACTGGACTACCTAACAGTCAAGATTAAAAAAAAAAAAAGACTGGACACCTTTCAAGAAATTATCAAGGAAAACTGCCCTGAGATATTACAACAGGGCAAAATGGAAATTCAAAGAATCTATCAATCACCACCTGAAAGAGATCCCAAACTGAAAACTCCCAGGAATATCACAGCCAAGTTCCAGAGCTCACACAGCAAGGAGAAAGTATTGAAAGCAGACAAAAAGAAACACTTCAAATACTGTGGAGCTAGTCACGATAATACAGGATTTGGCAGCTTCCGCATTAAAGAACCAAAGGGCTTGTAATATGATATACTGAAAGGCAAAGGAGCTAGGATTAAAACCAAGAAGCACCTACACAGTAAAACTGAATATAATCTTTCAGGGAAAAAATTGACATTTTTTTGGCCTTTCAAGTCCTCTATTTCTAAATAAAAGACCAGAGCTGAATAAAAAGTTTGACCTCCAAATACAAGACTCAAGAAAAATGTAAAAAGGTAAAAAAGAAACAAAAAAGAGAAAACATAAGATATTCAATAAGGTTAAACTGTTTATATATTTCTATATGGCAAGATAATATTTGCAACTCTTAACTTTATTACTATAAGAGCAATTAGAAGGAGTATATGTAGACAGAAGGTATGGATATAAGGTAACTCTGATGGGCTGATACCCCCCAAAAAACAAAATAAAGGAGAAAGAAAATTGCACTGGAAGGGGAAGGGGAGACAAAATGGGGTAAATTATTCCACATAAAATAGGCATGAGAAAACTATTATAATGGAGGGGAACATGGGAATGGAGGATGGCAGGCAAAGCTTAAATTTTACTCATCAAAATTTGCTCAAAGAGGGAATTAACATACATACTCAGTTGGATACAGAAATCTATCTTACCCTATAAAGAAGTAAAAAGGGAGGGGATAATAGAAGGCAGAGGGGAGACTTATGACTGACTCAATATTAGGAAAACTATTAGCATAATTGGCCACATCAGTAACAAAACCAACAGAAATCATGATTGTTTTAATAGATGCAGAAAAGGCCTTAGGCAAAAAACAGCACCCATTCCTATTAAAAACACTAGGGAGCATAGGGATAAATAGAGTTTACCTTAAAATAATAAACAATATTTATCTAAAACCATCACCAAGCATTATCTGTAACGGGGATAGGCTAGAAGCCTTCATAATACAATCAAGAGTGAAGCAAGGATGCCTATTATTACCTCTGTTATTTAATATCATATTAGAAATGTTAGCTAAAGCAATAAGAAAAAGAAATTAAAGGAATTAGAATAGCCAAGGTTCTCAGTTGTGAGGCTGGAGGAAGGAAAGTTTTGGAATAGTCTCTGGGCAGAACAGGATAGAGAATCAATTAGGGAAGAGTAAAATTATTTCTTTTATTACAGTGACATAATTTTCTTATTGACAGCTTGACTGACTTTAACCAGCTCCTCTGAGAAGCAGCAAAGGAGGAATGGAAATGGTAGATGGTAGGAATCATACTGGGTAGGGATATGACAAAACACGGGAAGTGACAGTATATTAGAACAAGGGATCTGAAAGTAGAGGACAGTGTAGAACTGAGCTAGTTAATTACAATTAAAAACGTGAAGGGAGGAAAGTGAAGTCGTAATAGGGATGACAATCTAAAAAAGTTATGTAACTAGTCCTAGTGAAGATGAAGAATAGATGGAAGACTGGATTTTTTACTTTCCTAGTTGTTGGTTGAAACTGTCTCTCTTCCAAATTACCCTATTTCAATTGAGTGCACTACAAGTCTCTCAGTTACTGAAGTCTATAACCTTGGAACCACTGACTCTACCTTGTTTTCCATATCCCTTTTGGGCATGTTGAGTCTGAAGCACTGACAATCATCCAAGAGGAAATGTCCAGTAGGGGGCTGATGATTTGGGACCAGAGTTCAGAAAAAAGTTTAGAGCTATTGCTATTTATGACAACAACAGCCATTCCAGGAAAAAATAAAGCCTTACCCTCCTGCCTGCTACTAAAGCAGCCCCACAACACCATGTCCCACACCCCTCCGGTAGGCAGTTATGACTCCAAGAGTCTGAAGAGTTATGAGTCACTTTATAATGTCAGAATATGGTAAATTTTATATTCAGTGTCGGTTGACGAAGTAGGACCTGAATTCATCTTGAAGACAGGGCCTGTTCCAACAACCTTTTCATTTAGGAGGCTAGTATCAGAAGAGTCAGCTTAACTTCAATGACTCCACTTTCTTAGGCCTCCAAGAGATTCAAATCCAGAATCAAAACATTTTCTCCTTTAGAATGGCAAAATATTCAGAACAGAATAGGTCAATTCTCTTACTTTCAGAAATTCAATTTTAGATCTGAATCTTTAAAGTCCCTGTATACTCACTTCACTGCAATTAATAGCTGCTGGATGAATTCACTATATGCAAGTAGCAGATGAACTCATTATCTGAGAATAAGCCCCCAGACAGTCAGCATTTCCTCTGTTGGCCATAAGTGAAGAGTCCTGGAAAGAATGAAACAATTTACTAGACACAAAAACTATCAATTCTGTTACTTACTCTCTGGAATTTAAGTTGGATAGCCCCCTTTCTCCCTTAGATTTGGTTTATTGGCTCTATTTAAATTATTTCCTAAAACCTTATCAGCTGCTCTCCTTTCTCCCCCTCATGGCCAAATGAAGCAATACTCACTGGAGGATAAAACTGTCCCTAGTTTCCAGCTTCGGAAACAATCATACTTACTATCTACTTTCACTTGCTTAATTCTATACCAAAAACTTGGGCATGAATCTTGTAGCTTCCTTTGTTCACACTCCCAAAGTCTAACAGTGTGGCTTTTCTCCGAGGCACATTGGTCTTTCCTCAGTTTTTATGTTTGAATGGGACTGGAGACACACAAAAAACTTCAGAGGGGTCAACGCCATATAAAATGTCTAAAAGGAAAGCACCAGCCCTCTACCCTCATCCCAGTTCCCAAGTCTCCGTGGAATTCTCAGTCTGTATCTGAAGTACAAGCAAGAAATGACACCCTAAATGACTATACTCAAAATGCTTCACATGCAAACTTGTCTTTTTTAGTACCTATAAATAAAAACTACCTGGCAGCCCTAAACATTCCACTACTTTTTTAATCTTTAGCCTCTGACCTTTGAGGCAAAAGTCTTAAAATATCAAAGAAGTTCTCTGCTATTAAAAAATTCCTTTCCTTATAAAAAATAATTCAGGATTTAATAAAAGATAAGGGGAATTGCAAGGTTAGCACATTTTAATCCTTTTTATAAGGCCATGTAACTGATAATTGTCAAATCATTTTGATTGTAATTTTTCTGGATAGTCCAACTGGCATGCTTAACCTTCAAACTCACACTAACCAAAAAAAGTATGAGAAACAAAGAAGTGTCATATGTAAGTGATTTCTACTATTTAAACTCAATCACCCTACAATTTATCTGTTTATAAACATCAATTCATCATGATAAAATTGCAATAATCTCTTTTCTCTACATAACTTGCAGGAAGCTTTAAAAGCATGACTGTACAGAGCTGCTCTTGAGTTCAAAGGGTAACAGAAGCTTAACACTTTTCCAAGAAATCAAATTTAAACTTGTTATCTTGAGGAACAAAAGACAATAGCTACAAAAAGCTTTGCTCTAGCCCAACATTACTTTTCACTCAAAGCCCAAACAGACATGATGGAATCTCAAGAGGCTGAGTTTTTCTAAGAAAATAGAAAAATGGGGGCTACTAGCCATCTACTTTCAATGAAACAGGTAAGCACATTTTCTTTGCATGCTTAAAGCACCACTTCAAAATTGTCACAATATTTTCTATTACTCTTCTTTTGGACAAGATACTAAAATACTCAATTTTTGTGCCATGTTTACTTAGATTTTTTTTTACCCTTCCAATTTATCCCCCTTTCAGGACCATTTAAGAAAAGTGATCTAAAAAGGAGACTGGCTGAGAATCAAAGAGGCGTCAGGTTATATCTAGCTATTCAAAGAACTCTGCCCTTACTATGTGTAACTTTGGATGACTCATTATTATTTAGTAAATAAAGGTGAGACTATTCTAAAAGATAAAAAAATATGCTGCAACGTAGAAATAGGTCCCAATTAGTTTGAATAATAAATTCCCTTATGTGACTACATTATTTTAATTTACACTGTATATTTCCATTGGGCTGGAATTAATTACCATATTTTAAATAATTTTAAATTTCTAACTATGAACTCGACTCAGTTTATCTCATTTCCTACCTAGATGCACTAATTACAATTCGTTGTAAAATTTAAAGAGGTAAAAATAAATGTTCAAAAAAACCCAACATGCTTGACGAAGTTACCTTAGGTCTTTGCCTTTAGTACATTTAAAAGCAATATTTTTAAACCTAAACATAGCAGTGAGATCTCAAGATATAATAGAATGAAGATGGACTCTGGCAGAAGTACAGAACTACCTGGTAATTTTTTTTTATTTTACAATTTGTAAATGAGCCAGAGATTCTTATGTTGTTTTTAGATGCATATGCAAAACATAAAGCCAACTGATTTTTTTAAAGAAACTCATACCCTGAAAATAAACAATTAAAAAAAGGTTGCCTTCACAATCATGGGGAAAAAAGTAGTCTCTTCATTAAATGCAAAGCAGAGATGGTAAGAAATGCTACAGATACAATTTTAATTCTCAGAGCTATTTCTTCCAAATGGAATCTGCAGCTCTCTAAAATACTGTAAAAAGCCTATATCAACATCCATTTACAGTATTTCATGAATGACTCAAAATTTGGGCTTAGTTTTAGAAGAAATTAATAGAATTGTACAAATCAGTCCTATACCCTCTTTCCCTTTAATACAAATTAATATAAAATGGTGACTATAAAGACTTAAATTCTGAGAAGATTCATGCAATACCTCCACTAAGCACAGGGCTTTGCATATAGCAGGCACTTAGTCATGGTTCTACAACTAGAAGTTCTTTCTACTTCCTCATTTACAAGATGAGGAAAATGAGTTTCTACCAGGTGGAGTGACTTCCAATTTTGCCCGGCAAAATCTGAATCTGAACCCAGGTTTTCATTCCAAATACAGTTTTCTTTCTAGTATTAACAGGAAGCCAGATAGACCTACTGAAACTGTCTATACCTGCCACGAATTCTCTCTTCAAAAAAGGACCCAAGTCTGTTGTAACAAGTAACACAATTAACACTGGTAACAAAGTAGACTGTAAGCAACATGTGGCCAGTTCTGTTTTGTTGTCTGTCTTCCTATCCCTAGAGCTTACACATACAATTAAGAGGCTCTTAACACAGTACAAGTAGGAAAAAACAGAACATGAGATGACTATTGAACACTGGATTAGCTGTATTACTTTACAGACCAGGTTCTCAAGCAAAATACAAGACTCAGGCTAGATGCTCTCTAGCATAACTCGTCAAAACCTGTAGTTTGTTTTCTACGTTCATATTTCTTTTCCAAGTCATCTCTCCACTCAAGAAGTCACACCACCTTAGTATAGGCCCACACCATGGTCCTCTAGTTTGTCAAGTCTCTCTCCCCACTTCAAGTGACAAAAGTGATTTTCCTAAAGCATAGTGTCGCCCCACTACTCAAACTCTAGTGACTCTCTATTACTTCCAGATTGAAAAAACATAGAAGTCCACTCTTGGGCATTTAACACTCGGCTCCTTCCTACTTTCCCATTTTCTGACCCTTTTTTCCCCCGCACTTAACGATCTGGCCCTGGACACCTCAATATCTCCAGACTCCAAAGCTTTGCATTGGCTCTCCCCAGGCCTGGAACACCGTCCCCACTTCTAAGTTTCCCTGGCTTCCTTCAAGGGTTAGCTCAAATCGCACTCTCTGCAGGCCTTTCCAGATCTCGGTGCCCCTCCTTCGCCCCAGCTCTTTCCCTCGGACGTTACCTTCCATTCACTCGGTCGGTACGTGGTATGTGATACTGCAATGTGAGCTCCTCGGGGGCAGGGCGTTTCGGCCTCGGTGTCCCCAGCACTAAGCCCCGTGCCTGGCCCACAGGAAGTTGAGGCTGCTGACTGAATTCCCCATTTCCTTCTAGGTCGTACAGTGGTAAAGAGCAGCGGATTTTGAGTCAGAGAACATGAGTTCAAATATCAGTTTTGCTATTTACTCCCTATGTACCTTGGCCAAAGTCAAAATCCCTGGTGGGTCTCGGTGCCTCCATCCTTGGACTGGGTTAGAGGTTAAGGTCCCTTCCAGTTCTGATTCTAGAGAAGCGGATGGACCCATGCTACGTCCAAGGTATGTACAGGCCTTGAGCCCCAAGGGAAGGGCGCAGTGTACCCTGGAGGGCACTCGACTCTCTCCCTTCCACTCCTACCCCCCAGAGCAAACACTGAGACGTAGTCAGGGACATTCCCGCTCGAACCCAGCTCCTAACCCCTGACATCCTCCTCTCCCTCCAGGCTCGCTCGTGGTCCCCGCCGGCCCGGAGGAGGTCCAATAAACAAAGAAAAAAGAAAGCGGAAGGCGCCCGACACACAGAAGACTCCACAGGCCATCCCGCGCAGCCGCCAACAGTTTCAAACCACAGTCTAGGAGAATAGCATTTCCGGCGGAAGCGATTCTAGGCCCGGTGAGGAAGTCCCGCCCCTCGCCGTAAGAAACTACGCTACGGAGAACGTAATGCCGTCTGGCGCCCTTAGAGAGAGAGCCTCCAGGGGGCGTGTCTTTGAGGGAGGCTCAGAGAGGAGCTTTGGTGCGTCAAGACCCTTCAAACACGCCCTCCAGTCAAGGCCGCCAAATGTCAGCGAGTTGGGAGGGGTGAGAAGGCGAAGCAGCTGGACGAGGGCAGTTAAAGTACATTAGGAGGCGTCCTGGCGCAGCGAAACTTGGAGTCTCGGGCCCCGAGTTCAACTCTGTCCCAAGCGGCTCTCGGAAGTAGGGAAGGGGCCTCTAGTGTGGATAGAGTTTCATCCACCACTGGGCGGTTTGGTGCAGGACCCAAGCTGACATCCTAGGAGCTTAGATTTTCAGCTGGGAGCAGGCATGTACTGGTAAATGTTTAAGAACCAACCCTCTTTGTGAGAAAAAAGTTCCCTTGATAGTTTTAAGTTTAATCTGTATTATGAACATCTTCTGGATTGATTTCTTAAAGTCAGACAATCAACAAAATAAAAAACCAGGCATCTAATTTGTAGCATTTACTGATTTCTGAGCTCACACAGAACGTTTTACAATCAGATTCCCCCTCCCAGCCGGCTCCAGCACACCCCTGGCAGGAAAGTATCAGAAGGCATCGGAGAGATGGAAAAAGCACTGATTTGGGAGTTCCGAACTCAGGTGACAAAACACCTAGGTGTCCCCAGGCTAGTCAGTGAAGTTGGACCTCCGTTTTCTTATTTATGAAATGAGGGGTTGGGCCATGACCTTTAAGGTTTCATCTTAATTTATAGTCTGAATTTATAATTTAGGCCAAATGCCCTTCTTAACAATTGGAGAAGTTGAAGTCAGAAGAAATTAAGTAAATCGCCCAAGGTCACACAGCTTTGTAATGGCATATTATTAATACCATCATAATCTTTCACTGATTTCTTAAACTTCTTAATTCAGCCATTTTTGTTTGAGGAGCACTGATAGGGCTTGGGCAAAGTCCATGAAGCACTTATATAAAAAAATACATGATAGGAGGAGCAATGCAATCTCCATTCATCATAGTTTTTCCTAGGGTGCCTTTGATATGTAGGCATGGAAATGGTATTTTTCTTTTTCCTTCCACTCCATAATTACTTATCAGAATTTCATATTTGGAAGGGACTTCAGAGCCCCTGTAGTTCTAACTATGTTTGAACTCTGTTAACATCTCCAGACCACTGAAATCTTTAGTTCTTTTTCATATTACCTTTTTAGCAGTATCTCACCCATCTTGTAGTTCTGAAGTTGAATTTAGTTTTTTATTTTAAAAAAGTTATTAAAAATAACATTGAAAATAAAAACTGACTTTATTAGTGACTAGTTAGATTTGAGCTAAATTTAGCAAGTAATCAGTAGAAAAAACCACAGGTAGGTGGCATAATAGATAATGGAGGCCTGGAGTCAGGAAGGCTCCTTTTCCTGAGTTCACATCTGGCCTCAGACATTTACTAGCTGTGTGACCCTGGGCAAGTCACTTAACTCTGCCTCAGTTTCCTCATCTGTAAAATGAGCTGAAGAAGGAAATTGCAAATCACTCCAGTATCTTTGCCAAGAAAACCCCAAATGGAGTCATGAAGAGTTAGAAACAACTAAACAAGAAAAACAGTCTGTTATGATGGAAAGAGGGCTATGTTTGGGATTAAGAAGAGCAAAGTTCAAGTCCTCCATCTGATATGTACTGTCTGTTTGAACATGGGCATGTTATTCAGTACTTTCAAAGAACTCTAAGACTATTGCCTCAGTATTGGCAAGGAGAGTTTACACTCTGGAAGCGCTTTCACAGATGTCACAGGTCCAGATTTAAAAAAAAAGAAAAACCTCAAACCAACAAACAAAAAATTAAATTTATACATACAAATGAATGCTGAGTCCTTAAAAGTAATTTGGGAGGCTGCCACTCATTCTAATGATGTCATTATTCAAACTATTTTTGGAACTACCTTCAGAGCCTGTGATACTTTATCTTTTTGAGGGAAAAATATTTATCCTTTTTGGATGAATTTGGAACCAACTCTGAGGAGTAAAGTGATTTACAAACAGCAAATTAAATTTTTGTCAAAAAAAACCTAATAGAAAGCACTTTGTGACATGTTTAAAAATTCAGTTGTTATGTTATAATTCACTTTTGTGTGCATTTATAATCTACATACTTAAAAATTTTTTAAATAATAAGCCTGAGTGACCACATAGGTAGGTCAAAGAAGCTAGTCAGGTCTGAGGGTTGAGTTCATTTGGGTTTCAGGAGAGGTAGAGCTATAAGAGATACTGGGGTCTTCCTAGTATAAACAAAGTAGTCTTAGCTCCGCTGTTAAGCCTCAGTTACCTCTGTCACTAGACATTCTGCTGGTCTAAACAAACTAGATGGCTATTCGATCAATCTTGATCGGCTAACCTGGACTTCACTTCTTGGATTTTTCTATCAACTCTGTGGAATTTGGGTCCTCCTCTGTACTCACAGGTAGATCCCCCTCCAGTTCCCAGGAACAGTTCAAGTCATTAACTCCTGGTTACTCTTTCACTGTCTGGTAATCATCAGCTCCATGCTCACCATAGAATTCCCACCAAAGGAAAAGATTTACCTTATTGGAAGGGATCTCTATTGTCCCCAATTAAAACTTGTCTGCTATGACCCTTTCCCATCAATATCTTATTGTCTCAAACCTACTCCCAGAGGCAGTGTCACTCATGGGTGTGGTGTCTGAGGGGGCACTTGCTCTCCCTTTCTTTCACCCCAAGTGCCCTCACATGAGTAGGTTAGATTTGTTTGTTTTTTCCAACCGACAGGGAGGGGAGACTTAAACCACATGATTTAACTTACCTTCTCTTTATTAAGGCCCTTCAGGTAATTCTGCTATGGGGGAGATACACTAATACTACTTATCACTATAACTTCTGAGCCCCTACTGGCACATTTCCTATTTATATGAAATCAGTCACCATGACACTATTAATTCTTAAACATAAAACATTTCCTTAAAGATAAGGTGAAAGCAAATCAAGAATATTAAAACATAACAATTGCATAGTTAGTTAGAAAGCAAAGATAGGAACAATCAAAGCATCAATCTTCCTATAGACTTTCATACGATGTTTGGGAGGGCTAGTAAGAACGCATTATAGCAGGGAAGAAACCCATGAATGTAGGGCAATTCACAATTCTAGACTGCAAGTTTTGATGTCTTTAGTCCCTTCAGGAACAATCTGTACTCTACAAATCTGTTTCTCTGCTAACTGTTCCCCTCTTACCAGTTTCTTCCTATATTTTATCTTTCTGGTTTTTAACAGTTTTTAATGCCTCAAATCAGAGCCTCCTGGTGGTCAGTGGCTCATGAGGTATAAAACTCAAGAAATTTGCCTTTCTGTTAAGTATGAACCCAAAGTCCATATATAAGTTCCCAAAATCCCTACACTAAAACAGTTCTTGTCTTTACAAATCCTGTCTTATCTTCACTGTAAGAAATCAGAAAGCAAAGGAACAGTAAAATACAGTAATGGAATTCAGCTGCTGCATGAATTTAGTTGTTTCCATTGTTGGCAACAAGCAACAACAAGGAGCTGTCCATAGTTAAAACTCATGCCAAAGAACTTGGAGACAGTAGCAGATTTAGCCCCCAACAATTGAGCCAGAAAGAACATTGACAAACTCATTGAATCAAAGACTCTCAGAATTGGAGTAGACACCAAGAGACATTTATTGTAACTCATACCTGAGTAGAACTACAACATCCTTAGCAAGGCTTGAACACTCCCTTCTAAGAAATACCCTTCTACTTTGGGAGAGATCTAATTGGCTAGAAAACTTTTTTTCTTATACCAAACCAAAATTGACTTCTCTTTACCTTCCAATTATTGCTCCTAGTGCTACCCTCTGGGCCTAAGTAAAACCAATCAAATTTCACCTCCATATGAAGAAGCTAGGTGATGAAGTGAGTGGTGTGCTGGTTTTGGAGTCAGGAAGACTTTGGCTCAAATATAATTTGAGAAACTAGGTCTTTGACCTTGGGCAAGTAAGTCACTTAACTTCATCTGCCTCAGTTTCCTCATCTGTAAGAGGACAATAATAATAGCACCCATCTCCTAGGACTATTGTGAGGATGAAATAATAATTTATTTATAACCTTTAAGTGATATGTAAATGCTAGCTATTATTATGATGATAACTTTAAAATATTTGAAGACAGTTTATTATATACCACCAAATATTATCTTCCCTAGGCTAAACATTCTTTTTTTTAAAAAATCTGTATTTGTTGGGATTTTGAGTCTCCTCTGCATTAAGGTCTCCTTTTTCTGGATAATACATGACCTAGGACATATCACCATGGCAGTCAATCAACAAACATTTTAAAGTACCTGCCACTACTAGGCATTATTTTAGGCTCTTGGGATATAACTACAAATACAAGGAATATAATACTTAGAAGGAGCTTGCATGGAGATGGGGAAGACACCAATTACATAAATAAGTACATACAGAAAGAGGATAAGTACCAAAAAAAGGTAATTTAGGAGAGAAGGGACTAATAGTTATGCTGATTAGGAAAGACTTCATGTATATAGTAGGACTTGATTTGTGTCTTGAAGAAAGAGAGGGATTCTATGAGAAAATGAATGTATACTAAGCTGGAGATAGTCAGTGCAAAATCACTGAAGAACCTGAGTTCTCACAGGGGCATTAAATGGATGATGAGGCAAACAAGGAGAAGGAGAAGGAGGGGTCAGACAGGTAAGAGGCAAACCAAGAAACAGTACTAGTACTGTCTCCAGAGAGGAGAGAGTGTTTGGGAGGAGATGGTGGTCAACACTTTCAAATGCAGCAAATAGATTGAGAAGGAAAAGGACAGAAAAAAACCATTAGGCTTGACCAGAGATTGTTAATAATTTTGGAGAGAGTACTTTAAATTTCAGAAGCCAGTTGAGGAATGAATGAGAGAAAGCAGAGATAGCAAATGCAGAGAGCTTTTTCAAAGACTGTGATTAACAAAGGGAAAAGAGATACAAGATGAATAGCTTGAAGGGATAGAGAGGACTAGCTAAGATTTTTTTTTAAGGATGGAGAAGTCTTGGGCACGTTTAAAGGTAGTAGGAAGGAAAGAAAAGCCTAAATATTTAAGAGAAAAAAAGGATAATTGAGGTTATAGTTATCTGGCGATAATGGGATCAAGTCTACATGTAAAGTCACTTAAGAACTCAGTCTACTTGAGGAGAAGTATGGAAATGGAGTGGGGTACAATAGAAAGAGCACTGGATTTAGAGTCAGAGGACCTAGGTTCAAATGCCTGCTCTAACATTTACTACCTGTGTGGTCTTGGGCAAGTTAGTTAATGTTTTGGGATAATGGGGTATATGTGGAATAGATGGCCTCCAAGGTTTTTTCCCACTTTTTTTCTACAATCCCCATGACTCGTGATCTCTCGTTGTACCAAGTGAATGGAAATGACCATTGCATGAACCCATTTAAATACCTGGTTCCACGAACTGCTTTGCTGTATAGATTCTGGCAGTTATAAATGCCAATCCATTTTTCTAGATCTTGGACTTCTGATCCCTTACTCTTATTCACTATTTGGTGACAACCAACCCTTTGGTTTTTCTTCTTGCTTTTCATCTCTGGAACGATTATGATTACAGATGGCCCTCTTCAAACCTGGCCTTTGTTGGGATTGCAGCCTGTGCCAGAGAAGGCTCTCAGAAATACATTACAACCTGACATTTGATGGAAAGCAAAATGTAGGTACCAAATAGCTGGACATGGGGATGGAGTGATCACAATTTTAAGAAACTAGAGTGGATATGAGATATTCCCATTCTAGTTAGTTTTTTTATAGGTGGAACCTACAAGTAAGGTAGTGTTCCTAAGTGGTTCTTTATAGAGAGACAGAGCTCTATGATAATGCTATCAACACATTTATAATTTTCTATGACAGCTTGGTGAGTGGGCACCACTTACTAACACCTAGAACTTAAAAGGAACAAACAAGAGACCAGGCCATTTCCCTGGAGAGTAATGCTCACTTAGAGGAAGTGATGTCTTGAGTCAGACCTAAAAGGCTATTAACCTAGGGCTGTAATTAATCCCTAGGAAATGTCATAGAACAAGATCTTTAATACTTTGATAAGCTATTTTTCGAACTGGTTTTCTGGATGGGTTATGGCTCTTAACATTCCCACTGAAGTCACTGGTGTTATGTTTGCCAGGTCACATGCTTGGCTGCCCCAGGAACTGCTAAAGCTTTGACATGAGCCAACTGGATTTCTTCAGTGATATGGCTGACCCTGATTTAGTTCCTAATCTCTCTCTTTCTCTCCTTATCTTATAAAGTTAAAAGCGTCTACCAAGACCAAACTGAACTTCTGTAGACCTGTCACAATACATACAGTCACTGCCAGCATCCAAGGAAACATCATTCTTTCTCACATAACCATCTTGCCTTTTCTCCCGGGAATGATTTTTCTCCTCATTTTTTCCTTTCTTGCTAGTTTATTGTCTTCATCTTCCTCCTCTTCTCTCTCTAAGAAGCAACAAGGTCTATATAGTATTTCAAAGGTTTTAGCTTGAGATCAGAAACTAATTAATTGGTTTAAGTTGAACAAAGCACTTAACTTCTACCCCCATTTACTTATTTGTAAAATTATAAACAATACTTACCTCTTCTCTAGCTCATAGGGATGATTTAAAAATGATTAAACTAAGATATGGGAAAGAATTTATAATAATATGTCTTCATACCTGGAAGGGCTCTTAGAGAGCTATTCTAACCCATTCATTTGACAGATGAAGTAATTGAAGCCCTGAATGAATGAATGAATGAGTCAATGAAAAGATATTTATTAAGCCCTGTGTGTCAAGTACTATACTAGATGCTGGGGAAACAAATACAAAAGCTATCCTGACTTCAAGGAGTTTAAATTCTAATGGGGGAAGCAACACATAAAATGGAGGGCTTGTGGCCAGAGAAAGGTGTTTTGGAAGTCACAGAGACAGCAAATGGAAGTCTATATGACAGTTCCTTTCCAGTGGCAATGGAAGTATTGATTTGATTATTACTAGAGGTAGAAAGTGAACAGTAGATTTGGGTGGGTTGAGGAGAAGGAAGGAGGATTTGTTCACAGTGACACGGCAGAAAAATCTTTAAATTTGCCTAATGTGTGAATTAGTAGGAATCTAGAACCTAGTCTCCTGATTACTGGTGTGCCTTTGAGCTTAAAGGAAAAAAAATTATATTAAGGAGTGGTGGCATGATGTCATAGTGGAAAGAGAACTTAATCTAAAGTCAGCTTGAAGTCCTATGTTCTAGTCTTGGTTCTGCTACTTGTCACCTGTGTGTCCTTGGAAAAATAACTTTGCTACTCTGGGCTTCAGTTTCATCAATAAAATGAAGAGTTGGACTCAATGATCTCTAAGATCCTTTCCAAATCTAATATGATCCTGTGAATGCAACATAAGTGCAGCAACACCCCATCATAGAGTATAGTAGTGCCTGCTTAGCTGGAAATCATTGATCTGATAAACTTTGCCTATTGTGAACATAACCAAGAGCCAGCAAGTCAGCAAAAAAGACACCTAAGCAGCCAACTGACAGCACAAAATGTGTGCCATTTATTCATAAAGAGAGCTTCTTAAACCTTCATTCAACTGTATTTACTGATTTTGCATACAATTCTAACAAGTGTGGTTCGTTGGTTTCTCAGCTCCCAGAAGATTGGATGCAGCAAATTAGAAGGGGAGAGTAATAATGTGATGATACAGAGTAGGGGTCGCTTTTGTTCATCAAGGGAAAATCTAGATTCACCATGGATAAAGAGTCTATAGAAGGAATTTAGAGGTAATGGGGTGAGGAAGTATATAAGGTACCTCTCTAGATGTAGGGACAATGGTCACGTCATAGAGGAGGAGGGAAAGAAGACATTTGGAACTGATGCGAATGATGTAATCTCATCAATGATCTAACCTATTGAGCACCTATTATGTGCAAGATATTATAGGGGAAGAAAAGTAAATCAAAAATAGTTCCTGTTCTGAGGAAACTTACAGTGTAGCTGAAGAAGCTGTAATGTTGTATAGCAGAAAAATCACTGAACTAGGAATCCTGAAACCTAGGTCTTGGTCCTGGCCCTACTACTAATTAGCTCTGTGACCTTGAATATATCATGTATACCTTTCTTGTCCTCAGGTATCTGTCAGATGATGAGATTGGACTAGATTGTCTCTAAAGCTTTTCCAAATCTAATGTTCTTTGTTACCTACTCTTATTGCCTAAAAAGATCTATGCTTTCATCTGTGTGAATATTACTCAACTCCCCACCAAAGTAGATTATAACCCCTTCACATCTTATCAGATGTTTTCATAAAATCACAGAATTACAGGATTGAAGTGACCAACCTGTATCTGAATGGAGACTCTCTATAACATTCCTATGAAATGACCAGTCAGCCTTTAACAGAAGACCTTCAGTGAGCCTCTCAAGGTACTACATTCAAATTTTGGCTATTTCCAATTGTTAAGAATTCTTTTTTTTTTTAAGAATTCTTCATGGTAGTATTCAGTTGTTTCAGTTGTGTGACTTTGTGACCCTATTTAGGGTTTTCTTAGCAGAGATACTTGAAGGGTTTGCCATTTCCTTCTCCAGCTCATTTTACAGATGAGGAAACTGAGGCAAACAGGATTAAGTGACTTGTCTAGGGTCACATAGCTAGTAAGTGTCTGAGGCTGGATTTGAACTCAGGAAAAGGAGTCTTCTTGATTCCAGGCCCAGTGCTGTATCCACTATACCCCCAGCTGCCCTAAGAGTTCTTTAAGTCAAGCCTTAATTTGCTTTTTTTGCAGCATCTATCCATTGTTCCTATTTCTATGGGACCAAGCAGAATAAGTCTAATTCCTTTTCCACTTGACAGCCTTTCTCACCTGAAGAAAGTCATCATAGGGGGCCTGATCCTATCCTATTTTCTCTTCTACGGGCTAAATATCTGCAGGTCCTGTAACCCATTTTCACAGAATATGAACTGAAGACCTTAATGAACCTGGTTTCTCTCCTCAGTAGTCTTCAGTTTAACATTGTTCTTTCTAAAATGTGGCTTTCATAAGATACTACAGCCAAAAAAAGTCATTACCTTATGACTAACTAAAGGCTACAGACCCCTGTGGCTCTGGCAGTAAGCTCTCTGAAGTTAGCTGGTCTAGTACCTGACACACAGACTCAAAAGTCTGGTGCCGGGCCCATACTCAAAGTTTTTCAAGCTTGGTGGGACCTATCATAGTTTGTACACTGTCAACATAAAAACCTAGGGTCACCTCTATTTTATTAAGAGGCAATGTAGGATCTTAGTGAAGAATATCACTATTATTATAACATAATAAAGTCATACTTCATTTGATTTGATACTTCATTTTGATTTTAAAGTGACTGAGTTTTTGGAGACCATGCCATTAAGTAAGAAAGAAAGTTCTGACATGTCTTAACCAAGCTGGAAAGGCTTAAAGTATAGAATCAAAGATAAACCTGAGGACCAGACAAAAGAAGTTTAGAAAGATTCATCATCAGGTTGACTGGAGGTCACAGAAATTCATGAAGATAATTTACCCTTAGGTGTACACGAGGGGAGGGGGGAAGTGATCTATGTTAGTAGAGAGAATACTTACAGTGATGGTATCATAGATCTAAATATTGAACTGTATAATTGTTATTAATCATTATTTACTACATGTATATATTAAACCATTACAAGTTAATTCATTTTTGTTTGATTACTCAGTTATGTGAACTGAAGAAGGGTTATTTGATTTATAACACAGCATTAAAAAGGCACAAAACCCAAATTAAAAAGCCAGATACAACATCAAACCAGAACTTTCTAGAATCCATTTAGTACCATAGGTCAGAAAAGGGTCATCATTTTGGAATATAGGATATTTACATTTCAACAAAGCATTTAACAATATACTTATATGATTGCACATTTATAACATCTTTAAAATTCTTACCTTTTTAGAGAGGAAAATAGGGAGGGAGGGAGAAAATGTGGAACTCAGAAATTTTTAAAAATGAATGTTAAAAATTGTCTTTACGTGTAATTAGAAAAATTCTATTAAAGTAATAATGATATCTAAGATTTATATACCTCTTTAAGATTTCCAAAGTGCTTTCCCTTGTGGATAAAATGGAAAAGGATATCATGCTACTCTTGTGGACAAGGTGGAATATAACCTAGATGACTATACATATGGGTGCATTTGGAAGTGAATGACTGTCTTTACCTAAAGAATAGTCAAGGAATCTCTGTCATCTTAGAGGGATGTAGAGTGGCCCAGGCAGCTTTGCTTCAACATCTTTTATCAGTTATGGATGAAAGCATAGATGTTTTTTGTTTATCCAACTTTTTGACAATGAAAAGCTAATCAGAATAGCTAACATGCTGAATAACAAAGTCAGATTTCAAAAATGTCTTTGTAGGCTAGAACAAAGGAGAAAATATAAGATAAAATTTAATAGATTACCTGAAATCATAGGGTGTTTTAGCTGGAAAGGACCTTAGAGTTCATCTAGTCCAATTCCCTTATTTTACAGATAAGAAAACAGGTAGAAAAAAGTAACTTACACAGTAGGTAAGTGACAGCCAGAACTAGCAAGACTCCTAATTCTCTGTACAATGTTCTTTTCAATATATTTTGTCTTCTAAAAATACAAAAAAAGAAAAACTGGAGACCACAATTAAGGACTTTTGGGTGAAAAGAAAATAAATCAACATACTATTGATATGGGTGAATCTGATTTCAGTTTTCTTGTCTGTATGGTAAGAAGATCAGATGAGAGCAGGGGTTCTTAGCCTGTCACGGAGCCTTTAGGCAGTTTGGTGAAGCCTATGGACTCCTCAGAGCAATACTTTTAAATACATAGAATAAAATGCATGGGATTACCGAGAGAAGTAATCATATTGAAATACGGTTATCAAGATATTTTAAAAATCAAGTTCATGGACTCCAGGTTAAGAATCCCAGATTAAAGGAAAGCACTCCAAAGTCCCTTTTAATACTAAGATTCTATTTTTCTCAAGTATTCAAAATGCAATCCTATTTCATTTATACAGTATGAGGAACAAATCGGGTACAGCTGCAGGAATGTAGGACAAAGGTCACAGCTCCAGTCCTTCTTTAACCAAGCTAATTGAAATTTCACGGTAATTTGCATGGACCAAGAATACCTGTCAGGGGTAAAATGGAAGTTGAAAGTAATTTACTCACCTGAACCTAAATAATTGGACAGAACTGAAGAAATTGTGAAGTGAGGAAAGCAAAGTGATTTTAAAAGACAGCTTTGACCTAAGGAACTTTCACTGGCTGACTGGGCAAGCTAAGGATCTGCTTCACCAAAGAGTTGAAATTATCCTGAGACCATGAAGCTGTTTTCCAAAAAGAGCTGCCAACATTCGTCTTGCAAGAAAGGTTATATATATATGGCATCTGCACTTCTATGTAGTGTCAGCAGATGGCAGTATACACACAGTGGAAGAACTATTGAGCAACATTTCTATGAAGAGACAACTAGGTGGGGCCATGGAAACATGGAGGTGTTCTGAGTTGCAAACCTAGGAGCCTGAGTTGCCAGGTCTACAAATGTTCCCTCTCCTGCAGATCACGTGGGACAGTGAATCCTCGTGCATATGATTATGGGTTGTTTTTTCTTGTTGTTTACCTTTCTACTCTGTCAAATGCCTTGGATTTGAGTCAGTGCTTCCGCTGCTTTGGTCTGGTAAAAAAGAAGCATGGGGTGGAGGTTTGCCAACCGTTAAGTTTGAATAAATGCTGAGCAGAATGCACCTTGAATCTGAGTGTAGCTTTTAGGGGCCCCTGTTTGAGAGATACTCAGGTTGTATTTGAATATAAATAGAATTTATAACTCTATTTTGACTTATAAATTAAAATTTCAACTTCTTTTGTTTAGAGACAAGGTCTGTTCTTATTCTTGAAGCCTTTGCTGAACAAAATTCATCCCAAAAAACTGCAGTATCTCTTCTTTGTAATCATTCCTCGGGACTACAATTGGGACTGACAAAATGTAAAGTATTAGCTTTTTTTTTTCATGTACTTCAATCTGTTAAGATACTCTGAAAGCTCTATCAATGTGTATATATATATATATATATATATATGCATACACACACACACACACACACACACACACACACACACACACACAGCAGAACCACTGCTCCTAGATCACTCTTTATAAAGGTAACTTAGATACATTCTGTCCCTCAAAGAACCTTATTCATTCCCTGTAACCTCCTGCTCACAACCATCAGTATGCAGATCTTTCCATTTGTTCTCCTCTCCTCCATTCAGTTTGATCCAATACTGATTTATGGGCCTTCTGTGTGGAGAGCACCCCACCACGCACATTTTTGACTAGACAGAGCAAAGCAGAGGCACTGGACAGAGATGACTCTTAGCACCTAACATGATTCATATGTAATTATTATATGAAATAATTTGTGATTAGTGCATTAGAGAAATGCCATTAAAGTGCTTTGTGAGGTCTGAGGAATAAAAGCTCAGCAGTGAAGGAAGGATAAAGAGAACCTTCATGGCCAAGGAGGCTTTTGCGTTAGGCGATAAGAAATTCAGTGGGCAAAGTAGGAGAGGGAAGATATTCTTCATTTAGGTAATATGAGCAAAGGCCTGGAGCTGGAAAAACATGTTGTCTTTGGACTGCAAGTAGTCTCATTAGACTGGAGTGCAAAATACTTAGAGGGGGATAGTGTAAGATAAAGCTGGAAAGGGAGGGCGGCATCAGATCAGGGACAACCTTAAATACTAGGCAAAAGAATTAGAACTTTCTGTAGGCAAGAGGGATTGTACTATTTTTCTACATCTCACCACAAGGCCTGAAAATGGGAAAAAATATCCAATTCACCAACAGGTGTCACTCAAACATAAACCTTTGGAAAGAACACAAAACTTAGAATTATAAAAATATAAATCTCACACACACACATGAAACTCAACAGCACTGTTATATTTTCTCCAGTTCTATGATTCTCATGCTTCTTCAAAGCATATTTTCCTTGAGTTAGGAAGGAATTAGCATATATGCCAATACCAAAACTGACAAAGTGCTGAATGGGCAATTTTAAAAACAACATATTGGTCTGGACTTTGTGATTCAAGTCATGTGGAAAGCTCCTAGTGTAGAAATCCCTCCATGGATCCAGGTGAGTAATTAATCTGTAACTTAATAATATTAAAATGTTGCCTGGATAAACTAACAGGTTAAGCAAGAGGTCAAGTGACTTCTCCATGGTCACCCAGCCAACATGTTTCAGAAGCAAGATTTGAACCCTAGTATTCCTGATGCAAAGCTGACCCTTTATGCCAGGTTAACCTTTTATGGGCATTGTCCCTTTATGTAGCCCAGCTTTACTTTCCAGTGTATGACCCAAACACTTAAGCATGAACATATGAGGAAATGCTCCAAATGATGAATCTGGAATCACTTTGTCCCATTATGAGATTTCCTTGAAAGAAAAAACTGCCCCGTTTCATAACAAATCACATTTTGATTGCAGCTTTCTGGTGGAAAAATGGTTTACACATATCTTTTCACTTAATTCTTGCCATATCCCTTTGAAGTCAGCAGGACAGGTATTACTGTCCACATTTTACAGCTGAGGGAACTACTCAGAGAGATGTAGTGACTTGCTCAAAGTCATACCATAAATAAGCGAGCCAGGATTTTAAACCAAGTGCTCTGACTTCCAATGCACTGTGTTTTCCAGAACACTGCAATGTCTACCATGTAAACCAAACTTACAAACACCCTGAAATCAAAATTAAATATTTGCCCGTCTGCTGATGACCATTTTTCAACAAAAAGATGGTAAAGGAGGCTGGCTGGTTGTGCTTAACGGCAGGAATTCTTCACATTTCTACAGTGCTTTATGGTTTTCGAAGCTCTTTTGCATCCATTTACCACCACCTCATTTGAATCTCACTCTGTAAGGTTAGCAAAACAAGAAGGATTAACTCTATTTCGTAGGTGAGAACCTGAGTTCCAGAGAGATTAAATGACTTAAGGGGTCCCTTGGGGTGCCGTCTTTGAGGGTCACCAGGACATAGTATTCTAGTCTTTTGGTTGTTTGTATCTGAAACCTTGTTGCTCACCTTAGCTCATCTAGGAGCAATTAGAATCATAAAAAATATTAGTTTAGACTCGAAGTTCTCACGTTGGTATCAGACAGGCAATTAGTAATGTAATGTGGGTTTATCCTTTCTTTTTCCTGTCCAGGGGATACATATCTCAGAATTGGGGCATGGAGGGACTCTGAAAGGCCTCCTACAGAAAGTTGGATTTGAGCTACATCTTGAAGGAAGTCAGGGAAATCCAAAAGTGGAGGGCTGGGGAGGGAGCATACAAGGCATGGGGTACAGCCAGTGAAAAGGCAGAGTCAGGAGGAGTGTGGTGTGTGAGGGATGAAAAGGATGCCAATGTACTTGGATCACAGTTTGCAAAAGGAAGGAAACTCTAAGGAGTCTGGAAAGGTAGAAAGAGGCTATCATAGAATGGCTTATTTTGTTTCTTTTGGGGACAAGGTAGGGCGACAGCAGGAATGACACAGCAGAGAATATTTTGACTATGAGCTAACTCGCTCCAGGAAAGGAAATGTCTCTCCCTGAGAAAGTCCTGTCTCGGTCCCCATGAGTTAGAGGGGCAAGGTGGGCCAAGGAAAAAGGTGCCATACTATACAGCCTTGGGGATGGCAAACTGAGGCTAACTGCAGGAGCAGGATTGTGCCATGTGGCACAGGATGGTGGTGGACTCTGAGGCACAGGTACATAGTCTGCCACATGGGAAGCAGACCACCTCTCCCTATAGAGGAAGGGCACCCTTCCCATAGATACTAGCACTTAGATGTCAGCAAAGCTCCTGCTGCACTGCCCAGATAGAATCCTAATTGTTGATCTTGGAGAGAACAATTGAGTAGTCATACCAGAAGCCAGTTTGTAAGAAGTTCAGTGGGAGATGAGGAAATGACCACCCAAGCTTATAGTACTCTTCCTAAATGTTTAGCAGTAAAATGGAGGAGAGGTCTAAGACAGTAACTTGAACACAGTCGAGGAAAAGTTTTTTAGGAAAGTAGAGAGCAGAACATGTTGGGTGTGCTGCATGGAAAGAGCTATAGAATTTGAAGACAAAAGAGAAGCAATGATTGAGGAAAGGAATGAGATTTAGAAAAAAAAAACCCACTGTTTCAGGCAGTGGCCCAGTTGGGCTTCACTTCGCTCCCAACTTGACTCTCTGGACTTCTATTCTCCAGCCACTGTGACCTGACATGGATACCTTTCTATCCCCTCTCCTGCCCCCTTTTTGTGTTTTCTTTCCCCATTAGAATGTAAGCTTCTTGAGGGTAGGGACTGACTTGCTCAGTATTTTTATCCCCACTGCTTAGCACAGGACCTGGGACATAATTAGTGCTTACTAAATGCTCTACCTTTCTAAGTGGAGCTTGAGTTGATTCTAATCTAGCCAAGAGTATTTTTATAGGTGCTCAGTTGATTTTGTTCCTTTTAGTTCCAGGGGTCTTCAGAGAGGCTCCATACCAGCTTCCAGCTCAAGAGAGAGTCCCATACTACTGAGCCCTGGGATTTGGGTTACGTCAGGTTCCCCTTCCCTTCTGCCCTGAGTATGCCAGAGATGTTCATTTTGGTTTTGTACAAATAATAATTACAGTCAGTTAAGTCAACTACATTTTCCCCCAATTACCATGCAGCATAGTAATCATTATACATGTCATTAAATCTGTGTCAGATGAGTTGTACTAAATGTTTTATTGGATTATAACACTAAACTCCATTCCCATGTGCTCTAGTCTTTATTGTTTGTAGCTAATGTTAACATGGTGTTCTAACTGCAACTTAAAAACATTAGAGGGAACTCTGGTGGCAAAATTCATGAAACAGCCAAATTTTCTAAGGGCCCTACTCACTCACTGTTCTATTCTAATTTTTTTTTTTTGCCATGGAGTGAGAAGGCAAACGTATTGGTGTGTGGGTAACCAAAAAAAGGGTGACCGAGAGGAAGGCCTAGGTTTATTTGGAGGGAAAAGTCTCCCCTTCATCTCTTCAGGAAATGAGTTCTCATTTCTGGGATTAAACAATAGTCAAAAGCTTGAAGTTGTCCACTTGCTCCTCTATGAAGATAGAATAGCTCAGGTCATATTTCACTGGTTGGAAAAGGATCTCCTATAACCAAAATTTTGCATCTGGTTGGGTACCACCTGAATCCTTTTCCTGTCCCTGTTCACTGTCTGATATGTCATATCCTGAAGGTGTTTCTTAGACATCCTCACCTTTTTTGTGTCTTTTCTCTCATAAAATTTACTCATCTTGTATCCTTTTAGGGCCTTATTGTTCAGCAAGGTGATAAGGTTAATCAGGTAAACTAGGTCCTGCTCATGTGCTAGGTAGCTAATGGGTTAATCTGTCCCTCATCATCAGTGATGGAGTACCTGTGTCAGTTCTAGGTGTTGGGGCATTACAATAAGATATAAGCTGTGGTCACTCCCCTTACTGAGATTAGAGTCACATACATGAAAAAAAGAATTGTTCAAGACAATGTACAATGAAGTGCTAAGTCATGTTCTACAGATGGCCAGTACTGGAGAGATTCAGCAATCGTTGTAGGCTAGGGCTTCTTAAACTGTAAGTTGAGACTCCACATAGGGTCTTTTTTTGTTTCTTTTTTTGTAGGTGGTCAGGCAAGGCAATTAGGGTTAATTGACTTGACCAAGGTCCCATGCCTTGTAAGTGTTAAGTGTCTGAGGCCTGATCTGAACTCAGGTCCTCCCCACTCCAGGGCCAGTGCTCTATTCACTGTGCCACCTAGCCACCCCCACATAGGGTCTTGAAAAATTTGGCAAGAGTTAAAGGTTTCTGACCACACGGTAACCAAAAATTAATTAAAAATCAAGGTCTCATGGCAAGTCCAGGGCAGAAATCTAATCTAATCCAATGCCTTTGATTTTTTTTGGGGGGGTGTTAAATGATAAGAATTGGAAGAAAGGAGTATAGGAACAATATGACCTCAACTAAACCAAAATTAATTTGTAGCAAGGATTTGTCTAGGGGGGTAGAGCAGGCAGGGAGATGACATCAATTGGTTGTTTTCATCTCCTGGTCCTCAGTTCCTATATGTAGGTTGGCCTGCAATGAAGGAGAAGGGCCTCCCCCTGCCCTATCACCACCACTATTGCTCTGAACCCAAAGGGACAGAGAAGGGGACAACAGAATCCTGGGATGTTTAGAGGTGAAAGGAAGTTAGAAATCATTCTAGTCCAACCCCCTAAAACTGTCAATGTGGAAACTGAGGCCCAGGGAAGTGAAATGACCCAGGCCACGAAATGAATTACTGCAGCTCCCGAGGGACTGTGTAGGAAAAGGCCTTCTTTACACCCATTTTTACCGTGGCCACTTTCTTCTCTTTATCACCCAGTAACACCAGTTCCCTTGTTCTGCTCAGATCCACAATCTGGTTTCTCACTTAGAACTATTCAAGGGTTACATCTAAAATTTTTGTTAGATCATGGGGAAAAAAACACTAAATGTCCAAAGATTTTTATAGCAACATTATACGTAATTGCAAAAAATCTGGAAGCTGCTCAAATGTCCAACAATAGGAGAATGATAAATTAATTGTGACCCATTAAAGTAATGGAATACTGTAAAGCAATTAAGATGAGCAATTATGAGACATACAAAGACATCTGTAGAGACCTTCATGAAATAATGCAAAGTTAAAAAAAAAAGCAGAACCAGAAAAATGGAGCACATGCTCACATGAGGAAATGATATGAGGAAGAACATATGAGGAAAGATGAATGAAAATAAATGGGCGAGGAATCTTGATGGGGACTTAGCAGGAGTATCTGAAGAAGTATTGTAATACTTCATGAATGGAAATGCATTTAAATGTAAATAGTTAATAAGTAAGTAAAGTTGTAACGAAAATTCTTAATTATAAAATAAACTATTCAATCTCAGAATTCTGCATGCTAAAAATTATTATTCTAAAGTGCTAATGGTTTGGAGAATACAGACTATATTCTCTGGAAGAAACAGTATCAATTATAATGCAGAGCTATCTGTGTGGAGTTGCTGGTAGAAACTTCAGCTCCATTCTGTACTAACCACTTTAACAACTTGTATGTTCATTTTCCTTTAGGTAACCTCAGATACTAAAATGAGAGAACAATCTAGTTTCTGAACAGCTGAGGGGAAAATAGAATCTGAACATATTCCAGTTGCTCAAGGACTGTTTTATCTTTTAACTGAGAAGAGATTACATAATTTTCACGTTCCTGCAGCATGTCTAAATGGTACACAAAGTACTGTCCATAATTTAACCCAAACAAATTATCTAGCATGTCAGTCAAATCCCCATAAAGTAGCCATTCATCCATAAGCCTGTACATTAACCATGGGCTGATGCCCATTTTAATGTATTTATCCATAAGGGACCTAGAAGAACTGATTAATCATCCTTACGCAAGACAAGGGCACTGTCCTCCTTTAATGAAATCAACAAATACCTTCAGGGACATTTGTTGTTGCAGTAATGGCACTTTTATTAGGAAATCCTTCTTGGGTCTGATCAACTCCTATGCACCATGCCTCTAGCTAAGGTAAATATCATGAAATGAACAGTGGCAACTTGAGTTTCGTTGAAAAGGATTAACAAGTTGGCTTCCTCCTTTTCTCCAAAACATTTGTGCATGGGCATGTGAAAGATATGAGGTGAAGTGCAAAACCCTACTCTGATAATGCTTTTTCTTCTTCCTCAAAAAGTCTTCCTTGGTATTTATAGAACCTATATTGGATTGTATGCCATCATAGGAGAAGGGGGAAGGAGAAGGAAGAGGAGAAAATTTGGAACTCAAGGGATTGTGGAACTGAATGTTGCAAACTAAAAGTAAATAAATAAATTTTTTAAAATCTCCCTTAATAATAACATTAGTATGAAAGAAACTGGTTGCCCTTAATGAATTCAAAGTGTCAGACCTAGACAAATTCTACTCTATTTGGAGCAGGTAGGTGGCACAATGGAGAGAGCACTGGGCCTGAATTCAGAAAGATTTGAATTTCATATCCAGCCTCAGACACCTACCAACTGTGTGACCCTGGGCAAGTCACTTAACCTCTGTTTCCCCTTAGTTAATCAATTGTAGAGTGGGGATAATAACAGGATTGTTATGAGATTAAATGAGACAATATTTGTAAAATTTATTGTGTATATGTGTGTGTGTGACATCATTTCAAAATACTCTCACTTGATCTGTCCATTTCTGTCCATCTTTGCTATCATCAAAAATCTCCTGCAAAAAAGTGTGTGTGCGTGTGTGTGTGTGCGCACGTGTGCACACTTCAGTAAGATCAGTTTGACACCAGAGTAGAGGATAGACTGGAGGGGGGAGGGACTTGAGGCAAATAGGCCAACTGGCAGGCTATTGCAATGGTACAGGTGTGAGGGAAGAAGGTGGCAATGTCAGAGGAGAGAAGGGGGGCAAATAAAAGAGATATTTTTAAGGCAAAATTGACAGTTCTTTGGCAACATGTTGGATATGGGAGGTAAGAAAGAGACCTAGACCTAGACCTAGAAGAGACACCTAGGATGGGAGCCTGGAAAGCCAGGAGGGTGGTGGTACTATTCATAGTAATAGGGAGTTCAGAAGAAGGGAGGGTTTGGGGGAAAGAATGATATCTATTTTGGACATATTGAGTTTATTATATCTGTAGGGCATCCAATTTGAGATTTTCAATAGGAAATTGGAGAGGCAAGACTGAAGATAAGAGAGAGGTCAGGACTGGATAAATAGATTTGAGAATAGAGATGATTGTTGAATACATGGAAGCTGATGAGATCATATAGAGAGAAGGACATAGCTCTTGCCCTGAGGAACACTAACCTTTACCAGGCATGATCTAGATGAACAGCCAGCAAAGGAGACTGAGAAAGAGTGGTCAGGATAGAGGACAGAAAACCAGAATAGAGTAGTGTATTTAATAAAAACCTAGGAAAAAAGAGAGTAGGGGCAGCTAGGTGGCGCAGCGAATAGAGCACTGGCCCTGGAGTCAGGAGGACCTGAGTTGAAATCCGGCCTCAGATACATAACACAAAGACTAGCCATGTGACCTTGGGTAAGGCACTTGACCCTAATTGCCCTCCAAAAAAAAAGGTAAAAAAAAATAGAAGAAAAGAGTGTGATTGACAGCATCAAAAGTTGCATAATGGTCAGAAGGACAAGGATTAAAAAGAACAAAGTAAAAAAGTGCACAGAAGAAAGCAAAAGAAAACTTATAAGGAAGCAAAGAAAAGATGGATAATTCTTAACACATGTATTACTTATCATAATACAGACTTTCTTGAAATGAAAATTTATAGTTACGTATTTTGAATCCTCTAATGTTCTGCTATGCACACAACGTGCTTTTTCATCTTTCTTTGTATTTCAGTTTATGATATATTTTTGTTTCTTTTCTCTATTCTGTATTTGTGCTCTCTTCCTTGAGTCTAAAATAAAAAAATTTTTAAAAGGACAAGGATTAGAAAATGCCATTAAATTTGACAATTGAGAGATCCTTGGTAATGTTGGAGAGGATAATTTTGGTTGAATGATGAGATCAGAAGCCAAAATGGAGACAGAAAGAGAATGAGAGGAAAGGAAGAAGCACTGATTGTAAATGACCTCAAAGAGGTTAGCCAAAAAGGGAGAGATATGGGATGAGAATTAGCAGAGATGGACAGATCAAGGGAGAGATTTTTGAGGATGAGGAAGACATGAGTTGTTGTCATTTCTGATGTAACCCTGAAAGAAGAAACTAATTTCTATTAGTAGAGATATAGAACAATAGCCACTGCAGATGCAGATCAAGTGGGTGTTTTTTTGAGGATGGAGGACACATGGGAATGCTTGTAGGTAGTAGGAAAATGGCCAGTAGATAGGGAGATATTGGAGATTGAGAGAAGAGGAATGATAGAGAGGGTGATCTGCTAGAAGACAGGATGGAATGAGATCATTTGTGTATGTAGAGGAATTTACCTTGGCAAAGAGAATGGCCACCTCTTCATGTGAGATGGGAATAAAGGAGGAGATGGTGGCAGAAAGATTCTAAGTGATATTGGGTGAAGAGAAGGGGAGAAGATGGAGTTCTTGGGGAATGGCCTCAATAAAAAATGAGGCAAGCTTTTTAGGTGAGATTGTGGGTTTGGGGAACTATGGGAAGTTTGAGAAGGGAAAGTTTGGAAATGCCATTATGGTGAGTGGTGAGTAGTGAACCCATTAAGGAAGTATAAAAGGATTGCCTTGTTGCAGGGAGGGCCCAGCTGAGGTTACCTAGCATATTCATACCTAACATAAATTTGTAGTTGATCTAGTCAGCATAGTTTCATGATTTTCTTCATCTTCATTTAGTAGCATGTGAATGCAAAAGCAGAGGGTGGTGGGAGTAATCCAAGGCTGAGAACTGGGAAAGATCAGATAAGGGGATGGAGACTCCAGAGAAGAGGACAGTGTAGAGTTGAATTGATTCACCAAGGGGTCAAGATAGGAAAGGAAAGAGAGTATAACCAGTATAGGGGTGTTGTCCTGGGAAAGAACTGAAGGGGAGAGAGATTGGAACTTACGGTGAAGATGATGGGATCACAAGGCAAAGGAATAGGTGAAATAGCAACAAATTGGGGTCAGATAAGGGAATTTCAAACTTAATGAATGTGAAGGTGGTGCATTTTGGGTGATGGCAAGATGAAAGGTATGACCATCTCTGAGTATAACTGAGATGGAGTGGAGGATTAGGTCACAGAATCCTATTCCTTATCTGATTATGAATTCTCCCTAGTCAAACATGAGAAAGTTACCTGATTTGACCTCTTGTATTTTTAAAAAATGCAATGCCCTTTAATATTCAAGTCAGGTATCTATTTTGAGCTTATTGAAATATATTATTGAGCAGCGAAGTAGCACAGTGGATAGAATGCTGAGCCTGGAGTCAGGAAGACCTGAGTTCAAATCCAATTCCAGACATTTACCAGCTGTGTGACCCTGGGCAAGTCATTTAACACCTCAGTTTCCTTATCTGTAAAATGGGGATAATAATAGCACTTCCCAGGGTTTTGTGGGAATCAAACGAGATAACTTTTATTAAGTACTTAGCACGGTGACTGGCACATTGTAGGCACTAAACAAATGCTTGTTTCCTTGCCCTCTGTACATTAGTCTAAACTTAATTTCTGTTGAACTTCTTTCCCATTTACCCAGCAATTCTTTGCAACTAGGATATTCTTCCCTACTTAATCTATATTTTGGGGTTTAATGAACACTGGTTTGTTCAAAGTCTTTCTTTTCAACATTGATCTCCCCAATTGTAGTGGGAATTCTAACAGGTTTGTTTGATATTTGGGTTGGGGTGAGTAAATTCTTTTCAGCTACCATTGCTCCTCTGGCAGGTAATTCCAACAGTATCTAAATTACCCAAGGGTTTCAGTAGTCCTGGAGAACTGGGTAGAATTAATGGCCTTTACCCTGGATTTCTGCAGCTATACCTACATTTCTATCTATATACTTTTTGAAGTACCATGACATCCCCCAAAAGAACAAACTCAGTCCAAAGATTCATATTTGAGTCCTGACTACTACTTAATGGCTGCGTGACCTAAGAAAAGTCACTGTAACTTCACTGATCCTTAGTTTATTAATTTGTAAAATGAGGCTAAGGCCCTCCCTCACAGGATTGTTGTAAGGGTCACATGCAATGACATATGCGAAAGCGTTATGGTGCTTTACAAACATAAGCTACTCCTTATTACAGAAACAATACACAGTGCCCTCCACACTTCCAACATTCGTGACTTAAACGTCATTCCTTCTTAGTAACACTGACCAGTGACTTTTTGTGCATTGTTCTCAGCCCGCAATGTTTTTCTTGTCCCCCCCTCCCCCCCAGTTAATTCTATGGCTTCCTCACATAGAGATCACTGTCTTCCTGCCTTGCTTATTTAAGAAGGATGTTGTCGTTAAGACAGGGCATATGGGTCTCAGACATCAGGGGAAGTGGGAGCAGGAGCAGAGAAAGGAACTAGAGCTAAATTTCCATGTAGCTGTGTGAGTCCTTTTGTCTCACTTTCAAAAATTAACTCTAATGACCAAACCACCTCTTTCCTTCTTTTCTTTAGTGAACATACACCATTCCTTTGGAGCAGACCTGCACAACTTGGTAGGGGCCAAAATTAAAACAGGCTAAACTTCTTCCTGGCTACAGACAGGTTAAACTAGAGATAGACTGACAATGGTTTGTTGCTGCGGGTCATGTGATAAACAGAAGCGTGAGCAGTGGCAACCCTACATTTTTTGAGGGCCCCCTGAGATCCTTTGGAGGGGTTGCATATTGTATAGGCCTCCTTTGGAGCCCTGAAAAACACCAGGGCCTACAAAGATCCACCATTTTGCAAGGAGAACATCTACTAGGGACTGATGAAGAGGGATCCGTTTTCCTTTCTGGATCACATATGTGGCTATAAATGATCACATACAGAAATATCCCCTCTTAAAGGTTTGTAGATTCCCCAGTTCCTTTTGATCCCAGTGAAGTAGTACTGTGGATAGACTGCCTGGCCTGGAAGCAGTAAGACCTGAATTCAAATCCAGTCTCAGACACTTACCAACTTTGTGACACTACTCCTGTTTGGCTCAGTTTTATCATTGGTAAAATGAAGATAATAATAGTACCTCCTTTAAAGAATCAAATTTTGTGAGGATCACATGAGAATCGTAAAGCACTTAGTGCAGTGATTGGCACACAGTAAGAGCTATTAGAATGTTGGCTATTACTGTTATTGTCATATTATTGTCAGTGCAGAATACTGCTATTTTTTTCAAAGTCTCTTTTAAGCGGTATGGAAAGAATTGTTCAGAAGTTTATTCAGCTTCTTCCTGGTCTTGATGAACTCTGAGTCTTGTGGACCTGCTTGAGATACTAGCCCTTGGGAAAAGATTTCCTTGTGATTCAGACTTGGTTCTTCCACATCTAGTTATTCCTTAGGGGAAAATTGGGGGAGCACAACTCCTTCCTACTTTTCTTTGACTTTTTCCTCTCCCTTTTAAGAAAATTCAGGAAGAGAAGGGCTGTTAATATCTCTAGCATGCATGCAAAGCTTGGCCTTTGCCTCAATCTCTGTGTTAGTAAGCTTTCTACTCTATTTAAATCTTCATTGTTAGAGCTCACTGAATTCCTGATGGACACATTAGCACAGTATCCGCTTTAGTCTACACAGCTGGAATATCATGATCAGGTTAGAACTCTGGATTGGATTAGTAAGAAGTCCCAGGTTCTAGTCCAACACTGCCAATGACTAGCTATGTGATCTTAAGCCAGTTACTTTATCTTTTTAGGTCTCAGTTTTCTCATTTATAATATATAATTAAATTGATACAGAAATATACAGTTATTTTGTCAACATGGGGAACTCCCAGTATGAGAACTCTCTCCACCAACTAGATCACAAGCACCCATGACTTAATAGATAAGTCCTAGGAAGTTGCCTGAGGTACATAGAGGTACACAGCCCAGCTAGTAAATGTCAGAGGCAGGATCTGAACCTGTGTTTTCATGACTCCAAACCTAGCATTCTATCCACAAGTCATCTAAGGCTGAATTGAAATTATACCTATGACAAAACTCTGTGCCTTCAACTTCTAAAACCTTTTCATGTGCCCCCAAAGTCTCCTTTACTACCTCCATAAATCTCTCCACCCGTTTCCTCATACTCCTTTAATTAAACTTTCTTTCCCTCAAGCAGAGATTGCTTGAGGTAGAATTAACTGAATTAGGAACCACGAAACAGGGAAGGTGTGGATTGTATGTAATTCTCTGAGAGGGAAGAAAAGCAGTGGTACAGAAGAGATACTGGGCCACCCCCAGATCAACCACAGTATTCTTGATTGGTTGCTGTCTTGAGGGGAACTTGATAGATAACTGGAGGAAGAGGCAGTTTATTTGTATGTATTACAGGACATTCACAAGCAGAGGTGTTCTGGAGCCTATTGCAAAGAGCCAATTGTAAAATTTTCAGTGTGAGCATTTACAACTCAGAAATTGGCAAATACTACAAATAAGAGATTGATTTATTGTTTTGTTGACTGGGTAAGCTTAAGAAAGTGAAGAAGAAAATGTGCATAATGCCAACGAAACCTGAGTGTATCCTGGGCACCTTGTCCCCCCAGAGAGGTTGTTGCTAAACGCTTACCAGCATATTCCTGTATGTAGGCTTTTGGAAGTTGGGGAAAGCCTGTGTAGCTGGATCTTCCTGTAGGAGAAAGAGGTGTAAAGGAAAAAGAACAGAAACTGGTGCATATAGGCAGTAAGAAACGCTGGTTGCTTGCTTGATGGGTTGAAAGAGAACTGAGTTTAGAACAGGAGGACCTGGGTTCAAATACCAGCTTTGCCACTTACTACCACTTATTAGCCACATGATCTAGAACCTTAGTTTCCCCTTCTCTGAATGGGAAAAACAATACTTGTACTTCTCAATCTAATTTACAGGATTATTGCAAGGAAAACATTTTATAAAGTTTAAGGATCTACAGAAGTGTGAATTATTATGATAATATTGGTTGCAGGGATGAGGAACCTGTGGCCTCAAGGTCACATGTGGCACTCTAGGTCCTCAAGTGCAGTTCTTTGACTGAATCCAAACTTTGCAGAACAAATCCCATTAGTAAAAGAATCTGTTCCACAAAACTTGGACTCAATCAAAAGGTCGCACCCAAGTACCTAGAAGGCCACATGTGGCCTCAAGGCTGCAGGCTCCCCACCCCTGGTTAGGAATGAGTATAATAGCCATGTTACAAACTACCCATGTTAACAGAGAAAACAAATACATTATGTATACAGAGGACTCCATCCAACCTAAAGTATAATGTTGCTTGTGCTATAAATGGAGTGTTTTATAATTTTAAGGACAGTGAGGTGGCACAGTATATAAGCACTAGGCTTGGAGTCAAAAAGACTCATCTTCCTGAGTTCAAATCTGGCCTCAGACACTCACTAGCTAGGTGATCCTGGGCAAGTCCCTCCACCCTGTTTGCCTCAGTTTCCTCTTCTGTAAAATGAGCTGGAGAAGGAAATGGCAAATCACTCCACCATCTTTGTCAAGAAAAAAACCCCATCCATCCTGCCCTACCGGAAAGTCAGAGGGGCAAGGGGGAGGACAAAGGAGAGAGCAG
Source organism: Pseudochirops cupreus (assembly GCA_028627135.1). NCBI lineage: Eukaryota > Metazoa > Chordata > Mammalia > Diprotodontia > Pseudocheiridae > Pseudochirops > Pseudochirops cupreus. Next base: position 487,172,463 of record CM053582.1, read on the forward strand.
ATTGGGAGAGGAGTTATACAGTGGGATGGCTGTTTTGAGGTGTTGGGTAGGGGAAAGATGGGGAGAAAATTTGTAACTCAAAATCTCATGGAAATGAGTGATGTAAACAAGAAAATAAATTAATTTATAAAATAAATAAATAAATACATGAACATTAAAAAAATTTAAAAAGAAAATTAAAAAAGAAAGAAAACCCCAAAAGGGGTCACAAAGGGTGAGACACAACTGAAAAATGACTGAACAACAACAAAATTATGACTTTTAAATTGCCAGAAACATTTCTGGAAAAAGAAGCTCAATCAGTCAAAAGCATTTACTCAGTGACTACAATGTATCATTCACTATGCTAGGCCCGGCCCTTAATTCTAGTGCCTCCCCTCTATTGATCGTTTCTATTTTATACTGGTATTACTGGTATATAGCTTGTTTGCACATAATTATTTGCATGTTTTCTCTCCTATTAGGTCGTGAATTCCTTGACAGCAGGGACTGGTTTTTTTTTTTTTACCTTTCTTCACAGCCTCAGGCACAGTGCCTGGTACATAAAAGGTGCTTAATAAATGCTTATTTCCTTCCTTCCTTCCTTCCTTCCTTCCTTCCTTCCTACCTTCCTTCGTTCCTTCCTTCCTTCCCTCCCTTACTGCAGGTCAGAGTAGGGAAGCATTCCCAGTTGCTTAGCATAAATATAACCCAATCCCCCACTCTTTTTCAATAGTGTTAGGAATTGGTTGACTGGTATAGCCAATAAATCCATCACATGGGATTTAGGCAAGGTCTCCTTCTATTCTGAGTATTGTCAAATGAATTAGTGCCTCATGCATTTGGTACCTAGCATAGCTATATGCAGCCTTTAACCATAATTCCCAGACAAGGCCCGCTTTAGAGATTATTTCTGAGTGCCAGGATTATTGGAAGGTATTTAGCATGACGAAAGTAGAGAAATGGCCACAATATAGGTTATTCATGCCATCAGCCTGGTTTTGGGGTCTCCAACCTGCCACTCCAGTGATTTAGTAGATCAAATATGACATCTGCAAGAGTTTTTAGAAAAGAATCAGGAGAAAAGTTTCACCCAACCCTCTACCTTCCCCACCAAAGACTCAGTACTACTCTTTCAAAGAGCGGGATGGGAAGGGGTGATGATCTGAGGCTCATTCTGGGTGCCATTATCATCTGGAACTAGTATTCTTCACCCTTGATACGTAATCTGATGGACTGGTTAGCTTGGTTGGTGATTGTTATCAAATTGCTCTTACAGGGGCACACTACCTGACCTAGATACGAAGAGGCAAGGAATGGAATAGATCTGACAAGGTTTGTAAAAATACCTGGGTTAATGTGTTTGGCTTGAGTAAAATTTAGGATTTTTTAAAGGGATTTTTAACCCTGATAGAATCCCTTTTTTATTTTTTAGGGATTCAAAATCTGCTGTAATATGGTGATAGTTTATTTTAATGAAAAGTTCCCAAGTTCCTGTGCAACACACCCAATTGGTCTGAGTAATCTTTTAACTAATTCCTTCGGTGCTGATATTTAAACCAGAGGCAGTTATTATCCAAAAAGGGGATCCATCCCTTCCTGAAGAATTCTTGGGGACGCTTAGAGGAATAAGTCAATAGGGAGTCTGAATGCATTTCCATGCAAGTGGAAGGTAGTAGGGGATTTCCTGTGTACTCAAAAATATTTTAACAACTAGCTCCCAAAAAGTAAAAATGAATGCATGTCACACTTTAAAAATTTAATCTGCATTATTAACACTTCCTTAGGGCTAGACAATCAACAAAACAATTAACTCCTCGTTTGTAACATTTACTGATTTCCAAGGTGTAAATATTCACACTGAAAATGTAACACTTGGCTCTCCAAAGCAGTTCAAGCTTCCTGCAGCACATCCCTGATTCCTTCTCTGTGTAGGGCCCACAGTGATTTGTCACTCTTAGTTCCTCTGTCGTGATAGCACTCTTCATGGACCTGCTTAATTGGGCCAAGGGTTTCCAGTGGACCCATGGAGGAGGACCAAGAAGGCACATTTAGTGTTTTGAAGAATTAGCCCATGCCAGCTGGTGACTAGCTCATTGTAGGGACTAACACATTTCACATTACCATGGAGGCCATCCTTTCACCTTTTCCCCTTCTGGATTGGGGCTTACTTCTTTTGCAAGCCAATCAACAGAGAGAAGAACTATACTGTCTGAGAGAGGAAGCTGCTGGTAGTCAAAACCACATTTGAGACTGAGGAGATGCCTCACTACATCATTGTCTCAGAGCACTCAGCCTGCCTACAGCTCAATCAACGCCAGATCCACTGAGTTTTATTTTTAGTAGATTTAATTTTGTTTTCACCCACATCCTCAGACACTGAAATTTGTGGGTGGATGAATTGTCACAAAAAGCTAAATTTGTGCACCCATTGGATTGATCATTCTGATACACCAAAAGTCCTTCTAGAGTCTATAAAATCTAAAGCTGCTAACCCCCAACTAGAGTGAACCTGCCATCAGCCAATTTTGTCTACCTTGTAAGTAAGCATGACACCTACCCAGAGCTGAGGTCAATTTTGGATAGCCATGGGGGCCCGTTCTCAAGAATAAGCATAAGTATTTGACTTCTAGTCACATGAACCTGGCAAGTCTAGGAGGGAAAAAGACCAGAGGATGGCCTCCATGGCAACAAGAAAGTGTCGGTCCTTATATGAGATAATGAGCAACTGGGATGAGCTAATTTTTCAAGACACAAAAAGTATCCTCTTCATGCTCCTCCACATGTCCACTGGAAAGCCTTGATACAATTAACTAGGTCCATGAAGAACACTATCAGGACAGAGAAACTAAGATTGACATAGGAAGTAGATGGATCACTGCGGGACTGGCATAAAGGAGGGATCAGGGATGTGCTTGCTACAGGAAGCTTGAACTGCTCTGGAGAGCCAAGTGTTACATTTTCAGTGTGAGCATTTATCCCCTGGAAATCAGTAAATGCTGATTACTGGAGTCCTCCTCCATTGCCTTCTTTAGTCATTGGTGGCACCATGTTTTTGGAGGCTATGCTAATGGAGTCTAACTCTGGTGGTCTTTGGTACACTGGAAAGAGAGCTAGATTTGGAGTCAGAGAAACTAGGTTTGAATTTGAACTCTGCCCCTTGTTCCCTGGATAACTTTGAACAGATTGCTTCCAAGTCTCTGTTCTGTCATCTCTAAAATGAGGGGGGTGGACCGGATGACCCCTAATGTTCCTTCAGGTTCTACGTATATGATCCCAGCCTAAGCCCTTCATTTTGCAGATAAAGAAATTGAAGTTCAGACTAAGACCCAAGATTGTACAAGTAAAATTAAGCAGCAGAGTCCAGGTTCAAATTCTAGTTTCTTGATTCCAAATCCAGGTCTCTGTCATCTGTACCATTTTATATCCAATCTGTGAAGATCTAAACTTTTAGTCCTGGCTGTTTAATTTTGTATTTGTATCCTTGGTGCCTAGTACAACATCTGGCACTTAGTGGGTATTTAATAAATAATTTTTGATTCCTTGGTTGGCTTTGTCATTAACTAGCTTTGAAAACCTGCGCAGGCCATTTTGACTCAGGCCTTCATTTACTCATCTGTAAATTCTAAGATTTCTTTTATTTTGAAATGAACAGTTGCCTAGATGATATCCAAGGTATTCTTCCTGCTATAAAACTATGATTTGAGAGCCTAAGGGGAAAAAATCATAGTGAAACTTAATAGTAGGTTTCACATTAAACAGAATCAATAGATTGAATCTCCTTCCCTCTTTCCTTCCTTCCTTCCTTCCTTCCTTTCTTCCTTCTTTCCTTCTCTCCCTCCCTTCCATTGCTGATTTTCAGGGAAATTTGATTAGCTCCATTTCGGATCTGGATCAGATGACTCCCTTCATGTAACCTGGTGGCCCCCTCCTCTAGGGAGCTCACTACATAGGTACTTAATCAGCTGTTTAGCCCTACTACTACTCAGGACCGCTGGGTTCAAACAATTCTATTAACTTTAAGCCTCACCAAGTGGCAGAGGTTACAAGAGTGTGCAACCATACTTTCTACTGAATTTTCAGTATAGTGTAGTAGATAGAGGACCAGCATTAGAACTAGGAAGATCTGGGTTCAGGTCCTGCCTCTGACATATATTGGCTGTGTGACTTTGGGTAGATCACTTAACCTCTCTCTAGAAGATTTTCTAAGACTTTTATTGCACAACAGCTGCTGAGCCACACTAGTAGTAGGAGTTCATTATACTAAATCATAGGTCTAATCCCTATCCCTATCAGGAAGTATCCCAGGAAACGAAAAAATATAGAATATGTGGAAAATGAAACTTAGACACTTCTTAAAATATATGTTTTATTGTTTTCTGGTGTTTACTTCATTCAAATTGTGAAGGTACAGAACCTTTACAAATTTCCAGAGTTAAAGATTTCCACTGCCAAGGAAAATAGGCTATAAAATGCTGAGATTCACTAAATATTCCATTGTTTATTTCCTTGTCTATGATATGGAATGCTTTGTAGAAATACTGTATAAAATAAGGCAGACTTTTGATAGGGAATTTAATTATAAAATTTTAAAGGAGAAAAAAATGTTCAGTTCCAACTTTTTTCCCCCCTGTCTGACCAAGAGTTGTACAATTTCACTTTGGGAAGTCATCGGCAAACAAGAGCAGAGAATGATAGCTAGCATAGCACAGCTCTGGTGTTTCTGGAGCAGAAAAGTCTTTCAGACCTTTGTACTCTGGAGTGAGTGAGACCTGTCAACCAAACAACCTTCTTTGATTAGCATAAATCAGAGACAACAGTTAACATACACAGTTACCCATAGAGTGCAGTAAAAATGTGTGTCATTGGATAGTATTTTGTCTTTGCATTATGAAAATAAAAGGTCTGTACATCAAGTAATGCATATCAATGAAATGAATCATGTAAATTTGTAATGGCATCTAAAGTTGGCTTTGGCTTTTAAGTATTTATAAATTCATAGAAAATATTGAACATCTAACAAAATAAATAAAACATATTTTAATCATAGATGCTAACAATCAACTTCAAAAAAATTCTTTGTGGTTTTTTCTTTACATTTGCTACTAAATTTCTTTTGAGAGAAGTCACTTTCAGTAGTGCTCAGAAATGAATGATTGCACCTTCTGCGATGTGAAAAAATAGATGTCTATTTTTCATAGAACAAAAACTTGTTCATGAAGAGTTGCCTTAAAATGTCTAATTGCTATCAACAATTCTTAAGTGCTAAACCCAGCACAGAACATTCTCCACAAAGCTATGAGTCACCAATGGGGATTTCTCCTTCACTTGTTGAATTGAGGATCCGGGAATTTTTTCTATCATCCTTCCAAGCTGCATTGTCTTGTATGATGAGAATGCAGATAGATGTATGGTTCATATTTGACCTTCTTCAGGATAGTCTCTACAGTCATCCATCCAGTGTAACATCAGGGGAAAGACTGACTCTACTCCATGGGTTTTCAATGTTGAAGAGCATAGGAGCTTGCCATCTTCCCAGATCCTCAAGTGCACGGGCCGCTCTGACTAATACTGAAAAGGCCAAATGATTCTGGCTTAAGATGAACCCAAGTGAGCTTGAGGAACAATGCATCTGGATGCCTGGGCTGGGTAAAGGAGGAGCAATCGCTATTCAGGTGGTGGCCGTAGGCTCCGGAGCTGCTTCTCATCTAGTCCCTTCCAGTATTTGAAGTTGTTGTCAAGATGCTGCATTAAGTTGGGCAGATCTGCAAAGGCTAGAGAGAAAGATGTTAATGCAAACATCTTCTTGTCATTGCAGAGAACTGGAAACTAAGGGGGATACCCCATCAACTGGGGAATGGCTAAACAAATTATAGTACATGAATATAATGGAATACTATGGTTCTAGAAGAAATGATGAAGGGTATAGTTTCATAGAAACTTGGGAAGATTTATATGAACTGATGCAAAGTGAAGTGAGAAGAACCAGGAGAATAATTGAACAATGATATTGTAAAAACAAACAACTATAAAGAGTTTAAGAACTCTGATCAACACAGTGACCAACCATGATTGTAGAGGACCCATGGTAAACCATATTATCCACCTCTTGACAAAAAAGTGATGGACTCAGGATATTGAGAGAGACATTTTTTTTGGACATGGCCAATATGGGATTTTTTTTCTTGGCAATACATATTTGTTTTTACTTTTCTCCTGGGGGGTGGTGGTGGTAAGAAGAGAGAAAATAGATTTTTGTTCACTGAAAAAATAAAATTAAAAAAAGGAAATGGATAAATATCCATTGTGAATGTATATGTGACTTACATAAATGAAATAGCCACAGTCAACTCTAATTGTGTATGGGTTCAACACCCTAATTGTACTTTGAGGAAAATCTTGCATTCAGCCTAATTCAACTGATCTTATACAGACTTTCTATCTCTGGACCTTAGTTTTCCTTATCTGTAAAACAAAAGAATTGAACTAATTGATCCCTAAGGTCCTTTCCAACTTTAAAAACACCTACTAATTTTTTGCTTTGCTGACACCTTAGTAACTTAGTAATGAGAACAATGATGTATAATATAGCTTTGCTAAAATCCTTCAAGGCTCAGTATGAGTCCTGGCTTTTTTGTGACCTCCTCCCAGAACTACTTCAAACTATGGGGATCAATCCCTTTTCTAAACTTCCATAATGCTGATTACTCTTCATTTGGCCTTTTGTCTTATGCAAGCTTAAGGCAACTCTTGCAAGGCTTTGTACTATCACTTAACTCTTATGATTTTATTTAACTTTTTATGAGTATTGAACAAGAGGACCTGGTCAATTTGATGAGGTAAGTTGTTCCTCATTAATTAATCACTTTGATGGAGATAAGCCTTGGTTTGGGACATCGATTGCACTCCTTATGGAGGGTGTGGACACGTCCATTAACAGCTCCCTAGAGGTAATTTAGGACCTTTCCTTTGCTTGGATACTTGGCAACCCTTACCCATTTTATTGAGGATGAGTGATTTAAGTCTCAGCATTTAGGGATAATTTTATTCACTCAAGCTATTTGTGCATTAGAGCCCATTTCTTTGCTCTGAACCAATACAAAGGAGTAGGCAGATCTAGATCTATTCTGAACACAGACCACAGACCAAATACTTCAGACCAGACATTAGTACCTGTGTTCAGCACTTTTCAGATATTATTTCATTTGATTTAGCTGAGAAAAACCTGGATTTTACCTTATGATACCACTATAAATTATTTTAACAATGTGAGTCTGGGGAAAAGGGGTTGGACCCTTCAACAGGCCCAAGTTTGTTTTTCTTCTGAGGGAATACAAACTCTCAGGGTTTCACTGAAAGCCTAGAGGCCTCTATGGATCCCTGGAACAACAGCAAGAACCAAAATAATGTAAGGAGTTGCCCTTTCTAGGGGCTCAAAATTTGTTTTCCTTCTTAGGGGAATACAAACCCTAAGGTAGTACTATAAGACTAGCAGCCTCTATAGGTCTATAGGTTAGAAGATAGAACACACTGGAAATTGATACAAAATTTTAATTTTTCTTTTTTATAGCCCTACTGTCAGTCCTTTATGTTGTTCTGAATTTTTTGGCAGGCTATTTGTTATCTAAAAGGCATTGTTCCCTTCAGTGCTTGCATGGGAACCAAGGACACTTTTACCCATGTCAATGGAAACCTAGACACGAACTATATTCTAAGGTGGACACCTTCCTCTGGGTAGAGGCAAAAGGAGTCAAAAAGACAAGATCTGGAAGGCATCTCCAAGTCTGAACCTGCTTTTTGTAAATCTAGAGCTTGTGGTTCTGGACTTCAGGCTACATCTCTGTATATTTTATCTTTCTAACTGGACATAGTGTGGTATGGTGGAGAGAGAACCGAATTAAAACCAGAGTCCCTGAGTCCAAATCTTGACTCTGCTTCTTATTCTCCATGTGAACTCTGGCACATCACTTAACCTCTCTGTGCCTCAGTTTCCTTATCTAGAGAATAAGGTATTGGACTAAATGATACAGATTTAGATTCAGGGAAATGAGGTTCAAATTCTGGCTCTGCTACTTACTGCCTGTGTGACCTGGGGCAAGTCACTTCTCTGGGCCTCAGTTTCTCCATCTGTAAGATGAGGGGGTTGGAGAAGAGGAGTTTAAAGGTTTCTCCTGGCTCTAAATCTATGATCCTATAATCTCTAAAGTCAATATCAACTCTAAGTCCTTTGATATGTATATGTTATAATTTCCCTAAGGATGGGACTATCAAATGTATTTATTTGTGTCACCCAAAGTGTCTAACAGAAGAGTCAATAGCTGATAAATACTCGTTCAGTGTTAGTTGAATATCTCAACTCCTCTCTGGAATGATTCCCAACTTTGTGAAATAGAGGGGGGGGGGGGGGGAAACGCTGACATAATAGATAAACTATGGGAATGGCTTCCAGCTCTGAACATACGATTCTATTTACTTAAAAGTTTGCTGCCCCAACAGTTAACTATCTTCCTTGTTCCAATGAAGCTCTGAGAAAGGGCAGGCTTTATCCTGCTGAAAGAGATCAATCTATTCTCTACCCAACAAGGAATGTATTACATAGAGGGAGTAGTTTCGGGAACCGAGGCAGTTTCCCAGCCTTTTTTTGAGTCAGGTCTTCCCAGCATGTCTGGGAAAAATGACTCTGAAGTGAGTATGAATTCCCAGACCATCAAACGTACTCCTGTGCAAATGTAAGTACAGCACATGCCAAAGCCAAATAGAAATGATTAAAAAAAAAGATTATCTACCCTTTTGGATGCTTATGTCCATTAGTACAGATAATCAAGAACCAATTGTACAAATAAATAATTTGAGTGTTCCAGATGTCTGCACAACTCTGACACCTTCTCCAAAGAAGCAATGACTTTACAGGACTTAGAGTCTAAAAGCAGAAACTTTCTGGCAGGGACCCACATAATAGCCTCATAACCACATTTGTATTCTCAGTTTCCAATCACAGGAAACACAATTAGGCCATTACAAGAGAGCTAATGTTTTCAATACTGTACTTCAGTCTTCAAGGAGATGATTGAGATATACTTGGTACTGCTTAGTTTACAGAAATTCCCTAATGAGGTCTGTTCTTCAGTCTATTTGAATTTTACAAGGACAAGCACGTTCCATTTTAGGAAGATATAGTTAGGTATGATTGGAGGAAGATATCCTTTGTTCTGTTACTCTGGTTAGATTGCTTTGGGGGCATTGTTTTCCTTTTTGGTCAGGAGTAAGGTGAAAAATTGTGAACCAGATGCAAGTAGTGTAGATTTAATGATCTTAATTTGGAAGAAAAAAATATTCCAGATGATTTCTTACCGTCCCAAGCATCAAACATGTCTGTAATGAAGTAGTCGATGAATGAGATTTGGGATTTGGGGATGCTGCAAGTGTTTCTGTCAAAAACTGGCATTACCACGGGTAAATCTTGCCTCTTCTCTTCATCAGTCTGCCAATCAGAAATATTTTATTCATCAGAAAACATTGTTAGGATTACTCACTGGTATCAGGTCATAATCAACCAGTTTTAGGTAGAACAAAATGACACTTATAAAATTCAGTAGATGGGAAAGATTGAACTACAAGCATCCATTATCATGTCAACAATCAATATAACCCAATTCCATTCAAAAGTAGTAACTTATTCTCAATATGAGACTATCGGTACCAGAAGTGCTTCAAGACATACATGCCCATAACATGGTGATAATAATAACATATTGCTGATCTTTTTTGAAGCACTTCAGGAGAGACTCCCAAGCAATTGCTAGCAGTGAGATGGCAAGATGTTTTCTACAAGTTCTAACATTCTTTGACATTACTTGAGCATTAATTGGCTATCTCACCTTGAACAAATCACTGAACCCCATCTATAACATGAAAGAGGTTGGACTTCTCTGGTCCCCATTTTCAGTGACTCTCTATTGACTCTATTAGAAAAATACAAACTTCTCTGTTTGGCATTTAAATCATGATTAGCTGTAGTCTATCTTTCCAGAAGTATCTCACATTATTCCCCATTGCACACTCAACCAAAATGACCTGCTTGCTATTTCTTTCTGAGCTGTACTCTTGACTCTGCAGATTTTCTCTACCATGCCATAGGAACCACTCACCCTGGAAGCTCAGTTTACCTCTTTACTATTTCTCACATTGGAAGTAGCCTCTGCCCCAATGGTCTCTTCCTCAGATTGTCTGGTTCCTCCCACAACCTTTATTTGAAGGAAGATGTTCAGGCCAATCATTTCTTCATTCATCTCCATGTTCCAACTTTTTCTACCATGCCCTCATACCTCCCATTCACAGCTTCCTTTTATGTGTAGTCTTCCTTCTCTAGAATGCAAACTCCTTGAGGGCAGGCACTGTCTTTCTTTATCCTTGTATTTCTATTCCCAGCACTTAGCACAGTCTGGAGTTCATAGTAAGTGCTTAATAAATGCTGGTTGATTGTTTGATTTTCATACACACCATTCTATCTCTTACCTCTGTGTCTTTGCATAGGCTGCCCCCCATGCTAGGTCCTTTCAAGGTTCCACCTATGTGCCAAATCCTAACTTAGGCCTTTTCTGATCTTCTCTCTCCCGGCACTGTTGTTACTGCTCTCCTCCAGCCTAGAGTTACTTTGTATTGACTTCTTTGGGTATGTCACTGTAATGTAAACTCCCTGAGGGCAGGGATTGCTTCATTTTCTTTACTTTGCTTCTCCAGCACCTATCTTAGTGACTTGCTTGCTAAACTGAATTCAATTTATAATTTACGTTAGTCCAGCTCATAAACGATATCTCCTCTCATTCATGATAATTATTTTTTAACTAGAAGAAATGACTATTTCTGAGGATCTGGAGTAAAATATGGTTCTTGGTTTAGTGACTTAGCTCCTTTGACTATATGATTTAAAAATATCATCATGTATAGAGCTTGTCTGGGTGTGCCAGCAGTTCTGGCTCATGCTCTATGCATAGCTATGTTCCAGAATGTCTTTTAATGATTGATTCCCTAAAATACATTCTCCACAGCACCTATTATAAACTTTATACACTTTATGCACTTTCTCTTGTCTCCTCAGTTCATCACTACCAATGCCTCTCTCTTCTCTTAAGGCCTTTGCCTAATTCTCTATGGTCAAAATTGAGCCCGTCCATTTCAAGCTTACTTTTCTCCCCAATTCTACTCTCAAATCTCTTCACCATGATGCCCTATTCTTTCTTTCTCAGAAAGAAGGAGAAGAAGAAGAATGAGGAAGAAAAGGAGATGGAAAAGGAGAAGAAGGAGAGGAATGAGAAAAAGGAGAAGGGGAAGGGCAAGGAGAAGGGGAAGAAGAGGAAGAGGAGGAAGAGGAGGAAGAAGAAAGAGGGGAAGAAGATGAGGAAGAGGAAGAAGTAGTAGAAGAAGAAGCTCTTCTCCTTGCTCAGACAACCCTTTCACTGATGCTTTTAATCCTATTTCCTATCCCAACTCCTATGGGAGTTTGCCCCTTCAATTATCTTTCCTCTTATTGTCATTCTGTCCTCATCCATGGGCATTTTTGTGCCATTTACAAGCATGTCAGGATATTCTGAATGCTTAGAACAGCATTCAATTGACCCTACTCCCTCCTCCACCCCCAGCTATAATTCCTCCCCATTTCATAGCCAAACACCTGGACAAACCTGTCTACATTTCTTGCCTCTGCTTTCTCAACTCCCACTCATTTTTCACCCCTTTGCATTTAGGATTTTGATCCTAATACCCAACTGAAATTGCTCTCTTGAAGGTCACTAATGACTGACTCCTTAACTGCTAAATTCAATGACCTTTCCTCAATTCACAGCCTTCTTGACCTTTCTGTAGCTTCTGATACTACTTACCACTTTCCTTCTCTAGATACTCTCCTTGGGTTTTCATGCCACTGCTGTTTATTGCCATCCTACCCATCTGCCTGTTCCTTCTAATTCTCCTTTGAAGGGTCATCAAGATATCACCGCTGTTTGTACATGTACTCAAGAGCTCTGTTCTAGACTCCCTTCTTTTTCTATAATCTCTCTTACTGATCTTGTTATTTCTCATGGGTTTAATTTTTATCTCTATACTTAACTCTCAGATCTATATATCTAACACACACTTCTCTCCTAAGTACCTGTCCCACCCATATCTATATACCAATTTCTCTCCTGAGTGTGTGTCCCACATCATCAACTGTCAGACATCTTTATATGGATGTCCTGTTGGAATCTCAATCTTTATGTTTAATACAAACAATCTATGTGTTTAATATAAACTCCTTATTTCTGGCAAGGGCACCAATCTCCTTATTTCCTAGGTTTACAACTCCAGAGTAATCTTCAACCCTTCCCTGTCCTTCACCCTCCATATCCAATTTGTTGCCAAATCTTATTAATTCTGTTTACAACATCTGCATGTTTCCTTTTCTCTATTCAAACAATCATTATGCTAGCTTAGGTCCTTGCTGCCTTTTGCTTGGACTATTGTGATAATATACTAACTTGTCTCCCTATTTCAAGTGTCTCCTTTCTCTTATCAATCCTCCACATAGTTGCCAAGTTGATATTCTTAAAGCATAGCTCTAAACCTGTGTGAATTCTCTGGGTCTCAGTTTATTCATCTGAAGAGTTTGTATTTTATCCTAGAGGCAATAATGAGCTACTAAATTTCTTAATCACAGGGTTGACAGCATGACTTGTAAGAAATATTGTGGAAGAGATTCTTATTGGATCTTGTTAAATTCTTTTTGTATATAGAGGATGGAATACATGCTCTCTGAGGTCCCTTATAATTCTGAGATTCTATGATTCTAAGGGTGAATGGGAAAGCAGAAAGAACTCTAAGAGTGAGGAGACAGGTTCTCATCCTGGCTGTTCTTCAGTCAATAAGCATTTATTAAGTGTTGTTATGTACGAAGCACTCTGCTAAGTGCTGGGGATATGAAGAAAAGCAAAAGATAGTCCCTGCTTGCAGGGAGCTTACAGTCTAATGAGAAAGACAACATGTAATCAACTATGTAGGAATGAGACATATATAGAAAAAATAAGCAATAACTGGTAGAGGGAAGGCATGGGTATTAATTGGCTATCTGACCTTGGATTCCTCTGGGCCTCAGTTTCTTCACTTGTAATATGAAGGAGGTTGGACTAGATGGTCCTCCTAAGAGCCTTCCCAGCTTCCAGATACAAGAGTCTGTGTCTTTTCTGTATGGCTATGTTAGGAGTCCAGTGAAATCTGTATCCTGACTTTACTGGAGTTTCAATAAAAAGCAAGGATATGTCTGTAAATGTCACAGACTTTCTGACTTTTACAATTTTTTTTGTCCTTGAATGAAAGCAGAGAGTTTCCAAGAGTGCACACTATTCCTTGGCATGCTTTGACTAGAATGCATTCTGTAGGCAAAACATGGACCCAAACTGCAACCAATATAAGAATGCTGGTGAAAAACACCTCAGAAGCTAGAGTAGAAAAGTTGGCATCAGAGCATGTTTTCCAGAATGTGTATAGGAACTTTTTGATACATACAAGTAAGGTCATTTCAACATAAAATTGTGATATGTGAAAACCAGATTCAAGTAACCATGGCTTGCACATAGAAGAGTAGGGGGAAGGGGGATGAGAGGTAGGATGATGGAGGGGAGGGCAGAGTGGGAGGGAGGGCTGATGAATGTTCACACTTCTGTAGAGGGACAGGGACAGGGTGGAGAGTGGTTGGGGGGGCAGGATAGGAAGAAGGGACATGTAATCGGACTCTCACGGTGTGCTCACTGTGGAGAGGTTCTGCGTGGTTTCACATGTTCAGCCTGTATTTGATTGCTTGTCCTTCCAGTGGGGGTGGGTGACGAGGGAGGAGGAGAAAGAATCTAGAATCTGAAGTTCTATGATCAAATGTTAAAAATATCTATCTATATATATGCAATTATTATTATTATTATTAACTACATCCAACTGGAACTTGAGATACACAGGCACTGTGGTTGGGAGATCCATCCTGCCCTACCGAAAAGTGACATAGGAGAGAACAGACTGGGGGAGGGGGGACGCACTGGGATGGCTGTTTTGGGGCAGTGGGTAGGGGAAAGACGGGGAGAAAATATGTAACTCAAAATCTTGTGGAAATGAATGATGTCAAACAAAACAAACAAATAAATAAATAAATAACTAAAAGTAACCATGGCTTGTACCTAGTTCAGTAAATATTTCTCAGTAGGCTACAAAGTCAATTACTTATAATTATTCTCGATCTTTCTCTCCATCGCCCTTCTCCACCCTACCCCCCATCTAGGGCAGTTCTCCCATATTTGAGTCTTGCTACTATTCTGTGAGGTGGACAAGGCAGGCATTTTATATACACATACGTAACATATATATATATATACAGACATATATAGGTATGTGTGTATATGTATACACATATATACATGCATCTATAGATATAGATACACACATTTATATAGAGATGTACATTTACTATATATATACATATACAAGTATATATGTATATATGTATATGTGTGTGTGTCATAACTCTTGTCTTGCCCATCTCACAAAATGGCATACACACATATGTATACATATACATATATTCACACAATGTATAAATGTATATGTATATACATATGCACAAATACATGTGTATATGAGCTTAAAACTGTACTGAGATTTTTTTAGATACTGTATATATACATTTTACATACATATATGTGGTGTATGTATGTATGTGTTTACTCTCTATATACTAGATAGATAGATAGATAGATAGATGGATGGATGGACAGCTGGAAAGAACTCAAGCTCAGAAAGAATCTAGCTTAGGGTCACACAACTAGCTAATGGCACAGCCAAGGCTAGAACCCAGGTATCCTGACTCTTACCTCACTATCTTGCCACTACACTGTGTTTCAAGCCTGGAGACCTCCTTACGTGGAGAACACATGCAGATATATTCCAGAGTGATTCCTATTGTAACCTTTTCTTCCCCTATTTCCTTCAATGCCTCAGTTCTTTTAAAGGATTCAGTACCTCTACAGAAATAGAGACTATTTACAAGTGACCTTCTCACATATTTTTGCCTTTGAAGACTCTGAATATTACTGAAATATTTATATGTTGGACATCTAAGTTAAGTTCTGCTCTCATCCAGTTCTATTTTAGTGTGATTCAACTTCATCTAAAACTTCATCTTATTTTCCTCTTATATTTCCTCTTTCTTGAATAAATTCTTTCTTTCCTGCCAGGCTTCTGCACTCCACTCTTCAACTCTGATCTGGCACTCTCGCTGCTGTCTCGGTGCACTGTACACCTGACTGATGAAAGCTGACCATGTCTAGGCTCTCCCAGTCCCACCACAATGCCCTCTGGTATTTCTTCTACCATGCCACCACATATGTCTCCCTTTCCTTGCTCCTTCCTGCCTTCCACCTCTTATGGACTCAAATCAATACTTCTGTTTCTGGAAAGGACATGTTAATTAGCTGTCAAATGACTTCATTCACCATCCTGTGACTTCCTGATCAAAACACCCCTCTCCAGCCAACATTCCCTTATGTGTGTTGTCTTCTCTATTAGAACAAAAGTTCCTTCAAGAGAAGGACTTAAATTTGTACCTCCAGTACTTAGCATATTCCCACAACATAGGGCTTAATAAATGCTTTTTCATTCATCCACTCATAATATAAAAATTTTTCAACACCATTGAGTTATTGCATTGCTGTCAAGCAGTTCACCTGAGAAGTATAACCAGTTACTACTACAGTGGCCTAATTTAAAGAGGAATCCAATAATCAATCAACAGGTATTAAGAACTGCTATGTATCAGGCACTGTGGAAGGTACTGGGGAGACAAATACAATGAAGCAAACAATCCCTATTGGTAAGGAGCTTATATTTTAATGAGGGAAACAAGGACATATGAGAGGTTACGCAGAATAAAAATAAAAATAATAAAAACAAATTAGCTGACTATAAGGTAGTTTGAGAGGAAAGACACTAGCAGGTGAGAGGATCAGCAAAAGCTCAATGTAGGTCAGTCAGTGGCTCAGTCAATTAGCGTTTAAGTGCTTACTATATGCAATGCATTGTGCTAAATTGTTAGGGATACAAAGAAAGACAAAAACATTGTCTTGGCCTTCAAGAAGCTTCCATCCAAATGGAGGTGACAACAGATTAAGAATTAGTTACGTGACAAGACACAGAGTGGACCGAAGGCAGTCTGAGAAGGGGAATACTAGCCTTTAGGAGGGTTAGGAACAGCAGAAGTTGAGAATCTGAGCTAAGTCTTGAAGGAAGCCAGGAAGACAAAGGGACAGAGGTGAAGGGTTAGAGGGTTCCAAGCACAGGAGCTGGCCAGGACAAAGTGACTGGAGAGGAGATGGAGTTTCATGTTAGAGGGATATCAAGTGGGTCAGTGGAGTTGGTTAGTGGAATGTATGGAAAAGAGTCAAGTGTAAGAGTACCGCAAGGGGAGGAGAGAGTCGGGTTATGAAGAGCCTTGATTGTAAAACAGGGTAGTTTATATTTGATCCTGAAAGTAATAGGGAGCCACTAGAGCAGGGGTTCTCAACCTGTGGGTTGCGACCCCTTTGGGAGTCAACCCTTTCACAGGGGTGGGCTAAGATCATGGGAAAACACATATTTCTGATGGTCTTAGGAATCGAGACACCGCTCCTCTATCGGTCTTCTGGTGGGTCCGCCCACATGCAGATACGCCCACATACAAGTATTAAAGGGTCACAGCATTAGGAAGGTTGAGAACCACTTCTAAAGCTTACTGAGTGTGTATGGTGAGGGTAGGGGTGATGGGGAGGGAGTGACATGGTTGGACTTATGCTAGAAAAGTCACCATGGCAGCTGAGTGGAAGGTGGATTGGAGTACAGAGATTTGAGTCATAGAAGGCTATTATCACAGTTCAGGTGATAAGGATCTCATGTAGGGTGGTGGCTGTGTGAGTACAGAGAAGGGGATTAATGGAAAGATGTTATGAAGTTAGAAATGCCAAGATTTTGTCAATGGATTGTAAATTGGGGGTTGGTGACAGTGAGGAGTCAAGGAGGACAACAAGGTTGCAGATTTCAATGAGTGGGTAGGTGGTTGTACTCTCAAGGACATTTGGAAGAGGTGAGAGTTTCAGGGTAAAGATAATAAAAGTTTTGTTTTGGACATATTGAGTCTGAGATGCTTAGGGGCTTGAGCTGCATCTTGAAGGAAGAGAGGGATTCTATAAGGAAGATTTGAGGAGGGAGTGCATTCCAGGCATGAGTACCAGAGATAGGAGATGGAGAGATGTGTAAGTAACAGAGAGAAAATTGGTTTGACCAGATCACAGAGTGTGGAATAGGGAGTAAGATACAATGAAGCTGGAAAGATAGGTTGAGGCCAGGTCATAAAGGGTTTTTAAAACTAAATATTTTATTATAAAGACAAGCTCTGGTTAAAGTCTAAGGAATCAAATTTTAGAAATTCTCTTCTTACCTGTGCAAAGTACTCCTCAGAGATGCGCCCAGCCCATTCAATGCACTGTTCTAGGGGACGGCATGGATTGGACACATCTGCACACTTGATCAGCATCCGTTTGATAAGAATTCGATTCTCTGGAGATGTGAGCACACTTTTGACTAATTCTCCATCACCAGTGTTAGCCTGGGAGATGAGCAAGTAAAAAAGAAGCGTGGTTGTGTCTGCTGGCATTAAGAGCTCATTTACTTGAGTACATCTTCCTTAACCACTAAGACAAGAGTAGTGAGTAATCAGTCTGTTCTCTTGGTAATCCAAGGGAGGAATTCAATTCAACAAATATTTATTAAGGACCTACTATTTGTAAGACACTGTATTATGTCATGGAAATACAAAGACAAAAAATGCTTCTAGAAACCTGCAATAGTAAAGCTAAAAGGGAATATCATCTCACCTAAACCTTTCATTATACATATGAGGAAACTGAGGTCTAGAAATAATCATAACAAGAATAAACAAAACAACTGGCATTATATGATTAAGACTGGCAAAAGGCTTTATGTATTTTTCCTCATTTAAGTCTCATAATAACCTTGTGAGGTAGGTACCATTATCCCTATTTGGTAGATCAAGACACTGAGTCTTGAAGAGGTTAAGTGAATGGTATCAGCTGTTAGTGTTGGAAGTAGGATTCAAATTCAGATTTTCCTGGCTCCAAGTCCAACACTCTAGCTACTATGCAGAGGCTTGAGGGAGGTGGGCTGCCATGGGGAGCAAGAAGCCTGGTTGGGAAGACATTAACCTGTCCCTGTCTCCCTCCCCCACATCTCTGTCAATCTCTCTTTCCTTTTCTTCTTTATTCATATCTTTCACAATATCACTTTGTCTCTTAATATTGTACTGAAGTATATGGTATATTTATTGAATAATAGGTAAGTTGACCATTTTGTATTTCTCTTTTTAAAAAATATCAAATACCTACCTGTTTCAGGTGAATTATAAGTCCTATGATGCAATTTACTTGTGTGTGGTTCTGACTGATTTTTTAAAAATTCTGTGGTTTGAATCTGTTTGAGCCTCAGAGTGTAAAAAAAAAGAGAGTTTCCCTGATCCTCCACCATTTAAGGAGGGCACCCAGGACCTCATCATTTCCCAACTGATCGCTTTCATCTCTAGAAACTTAGCATTGTGTAAGATGAAATCAATTCAAGACTGATGCCTCATCAGCACCCCTGTCCCTGGAGTCCCTCCTTCCCCCTGACTGGAGAAGGTGAGGGTGGATATCAGAGAGTTCCTCTCTGATCCTTCACCATTTAAGGAATTCACCTCATCATTTCCTAGCTACTGCCATGGACTTCATGGTCTTTAGAAACTCATCATATTGCAAGATGAAATCAACCACCTTGGATCATTTCCCACCTGATGTAAACCTTCATCATGTCCTCTACCAGGTACACCCCCTCCCCCCAATTTCTTTTTATTGTGTTCTCATCTCCAATTAGACTGTGAGCTCTCTAAGGGAAGGGGCTGTCATGCCTTTGCTTTCTTTGTATCTCCAAGGCTTAGCACAGTGCCTGGCACATAGGAAGAGCTTAACAAATATTTATTGACTCTCACTCCAACTCCCTGTTCTTACTAGAGCTGGGTTTAGCCATGGGCTGTCTAGTCACTCATAAGTAGCACCTAGTTAGTGGCCCCTCAGCTGCCTTCTTCCTGTACTACTACCCTCTCCCCATTAGATTCCACCCAGGGTTGACCATGAATATAATGTAAAATGTGGCAGTGTGGTATAATGGATAGGTCTTTGGACTTGAAGTCAAGAAGACCTGGGT
Organism: Pseudochirops cupreus; assembly: GCA_028627135.1. Taxonomy (NCBI): domain Eukaryota; kingdom Metazoa; phylum Chordata; class Mammalia; order Diprotodontia; family Pseudocheiridae; genus Pseudochirops; species Pseudochirops cupreus. The sequence goes on from CM053582.1 coordinate 487,191,741, forward strand.
TCAAATCCTGCTTCTGACACATAGCTAGTTGTATAACCTTGGACAAGTCATTTGATCTCAGACAACTCCCTTGGACTTATCTATTAAGTCATAAACAAATTTTAATCTGGATTGTTAGAGGGAGTCCCTATGCAAGGAGTTCCCTACAATGTGCTAGGATACACAAGAGACAGCATTTCTGCTAAAAAAAAAATCTTTTTGAATTAACAATGAATATACTTCAGCGATTGACTGTCTATAGTAAATGTATATATATATGGAAAAGAAGGGCAGTAGGAAGTAGGGGGGAGCCCAGATAGTATAGCAAGAAGACAAAAGAGGAGGAAGAAGGAAAATAAAGGAAAGCAAATAATGCTGCTTTGTTTATTTTGTGGTCTTTAAGAACTATTGGAAGAGAAAACTATAAGGACCCCCGATTATATTAGACTTAATGTACCTGTCTTTTTAATACAATTTTACACAATAATAATAACACACAAACAACTTCAAAAGACTTAAGGACTCTGATCAGTGAAATGACTAACCATAATTCTACAGGTTAAAGAGATGAAGCATGCTACGCATCTCCTGATGGAGAGAGGATGGACCCTGGGTATAGAATGAGATGTATTTTCTGGGTACCACCAATGTGGGAATTTATTTAATTTTAACTAGAAATGGACTGGTCTTATCACTGAGGTGCCATGTCTGAAGCATGCGTGCTGAATGTGGAGTAAAGGGTTCAAATTTTATGTTAATGGGAGAACATAAGGGAGGGCACCTCTATATTGCAAATGTTCATTAATGGTAGCCTTGAAACATCCTAACAAAACAGATACACTGGAAAGCACAGCATAGTTGGAGGTCCTGGTTTCAAAAGCTCCCTTTACTATCTGTATGACCCGGGGTGAATCACTGTACTTCCTTGGGCCTCAGTTCCCACATTAGTAAAATGAAGGAATTGGATTAGAGGCCTCTGAGTCTCTTTCACTTTTAGATCTATGATATTATGACCATGCCAGGCGTTTCATTAATGTGCTAAATGGCCTAGCTTATTCATTTGTAAAAGGAAGGAATCTCACTAGATGATCCCTAATGTCCCTTATAGTGTTGAATTTTGACATTTATATGATTCTACGGTAGTCATTAAAGAAATGTTGTAGGTTTCTGAACTTGGGAATGCTGTGGTGAAAATGTTGTTAAGTAGGGATATTAACCTGGTACTGTTAGGTAGAATGAATTTTATGGGAGAGACTAGAGTCAGGCAGATTAGTTAAATGGATTTCAAAATAATCTAAGACTGGGGTGATAAGGATGTGAGCTAAGATGATGGTCTTGGAATTGAATGCAATCAAAGACTTCTACAGTCATAGGTTTTATCTCAAAAAGGGGCCCTTAAAAGTCTTCTAAGATTGTTTGCCCATTTTATACATGAGGAAACTAAGGCCAGGAGAGGTGATATAACTTGCCCCTTGGCATTGAGCAAGTTAGAGGCACAAAATGAAGATGAGTCCAACAGACATTTCAAAGGAAGAAACAACAAGACAGGATTCAGAGAAAGAAGGAAGATCATAGATTACTTCTAGATTCTCCTGAAATCTCCCTGAAGGTTCAGATAAAGAAACACATATTGGAAAGTTTGGAAGAGGAGCCAATTTGTAGGGAAAGATGAGTTCAATCTGTTGCATGTTGAGTTCGAAGTGACCACAGGTCATCCAAAAGCTACTGTCCTAGAGACAGAGCAGGCTGGAAATGAGGTGAGCCTAAAAGAGCTACAGATGATAAAGTGACGAATGTGTGTGGGAAACAATAATTAGAATGGAAGACTCTAAGAGCTGGAAGGGACCTCAGAGACCATAAAATCAAGCCCTTAATTGAATCATGAATACTCTGAAGAACAACCCCAACAAATTAAATTAAATCACATTGGAAATTAAATTGACACTACAACACAACAGTGTCTGAAGAACTGAAGTTGGGGATCACCCAAAGGGCAGTAGAGAGGCATGTGGCAGATGAGAGTAGGCTGTTATACATGACTCACAAAGCATCACTGGGAGGGGGGTGATGCAAAGGACGTCAAAGAAATGTATGATTGAAAAATAACCATTCATGTGGCAAGAGTGAGGGATAAAGGACAATCCACATGTGTCACTGGTATTCTGATGATGTCAAGAGGATGCCAGGAAGGCCCTTAACACATTGGATCCCCTATGGTGAATTTATGGTAGGACATGAATATAGTAGGAAAAGAACAGAAGAGGATGAACAGGCATAGCTGGGTTGTAATCTGCATCACTGAAGGGATACCCATATTTGATGACATTGCAAATTCACTGGATTATTAGAATACCACTGAGGTTGGAAAACTCATTATTTCATGGGTCTAATAACAAACTAGAAAGGTGTTCCTTATGCTAAACAGAAATGTGCATGTCTATAACTCCCGCCCAATGTTCTGAGGTGTCTCTGGGGCCACACGGAGTTAAGTCTGGCCCCTCTTCTATATGGCAGTCTTTCAAATAGTTAAAGATAATGATTACATCATCATCAGTTCCTTAATTCTTCCGTTCTCCAAGCTAAAGGAGCAAATTCATGAGTTGTTCTTCTGTTAATATTTCTAAAAGCAGGACTAGTTATTTAAGGAAAGACCTTCTGTCTTTTGGAAGGCCATGAGTGAATGAAACGATGTTCACATTTGACAAGTATGCCTGGATTTGTTCAAATGTTTGATATTGTCAGGCCAACTTCCTCTCTGTTGGTCTGAGCTGTCACTTTTAATTTTCATTGCCAACTGCCTGTTCCAAGGGGGACAGTTTCATTTTTAATCATGTAAATGTAGTGATCCATGATGTGTTTGTCTTTTTGTTTCTTTTGGATCTGTCTCCATAGAGAGGCAGTATGATACAGTGGAGAAAGAGCAGAACTTCTAGTCAAAGAACCTGGGTTCAAATCCTAACTCTTCTACTTATTATCTGTGTGACCTTGTACAAATTACTTGACTTCCTGGGCTTCTTCATCTGAAAAAGACAGGGGTGGGGGGGGGTGGGGGGGGATAAGGAGTAGATTAGATGAACTCTAAGGTCCCTCCCAGCTCTTAATCTATGACCCTTTGAACCTCTTACAGAGCCATGCAAAAGTAAACACAGTGCCTGGCCCACAGTAGGTGCTTAATAAGTGCTTACTGATTGACTGAATAAGTAATTGACTGAATGAAGCTTTGTTTCCTATCTCTTCCCTGGGTTCAAGGAGAGAGGAAGAAAACCATAAAATTTATCTTCCCATTTTGCTAAATAATGTTCCTCCAAGTCAGAAATGACTTTTCCTTTTCTGACCCTAACACAGAACTTAGCTCCTCTGCTCTTATTAAAATTTAGAAATTTAGACAAAATTTAAAAAATTAATTTTGTTAAAATTTAATTAAATTTTCATTTTTGGCATTTTGTCCCTCTCACCTTCACTATCCCCTTTCAATAACTCATATTTACAGTGTGCTTTGAGGCTTACAAAGTGGTTTCCTTATAAGATCCCTATGAATTGGGGAGCATAAGTATCACTATTGCCATTTTACAGATCAGGAAACTAAAACTCAAAGATGCCAAGTGGTTTGCCAAGGGTGGAAAGCTAGTAAATGTTAGGGTGATATTAGAACCTAGGTCCTGACACTCTTTTTACATGATACCATGCTGTACTTACATATTTTTTTGTATGTAAAATTTTTAAAAGCCCTTTATAACCTGACCCCTTCCTACCTCCCCAATCTTCTTATACCTTATTCTCCTCTGTGTACTCTGAGATCCAGTGACACTGATGTTCTTGCTGTTCCTTGCATAGACAGTTCATCTCCAGACTCTGGGCACTTTCGCTGACTGTCACCCTCTCCCTACTTCCTAGCATCTCTGGTTTCTTTCCAGTCTCAGTTAAAGTCCCACTTTCTGCAAGAAGCCTTTCCCAGAGCTCCTTAAACATAATGCATTCTCTCTGAGACCACTACCGGTTTATCTCATATATCCCATTTGTACAAATTGTCTGCAAATCATCTTCCCCAGCATACTACGTGTCAGCTCCTCGAGAGCAGGGACTGTCTTTTGCCTTTCTTTGCATCTCCAGTACTTAGCATAATGCCTGGCACATGGGAGATGTTTAATAAATGCTTGTTGGCTGACCAGGTATTACAGGTACGTCCCAGATTCTCAGAGGCCAGCTAGTCTAATTCCATCTCCCTACCAGATTTTTAGCTTCATGTCAACAGTAGCCATGTCTTATCTATACTTTGTGCATCTTTCAGAACCTAGTCAGGTATCTTCATGTATCAAATGATAAATATAATAAATATTTGCTTAGTCAAATTTAAAGCTTTTTACATGAAGTCAGCATTTGAAATGCTTTCTACCTCTGATTTCCCAACAGCTCATTAAATCCCAACACTCTTATCAAAATTTTCTTCCAGGATATAAATATCTGAACAGTGGAAGTTACTGTTAGAATTTTCTAGGCTTCAGATACAATACCAATAGTGTAGTTGATACCAGTCTGTGTATGTGTGAAGGTTTGGGAAAGGAGTTGGGGGTGTGGGTACTGAGAAGATGGGAGGGGATGTAAAATACCACTGTAAAATATGAAACCCCTTGTGTGTCAATCAGAGATAACTCAGAACATGGAGATATGATTTTATGTATTTAGTGCTTACTACTTTCACTACAAAAAAACCCCTTATAATCTCAAGATGCTCTTTGAAAGATTGGAGGGCTAAGAGCGCTTAATGAAGCAATGTGATAGAGTGAAAAGTGAAATTGACCAGCAGTCAGGAGACATGCAGGTTCTGGAATTGTCACTGACTATATGGGAGGTTATTTAACCTTTTAATTTCTTTATCTGTAAAATAAGGAAGGAGACTCCCTTCTTTTCAGAGGTGGAAAGCCTATCTGTATAGAACATCACATAAATCATTGGACTTGGTTTCTGTGTTGGTTAGTTTTGCTGGATTGCCTTTTCCTTTCTTTTTTATTCTTTATTAAAAAGAGATGGCTGTCTGAGAAGAAAATGGGGAGGGACATAGTAGGAGATAAAGGTTATTTTTATCTTATCTATTATTTGATAATATATTTACATCTATTATAAAGGTTATTGAAAGATATCAAAAGTTTTTGAAATGAAAAGGGAGGACTAGTAGGCTAAATAATCTCTAATGTCTCCTCTATCTCAACAGAATATAGGCAAAGATAAGTTCAGATATGTAGTGAAGGCCTTAAATGTCAGGGTAACATGTTTTAATTTGATCTGAAAGATGTATTTTAGGTCACTTCCTCAACTAGGGACTAATATGATTGTGTGTGTGCAGGCAGACTGGAAAAGAAAGACAGCAAAGGTAGATAATTTGATTGCTAGAGAATTATGCTTGTAGCCCAGATACGGCATGATGAGAACCTTGATTAGGGGTGGTAGTAAAAGGGATAGAGAGAAAATGAATCCAGGAAATAGTATGAAGGAAGAAACAGTCTTTGTGTCAGAGACAGAATGCAAATAAGAGACGAAAAGGAAGTTGGAATCCCAGATGCCTTACAGGTTTCAATCCTGAGTGACTGGCAAAATGGTAGTGTCATTGACAGAAACAGGAAAATATGAAAGAAGGGGGTGTCTACCCCTATCCATATAACCTCTACTCTAGATCAGGCTCCCAGAATCTCCTAATTGGTCTCTTTCTTCCCTAATGTAGCCATTGGAATATGGTTACATAGCTACCAAAAAATCTTCTTAAGGCATAGGTCTGACCATGTGTAATGTAACAGTAATCAATTTAGCAGATACTTAGCCCTTGGTAACTTAGGGCTAAGTACCTCTTGAAAGAGGCAGAAGGTGAGAACTCTGTCTTCTGTATTAAGCAGAAGGTATGAACTCTGTCTCCTGTGTGAACAGAGGGTGCAAACTCTGTCTCCTGTTGCTGATGTGGCAGGAGGGGGTTGGCTGAGACAGGAGACCAGTGTGTGTATATAAGAAGAATTCCAGGGAAAGAGAGTCAGAATCAGGAATCTTCCTCCTGGTGGCTCCTGGTAGAGAAAGCAGAATTGTTCCAGTATCTGGGAGCTGGGCTGGTGGACTAAAGAACTGAGTTGGAGTTTTTTTGAGAGACAGAGACAGAGACAGAGACAGAGAGAGAGAGAGAGAGAGAGAGAGAGAGAAAGAGAGAGAGAGAGGGTGAGTGTTTCTCTCCCAGTATCTGGAAGCTGACTGAGAACTGAGTTGATTTTTCTTGAGACCAAAATCTGGTGAAGGCCGAAGTGGCTATTGCTGCTTGAGTTCTCACCTTCTGTCTCTCTCAATTGGTACTTAGCCCTAAGTTACCAAGCTAAGTATCTGCTAAATTGATTACTGTTACACCATGTCACTCCCCTGCTCAAAAATCCTTAATGGCTTCTCATTGTCTCTAGGAAAAATATAAACTCAGCCTAGTGCTTAAAGCCTTTTGCAGACTAGCTCCAGCCTCCCTTTCTAGACTTATTTCACTTCGCTCTCTTTTATCCACTCTGACTTGTAGCCAAACTGGCTTGCTTGCTTTTCTCTAAAGGAAAAAATTTATCTCTTCCCTCCATGCCTTTGACCTAGCAGTTCCCCATGTCTAGATTATATTCTCTTCTCACCTTTACCACTCAGAATGCTCTCTTCAAAGCTCAATTCCAGTAACATTCTGCTAGTTGTCTTTCCTAATTCCTTTAAGTGAGAGCTAGGGATCTCTCCCTCCTCAAATTATCTTGTATTTATCTATTTGTATATTTTGTATTCTCCAGTAGAATACAATAAGCTCCTTGAGGGCATGGAATTTTGACAAAATTTTGTCTTTGAAAAATGCAATGCCTTTATATGGAAGATGCTTCATATATGCTTGCTGAATTGGATTGAAGGGATCTTGACTTAGGAAGGAGGATGATAAGTCTGGCTTTTGATACATGTAAAAATACACACACACACCCATACACAAAATAAATACAAGGTAATCTGGCATTGGGAAACACAATAGTTGGTGAGTGGGAGATGAGGGGAACCAAGAAAGGAGAAGGGACTCATCTAGAAGATAATACTTGAGCTGAGCTTTTGAGAAAGCTAGGGATTCTCAGAGATGGTGGTGAGAAGGGAGCTGATTCTAGGCATGGGCAAGCCCTGTACAAAGAGAGGAAATGAAATATGATGTGGGAAGAAAAGCAAGTAAGCCATTTGTTGAACTGTAGGAAGTATGTATAGGAGTAATGTATAAGAAGGCTGGAAAGGTAGGTTGGAATCAGATTGTAAAGGACTTTAAGTGCCTAGCATGAGGAGTAGGTTTGTGATCCCAGAGGCCATTAGAACTCTAAGGTGACCTCTGAGATCTTGTTCAATTCTAAACTTATGAAAATCTAATTTTCGTAAGAAATTTCATTTCATTGATCGACAATATAGATAAAGAATATGTAAGATATGAGCAGACACCAATAAAGAATCTTATTTGACCCTACAAGACATTCTCATCAAGAAACTAGGAAAAGATTGGCTATTCCGCTATAGTACCCTCAGATTTTCCTCTTCAAGGAATAAGTTATTGATGACATTCTCAACTGGGAAGAATACAACCTGTAGAAGATCCTAAGTCCACTACTAAGTCATACAAAGAGGGATTTAGATTAGATCTAAAGGTGTTCTCCCTTATATGGTAGCTTTTAAAGTACTGGAACAAACTACAAGGAACTTCTTTTCCTAGTAAACTTTAAGGTATAGTCTTTTTCTCACATTTACCTAGTCCTTTAAGGTTTACAAAGGAGCTTCCTTGGAAATAGAGGTTTCTGAGAAATAATGCCTTCAGGTCCCCTCTTTGAGCCTACATCCCACCTCCTTCTGAAAGTGTTGTTCCCTTCATTCACATTTCCGAGGGTGTTCTATGTTGATCTTTCCTTTGCTTGTGTCACATTCTACACTGCATCATACTTGTGTGTGTGTCCTGTCCCCACTCTTAGTACTTAAATTCTCTGAAGGTAGGGGGGCTGCACTGTTTTCTTTCTTGGTAGCCCCAGTGCCTAACATATACTTTGCATGTGGTAGATGTGTAGTAAATGTTTGTTGAATTAAATCTCTCTGGTTGTCTAATTTTCCAAGTTTTCTTAGCTAAAGTATCACAGTGACACTGGTAAACATAATGATGATGGGCTTACAGGGTTTTCTGACCTTGTTCTGTCTATTACATGGGGCAATCTTTGAAGCAGGCTTCACTTACCCCATTTTCTTCTAGTGTTGCCAAGGGCTTGTTGATGCTGTTTACAAATTTGTTGACATGTTCAAAGTGCTTTGTCATTTCTGTTGCTAAGACCATGTCAATGATGGCTTGGCGAAGTGTCCGATATTCATTCCTGTTTAAAATGACAAATGAAATTCTACCACCAATCATTGACAGGGAGAAGGCAAATGCCTCTGAAAGAAAGAATATGATCTGTTGTGTACACCCACTATGCCAACAATTTAAATATCATAGAACAAGAAGTAGAAGGGGAGAGACAAGCCATACTGGATAACAATTTGAGATTATACAAGGAAAGTGACTAAACTGTTTGAATCCTTTTTGACCTTGGAGATTAAAAAAAAAAAACAAACTGAAACAAAGGTCCAGAATATGTAGAACTATTTCATAGTGGCAGTAAAGAACAACAAAAAAAGTGGGTCTTTATTGATTGGGGAATTAATATATATGGATGTAATGAAATATTGTTGTTATTCAGTCATTTTTCAATAGCATAGAACTCTTTGTGACCCCATCTGGGATGTTTTGACAGAGATACCGGAATGGTTTGCCAGTTCCTTCTCCAGCTCATTTTACAGATAAGGAAACTGAGGCAAACAGGGCTAAGTGATTTGCCCAGGATCATACAGCTAGTAAGTGTCTGAGGTCAGATTTAAACTCCTGAAGAGGAGTCTTCTTGCCTGGCACTCTATCCATTGTGTCATCCAGCTGTCCTAATGGAATATATTTTGTAGTAAAAAAAATAGCAAATACAAGGAATACAACAAAACACAGGAAGGTTTTTATGAATTGATGATTTGGGGGACAAAGAAGGGTTGGGCATAAGATTTCATTGAAGAAGGAACTCCCCAAAGAGGAAACTTTCTACCAGTGTAAATCAGCATCTGATCTGACTTTTAAAAATTATTTTTATTTATTTTTAACCTTCATTTTAAAAAAAATTGAGCTCCAAATTCTCTTCCTCCCTCCATTGCCTCCCCAAACCCATTAAGAAAGCAAACAATATGATACCAACTATACATGTGAGGCTTTGCACTTTATATAGATAGTCCTAGACAGTTGCCCGGGGGTATTGAAAGTTTAAAGTGACTTGCCCACAGTCACACAGCCAATTCCTGTTAGAGGTAGATCCTCACACCATTCTGCCTTTCATGAACTGATACAGCATAAAACCATTAGAAGTAGAAGAAAAATATACAAAATGACTACTACGATGCAAATTCCTTCACTTGAAGGAAGCCAAACTCTGTTCTTAGAGAAAAGATAATGAAATAGAGCTCTCTAAGGAGTGAGGCCAAGGCCTCCTTCAGCAGGTTCTTAACTACATTGTCAGATCAGGTCTCTATCTCTTATTTTTACTTATCTTTCTTTTGTTAAAAAGGAAGGGTTCAATTTCTTTGTTATGATGCTGGTGTCTGGGAGTGGGGACTATGTCCAGAAATGACAGTGATATAAGAACAAAAGTAAAACTGTTATGTAAGGAAGAGGAAGGAAATGCTTGGCAGAGAATAAACACTTTTTAAAAAAATGCAGCAGCTTCGACAGAAGCTGGCTGGAGTCAGCAACTGTCAAGAATGGAACATAGATGGAAATACCTTGACACGTTAAAACACCTAAGGGACTTGGCAATAAAACCCAAAGGGAATCACCTGGTAGCAGGCAATATTAGAAGAATGGCAGAATTTAATTATGTTGCCAAGAATTCCTTCTACAACCTACCTAACATGTAGCCATCTGATCTTTGATGAAAGGCCTCCAAACCTAGGGAAGCCCACCACCACTGGAGACAGCCTTTTCTACCATGGGGTTGCCCAAGTTATGAGGAAGTCTTCCTTTTAGTAAGCCTAGGTTTGTACCTGCTACTTCTTCCACTATTCCTAGTTTTGTCTGTAAGAGCCACACTGAACACATCTAACAATTTCTCTTCTATGGGATTCCCTAATGCTAGAAATCTATGCCTCTCTCATTGTAATGGCATCACTTATTTCATTGAAATTGAAATAATTTGTTTCAGTCTTAGAAGCAGGCAAGATCAATATTTTTCAGGAGACTGACAGGGATTTCTGTTCTCAATTTTACTGCTCCAAAGGAAGTTCTTGGGCTCTTTGAAACTGTTGTTGTTATTCAGTTGTATCCAATTCTTCATGATCCTGTGGACCACAGCAGGTCAATACTCCCATGGGGTTTTCTTTATAAGGATACTGAAGTGGTTTGCCATTTCCTTCTCCATCGGATTAAGGAAAACATACGTTAAATGACTTGCTTAGGGTGACAAAGCTATTAAGTGTCTGAGACCACATTTGAACTCAGGTCTTCTGGGTGCCAGGCTCAGCATTCTATCCTCTGAACCACCTAGCTGCCTCTTTTGCTCTCAGCAATAGTGAGCAATAGTCTCTTCCTCTCTATTCCACATTGGTTCAGGAGACTGATTACTCTCTTCCCTGCCTAGTTCCTGAGGGTAGAAATCTTGATTTATTCTGTCCTTAAATTTTTTTCCCCATTCATTTATGTCTGTGATTTCATTACAGTAATTTCCAGTGAGGAAATTTCCTCTATGAATGAAGATTGATAATTCTTTGGCAATTTATAGGCTTAGAGAGTTGCTTAGAGCAATGAGAGGCTAAAAAAACTTGCCTGTGAGGTCATACAGTCAATATATGTCACTGGCAGGACTCAGAGCCACTGTCTTCCTGACTCCAAGGATGTCTTCATCCCCTGCACAAACTGCCTCTCACTCCTTACTTGCTCAATTGAAAACTTTATCCACCAAATTGTGAAAAGTTTAGCATTTTGTAGAAGATATTCAAAAGGTATCTTATCAATCATACTCTGATGATATAAGATGATATCTTTATAAATATTTTTCTTGAAATTTATACATAATCTGTGGCTCAGAATTACAACTCTGGATTCAATTTAGAAGGCTTCTCAGTAACCTCAGTAGCTTGACAATATAGGAAGAGATCATAAACATTTTTGTGTCATGGACCACTCTGGCAGTCTAGGGGTGCCTATGGATGGACCCTTTCTCAGAATAATGGTTTTAAATATATAAAATACAATACATAGGATTGCAAAGGAAAATGACTATATTAAAATATGATTGATTTTTTAAAAAGCCAAGTTAATGAACTCCAGGTTAAGAAATCTTAGTTTATAGCTTTTTTGGATCCCTACCAAAAATTTCTCTGGGAAGATCTGAATCTAATTAATTTATTTTTCTTTGTTTCTTTCCTCTCTCTTTATTTCTTTTTTCTTTCTTCCTTCCTTCCCTCTTTTCTTCCTTCTTTCCTTCTTTTCTTCCTTCCTTCCTTCCTTCCTTCCTTCCTTCTCCTGATTCCAGGGCAGGTGTTCTATCCATTGCACCACCTAGCTGCCCTTGAATCTGATTAATTTCTAACTTTTTTCCTAAGGATATTCATTCCTCTTTCAAACATCAAGCTAAGAAGACAAACATAACAAGTTTATTCCATATAAGAGGGAACACAGAAGCAATGCATACTCAAGCATTTAGTCCGTCAAGAAAAACTTGCCCTCTAGCAGGTCCCACATTCCCTAGGGACTTATTTTACTTGAGAATACAGACCTAGAATTGAGATCCCCTCAGGCAGGAAAAAGAATTTAGCGCTGCTAGGGAACTAAGGTGAGCTTCCTCTTTCCATATCCTTCTCTGATTCTCATCAGAAAGTCAGGCTATGCACATCACTCCTAGGTATAGAGAAGCCCCAAGGAACCACTAAAAATCCCATGACTGAATAGCCATGTTGACCATGGCTACAATGGCAATATCACCAGTAATTAAATACAATAAGCATTTAAAAAGACAGAAGCCAAAAAGATAAGGAATGGATTGACACTTTGGCTTTACCTCTCCATGTTTTTAAATATATTGCATTTTTCATCTCGGATTGTGAGCTGGAAAGCTAGAGCTGCATGGTGGCTCTCCAGTACGGCAGTATCATTATATAAAATTGCCAGCTCACTCCCTGCATTGCACAGGAATGAGTTTGTTCTTCCAGGGTGATCCACATCATGAACAGTGGCAGCAATGAGGGCAGCAACTTCATCAATTGGGTCTAAAGTTTGCTGGGAAAAAAGAGATTAAAAAGATTCAAGTTATCTCATGACTAAAGCATCTATGTCCTTTGGCCAAAGACCCCAGTGTGGGGTATATACTTCAAGGAGATCAAGATAGTCACATCAGCCTGTGCGTGCATGCACACGCGCGCGCGCGCGCGCGTGTGTGTGTGTGTGTGTGTGTGTGTGAGAGAGAGAGAGAGAGAGAGAGAGAGAGAAAGACAGAGAGAGACAGTGAGAGACAGAGAGACAGAGAGAGACAGAGAGAGAGACAGAGAGAGAGACAGAGAGAGAGAGAGAGAGAGAGACAGAGACAGAGAGAGAGACAGAGAGAGAGACAGAGGAGAGAACAGTAGAAACAAAGCACATATATGCCAGAGTGGCTAAATGAGCTGTGGATGCAGCAGAATATTATTGACCTGAAAGAAATGATGATCATGCCATTCCTCAACTGATAAATGATCAATACATATGAACCATTTTCAGATGAAGTAATCAAAACTATCTATAGCCATATGGAAAAAATACTCTAACTCAATACTGATTAGAGAAATGCAAACTAAAACCATTCTGTGGTGCTCCCTTATACCTAACATATTGGATAATAGGACAGTAAAGGTAAATGTTGAAGGGTATGTGGAAAAAATGAGACATTAATGCATTGTTGGTGGAGTTGTAAACTGATTCAACCATTCTGTGGAGCAATTTGGAACTATGCCCAAAAGGCTATAAAACCAGGCTCACCCTTTAAGCTAGCAATATCCCAAAAGAGATAAAAACAAAACAAAACAAAACAAAAAGGATCTGTATGTACAAACATATTTATAGCAGTTCTTTTCTGAGGGCAAAGAATTAGATACTGGGGGGATGCCCATCAATTGGAGAATGGCTGAACAAATTGTGTTATATGATTATGATGAAATACTATTGTACTATAGGAAATGATGAGCAGAATGCTTTCAGAGAAACCTGGAAAGATTTATAAGAGTTGATGCAAAGTGAAATGTACTGTGTAAAAAGTAACAGCAACATTGTAAAATGATCGGCTGTGGATGACTTAGTTATTCTCAGCAATACAACAATTCAGGATAGCTCTGAAGCACTTACAATGAAAAATGCTATCCATCCAGACAAAGAACTGATGATGTCTGAATGCAGAATGCAGATTGAAGCATATTTTTTTGTTTATGTTTTCTTTCACAACATGGAAATATTTTGCACGAGTACTCATGTATAACCCATATTGAACTGCTTACTTCTCAATGAGGAGGTATGGGGAAGGAGGAAGGGAGAGAATCTGGAACTCAAACTCTTAAAAATGAATGTTAAAAATTGTTTTTACATGTAACTGGGGGAAAATAAAGTATTAAATAAATTTTAAAAAATTAAAAGAGAAATGATGATCATGACAAATACTGAGAAGCATGGGAAGACACACATGAACTGATATGAAGTAAAGTTAGTAGAACCAGGAAGACAATCTACAACATGACCAAACCAATGTAAATAAAAGGAATAAAAACTGAAACTAAATGTGGTGTCATCAGAATGACCAGGACTAGCTCCAGAAAAGAGACGAGAAAAATATAGAGCTAGGAGAGTATGCATATGGGACACTATATTTACTGGGAAATTTGATCAATGTGTTGGCTAGTTTTGCTGAAATGCCTTCTCTTCCCGCTCCCCCACTTTCTGCTTTATTTCTTTATTATAATGGAAGGCTTGCTGGATAATAGAGGATTTGAAAATGAAGCTGATATAAAAACAAAAAATCAATAATTTTTAACTAATCAAAAAATATCTTGCTGTCCAGGCTTTGGATGACTTAGAGATGGGTACGATTTTCAGAAGAAAAATGCTCTAGATGTACTTCACTACTCTAGTTTTTTGTGGTATCTAAGAACTAGAACAAAGCAGATGTCAATTAATTGGTGAATGGCCAAATAAATTGTTTAGACAATTTGTCTAACAGAACAGAAACAGAACAGTACCAATGTTCTTAGGATAGATATACTTGGGGGTTTCTTGTAAAAGTACAGCACTACCTGACAAAATCCATGTTTCTGACCCCCAATTGTGAAAACACATCTGCAATAACAGACTAGGTGACAAACATAAATCTGAATGTGTCACCTGACTCCCACACAGCAAAGTCTAAACTTTCATAGAAAACTAGGCAAGAAGTAGGAAAAATGTGGAGTGATTAGCTTTGCAACTATGCCCCCTTTCAGCACTCTCGACTCCAGCTGACATTCCACGAGGGAGTAGCCAGTTGGTACACACTAAGAAACCTTTCATTCATTTCCTTCATAATTAAATGGTGTAGTGAAACGTCAGTTGATGGAGAGAGCTCTCTCCCTGAGGTCGTAAAGAGTTGATTATAAAGAAAGGGTAAGTTCTTTAGAGCTTTTTTTTTTTTAACACTATTAACTGTTGATGGATCAACAGACTATCCAAGAAATATGATTTTTTTCCCCTTTGTTCTTGGGCGGAAGAGTTCATTTTTCGTAAGAATAGCCGACCATGAATTCATGGAAGGCAGTCAGGGATAAAGCCACCATTTCTTACCCACTTATAAAAAATCATTCCTGAGCTTTCAAGCCAGCTGCATTAAGCTAAAGGGACCCTTCATTGTGAGAAAAGTATCCAATCCAGCATTTTTTTCATACAGAGTAATGTCTAGGCTAAGAGTCACTCTTGTAAAATCATGGGGCTCAATCCAAAATGGTTTTAGTTTTGGACAGAGCAGGAGGTTGGTGTGAACCAGGTTATACTATTAGTCTCTGGAAGTGCAGTATTAGTAGCAGGTTTCATCTGGGGGCAAAGATCAGGAAGGAAAACTGAAAAACCTCTATCTCCATTGTAACCCTACCTATCTTTCCTATCACAGATGCTCACATCTCACTAACAGCACAATTTGCTCTAAGGTTCTTTCCAAACTGGAAAAATCAGACCCCTTTTCTCTCCTTCTTCACAGCTTGATCCAAGGTGTGGTATTCAGTTGGCTTTAGACTGGAGTGATTTTTAGGTATTATGTTTCTCTGGGACATTAAACACTGATCCATAATTCTGAAGAATTTAAAACTAGGTGGAAAGAATGATGGACCTAGAGAATCAGGAGACAGAGATTCTAGTTTAGTCCTGGCACTAGACCTTATTAGTTTTGTATCATTTGGAGAGCCGAAATACAGATGAGTTTCCTCAACTGTATAGCAGCAGTTGGGAGAGGGATGGACTAAATAATTTCTAAGATCCAGGTCAGTTCTAAAATGTCATGATTCTAAGATGGGGACATGAAATTTGAAAATTAAATTCCTTTGAAAAAATTTTTCTTCTGCTATAAGGGTGACAAACATTTAAAAAATCTTTTCTTGTGTAGGAATTGGCATTTTCTGGGATCTGAATAGCTACAGTAATAAAATTAACAACAACAATAACTGACATTAATATAGCACTTAAAGGGCATCTAGGTGGTGAAGTGAATAGAGCACTGGCCCTGGAGTCAGGAGGACCTGAGTTTAAATCCAACCTCAGACACTTACTAACTGTGTGACCTTGGGCAAGTCACTTAACCCCAATAGCCTTGGCTTCTCCCTCCAACCCCCCCAATATAGCACTTAAACATTCAAAGTACTTCATATATATGATCTCATTTGAGTCCCTGTGAGATAGGTATTATGGATGTTATCACAGCCATTTTGCAGATGCGAAAACTAGGAATCAGAGAGGTTAAGTGAGTTGCCCTGGTCACACACGTAGTAAGTGTTCAAAGTAAAATTTGAATATAGATTTTCCCTGTCTCCAAGTCCACTCCAAGTCCATGTGTTTTTCCTCTAATACAACAAACTTTGTTGATTAAGAGCCAGTAGTTTAAGTTCAAGGTGTCCCTCCTCTCTGCCCACCAAACACATGGAATGCTCATTTGCCAATATCTATAGCTACCAAACTAAGATCTTTCACTTTAAGAATCAGATAAGCTTAGACCAGGTCAATGGACATAGTATAAAAAGAAAGCAAAGTATCATTTCTTAGTATTAGAGATACTAAGAAATACTTGTATTAAGTATATTATACTAAGAAATACTTAGTATCAGAGATAAGAAAGTAAGTCTTGCGTAGGAAGTTAAATTTCTTCCATGTCTCAGTACATTTATTATCTTGGTCTTTTTCTGACAAGGAACTCTGACTAGAATAAAAGTTCCCATGGTGTGCTGGCCCACTCACCGGGCTTGATTATTTCAAGTGAGTTCAAGGTCTAGTTTAGGACAGGGTTGGGGAGGTATAACTCATGCCTCAAATGGAACAGTCACAGCAGGCAATATTTTACATCTTAACATTTTCTAGTCCTATTTTTTTTTCCTATCCTAAAAATAGAAATGCTAGAAAAATTCCTTATGAACCAAGCTCTTTACTTCTATACTAAGAAGGCAAAAGGAGTGAAACCACAATATTTATCTATGTATTTTCCTGTTCCTGTTTTGAGAAGAATATTTAAAAACATGTTTTCCCCAAATAATTCTCCAACCCAGCTTCCTCTCCTCCCCTCTACTCCCAATAGAGGTGTCTTCAAATGGAAGATACTAGAAACTCCAAAGCAGAAAATGGGAAAGGAAAAGAAACCATAAATGTTAACACCTTCCTGAATTCACCTGAAAACCACTTTCTTCTTCTTGCCATCTCTCTTAAGACGTATGTAGTTAATGTCCCACTTAAAGCATCTGAGTCATGGCAGGAAAGGGTTAATGAGATAAGATTGGAATTCCAATTAATCTAGCTACTGTTTGCTGTGGAACAGGAGAAGTTCTTTAATAAATGTGGGTAAGGAGCTCAAGAACTGATCTCATGATGCCAAGCAGGTTAGTGGTGGTATATCAAAATCCAGATCTTCATAGAATTCCTCCCCTCTCTCTGTTTTTAGAATAAACATTTGTGGGCTAATGGAAGAGAAATTATGCAAATAAGTAGGATACTCTTCTTATTGCTTAATTTTTTTTCAAATCTTTCATCTTAAAAATCCTAATATAATGGAGGAGGGAAGAACTAGATGATCTCAAAGGTATTTTCTGAACCTATGATGTGAATATGTTAAGCCATTTGGGTATGATGAGGAAGTAAAAACCCTTGTTTCCAGGATCAATTTCTTTAGAGAGAAATTAAAAAAACAAACAAACAACTCACATGGGGTTGGGGGTGGGGGTGGGGGTGGAATAAGTTTGATTTTGAAAGCAGTGATACTGAAGCTTTTTTTTTTTAATTCCTGAATGAAGACTAGAAGCAATGGCTTTTCCCCTTCAACAGGTTGGACCTTCAAATGAATATGGATGGCCGTTTATATGGCTAGGGATATTTTGGGTAGTCTCTCATTACTGTACCAAGAACTAAAAAGTATTACTTGTAGCAGCCAGAAGGGGTGAGCTGAGCCATTAAGGAACTTCACTCTTCCTCCTTTCCCCAGCTCTCTGGCTCTTGCCCACCCACCTCTGGGTGCTTTTAGCATCTCTCCTCAGCTGCAGCTCCTGCATGTTGAAAGCAAGTTACAAAAGAACTAATTTTGTAATAATAAAGCTTACTTCTTAATTAAAAACACAAGGGACCAAGAGGGGGAAAAAGAAAGAAAAGAAAAACAGATTATGAATTAAGCAGGTATGAACTGTCAGACTCAGTGATGTTTTGTTGATTAGTTTTGCTGAACAGCTTCACCGCTCATCCCCTTCTTTCTTTTTGACTATTTGCTACAAAGCATCGCTCTCTGGGGAAGGGAAGAGAGGACGGCTGCATTTGAAAATGAAGGTGAAACGAAAACAAAAATTAGTGATAGAAATTTTAAATACAGTTATAAAACACACAATTTTGTTAAAGAACAAAATGCACCTAGCCAGATTGGGAATAAATAATAACCATTATGACCAGTTTTACTATTTCATAGAATGTCAGAGCTGGGAGGGGCATTTGGAAGCCAGGGGGCTTCCAACCTTCTTACTTCATATACCAAAATATCATGGAGCTATGATTTCCTAGGTGAGGGACCTAGGCGTGGGAATGCCAGCCAGGTATGGTTTCTAGGTATGTCCTTTTGAGTCATCTGTAAAATGCAAGCTCTCAAAGGGCAGAGATTGTCCTCCCTTTGCATTTGTATCTCCATATCCTAGCACAGTGTAGGGCACAAAGTAGGAGGAGAACGTGAAGGAAAGAAGCATTTATATAGTGCCTACTATTTGTCAGACACTCTAAATGCTTTTTTATAAATAGCATCTCATTTGATCCTTGCAACAACCCTGGGGGGGAAGTGCTTATTATTACAGTCATTTTACAGTTGAAGAAACTGAGGGAAACGGAGGTGGAGTGACTTGACCACTGTCACACAGCTAGTAAGTATCTGAGGCCACATTTGAACTCAGGTCTTTCATTCACTGTGCCACCTATGTGCCTCATAATATATGTTGATTGATTGATTAAGAGAATTTTCCGAGACTCAGGTCACAGACCTAGTCACTATCAAGAAAGGGGATCTGAACTCAGATCTTCCTGACTCAAGGTTCAGCATTTTATCCATTTAAATGGATAAAGCTCTTTCTCCATTTGAACAATGGCATTGTCTCCTCATAGAAAGGAAAAGAGATGAAATATGTCCAGGGCAGAGCTGGGACCCGAACCCAAGTGTCCTAACGACCGTCTTTTCCCTCCAACATGTTCCCTCTGATCAGCTGTGTAACCTGGTGGGCACTGGCCACCTCCATCCCTCTTCCCTCCACATACTGATAAATGTGCATGTTCCAAAAGGTGGCTTACCTTGACTCTTTCCTTAGACAGGAAGTAGGCAGTGGCATGAAGTACGTCTGCAGAGTGTGTAGAATTGTGGTAGGAGTTAGATGAATGGTAGTTGGCTTCAATGATTTGCAACCAAGATCGTAGTGTTGACTCAGAGCAGTTTAGGAATTCACAGATTCCAAAGCGAGCAAAAATCTTGAGACCAAGATAAACCAACGGCCTACAGAGAAAAACATTCACAACAGTGAGACACGGAGCCAGGCCTGGAGGACAAAGGCAGTCTGTGATCAATGCAGAGGCTCTTAAGTGATTCAAGTCAGGAGTGTCACACTCAGTCCTACAATTCAGAAAGAGGGCCCTGGTTCACAAAGATCATTCAAGTCTGGTTTTTGACAATGTTTCTGGCAATTAGAAAAAGAAAGAAAAAAGCAGGCATCATGGTTGTCTGTATGCCACTCAATGCATTTCAACAAATATTTGCCGAACACCTACTGTGTGCAGAGAATTTGAACATAAGCTCAGTGGTAATAGGGATTGTTACATTCTTGTTCTTATATTCCCAGTGCCTAGCACATAGTTGGCATTTTAAAAATACTTATTGATTGATTTAAAAAATTCTTTCCTGAGCCTAATCTTTTTTAAAAAAATTTGTTTTTTATCTTTTCTTTCAAAATTTTGAGTTTCAGATTCTCTCCCTCCCTCCTATTCCTCCCCTTTCCATTGAGAAGGCAAAAAAATTATATCAATTTTACATGTGAAATAACGTAAAACATATTTTCACATTAGTGATATCGCAAAACAAAGCAAAGAAAGAAAGAGAAATTTACACTTCAATTTGCACTCAATGCATCACTTTCTCTGGAGGTAAATAGCATTTTTTCATCAAGAGTCCTTTGGAAATGTCTTAGACCATTGTGTTGATCAGAGTATCCAAGTCTTTGATAACTGATCATTGTTACAATATTGCTGTTACTGTGTGCAATGATATCCTGGTTCTTCTCAATTCACTTTGTATCAGTTCATATAGATCTTACCATGTTTTTCTGAAGCTACCTCCGAGCTCATCATTTCTTTTTGTTTTCTGTTTTGGAGGGGCATTTGGGGTTAAGTGACTTGCCCAAGATCACATGGCTAGTAAGTGTTAAGTGTCTGAGGTAAAATTTGAACTCAGGTCCTCCTGACTCCAGGGACAGTGCTCTATTTGCTGCGCCATCTATTCGCCCCTCCCCTTGTCATTTCTGATAGCACAATAGTATTCCAGCGTAATCATGTGCCACTTGTTCAGCCATTCCTAAATTGACAAGCATCCCTCAAGTTCAAAATCTGTGCCACCACAAAAAGACCTGATCTAAATATTTTTGTATATATATAATCCTTTTTCTTTGATCTGTTTGGGATACAAACCTAGTAGCGATATTACTAGATCAAAGGGTATGCAAAGTTTCATAGCACTCTAAGCATACTTCCAGATTGTTCTCCAGAATGGTTGAACTAGTTCACTATTCTATCAATAATTCATTAATGTACCTATTTTCCCTCATGCCTTCCAGCATTTGTCATTTCTGATAGGTAGAGTTGTTTTAATTTGCTTTTCTTTAATCAATAGTGACTTAGAGCATTTTTAAAAATATGACTATAGAGAAATTTGATTTCTTCTTCTGAAAACTTCTGTCATTTGACCATTTATCAATTGGGGAATAGCTCTTGGTTTTATAAATTTGATTCAGCTACCTACAAATATGATAAATGAAGCCTTTATCAGAGAAACTTGCTCTAAAATTTTTTGATATTACTCCATAGCCTATGGTGACTTTTAGCAAAATGTAGTTTCCTTGATTATCTCTTTTAATTAGGTTTGTTTTTTGCTTTTGCTTTGTCTAAGATCATGATTGCAAACCCTGTCTTTTTCACTTTAGTTGAAGCATAATATATTCTGCTCTAGCTCTTTATTTTAACTCTGTGTGTGCCCTTCTGTGTCAAATATACTTCTCATACACAACATAATAGGGGAATATGGTTTCTAATCCATTCTGCTATCTACTTCTGTTTTATGGGTGAGCTCATCCCATTCACATTCATAGTTATGATCACTGTGTATTTCCCTCTATCCTATTTTCTTTTCTTTATCCTTCTCTCTCTCTTTATCCTGTCCCTCCTCAAAAGTTTGTTTTGCTTCTAACAAATTCCTCCCTTAATTCATCCTCTCTATTATCACACACATATACCATATCTCTTATCCTTTCCTTCTCCTATTGGGTAAGAGAGATTTCTATACCCAACTGAATGTGCATGCGTGTGTGTGTGTGTGTGTGTGTGTATGTGTATTCTTCTCTCTTTGAACCAATTCTGATAAGAATAAGGTTCAAGAATTGCCTTCCCCCCCCCCCCCCATTTTCCCCTCCACTGTAAAAGCTCTTCCTTGCAGGCTTCTTTTATGAGAGAAAAATTTTCCTATTCTACCTCTCTCTTCTCCCCTCTCCTAGTATATCCCTCTTTCTTACTCCTACTTAAAAAAAAATCATCCAAATATAATTAATTCATACCTGTGCCTTCTATCTATATAGCCTCCTTCTATCTGCCCTAATAATATCATCTTCCCATATGGGAATGTAAAAAGTTTAATTTTATTGAGTCCCTTATGATTACTCTTTCATGTTTACCTTTTTATGCTATTCTTTAGTTTTCTGTTTGAATGTTACATTTTCTATTCAACTCTAATCTTTTCATTAGTAATGCCTGGAAGTTCTCTATTTCATTAAATATCCTTCCCCTCTGCACCCCTCCCCCCCCCGAAGGCTTATATTCAGTTTTGCTGGGTAATTTGTTATAGTTCTAGATCCTTGGCCTTCCAGAATATCATATTATAAGCTTTTTCTTTAACATGCAAAACATTAAATCATGTGAGATCCTGATTATGGCTCCACAAATATCTGAATTGTTCTTTCTGGCTCCTTGCAATATTTTTTTTCTTGAACTGGGAACTCTGGAATTTGACTTAAATATTCCTGGGAGTTTTCATTTTGGGATCTCTTTCAGGAGGTGACTGGTGGATTCTTTCAATTTCCATTTTATCCTCTGGATATAAGATATTGGGTCTTGAAATATGGTGTCTAGGCTCTTTCTTTGACCATGGTCTTCAGGTAGTTCAATAATTCTTAAATTATGTCTCCTCTATTTTCCAAGTAAGTTGTTTTTCCAATAAGATAGTTCACATTTTCTTCTATTTTTTTTTTTCATTTTTTGGCTCTATTTTTATTGTTTCTTGAAGTCTCATGGAATCATTAGCTTCTATTTGCCCAATTCTAATTTTTAAGGAACTATTTTCTTCAGTGAGCTTTTGTACCTCTTTATCCATTTAGCCAGTTCTGCTTTTTAGGAGTTCTTTTCCTAAGTGAGTTTTTGTGCTTCTTTTATCATTAGGCCAATTTTGTTTCTTAAAGTGTTATTTTCTTCCATATTTTTTGTGCCTCTTTTTACCAAGCTGTTAATTCTCTTTTCAGAATTTTTTTGTAACACTTACATTTATTTTCCCAATTTTTCTTCTACCACTCTTATCTCTTTCTTTAATGCTTCCAGGAATTCTTGCTGGTCTTGTATCCAATTGGCATTTTTCTTTGAGGGTTTGCTTGTAGCTGTTTTCACATTGTTGTCTTTTTCTAAGTTTATGTATTGGTTTTCTCTGCCATGTAGTAGCTTTTTATGAAGTTCCTTTTGTTGTTGTTTGCTCATTTTCCCAGTCTATTTCTTCACTTTGAATTTCATGTCAAAGTTGGGCTTTGCTCACCTGGGGGTGGGGAGGGTGCCAAGCCTCAGGCTTTTTTATTTTGCTGTTGTTTTCAGACCTAGTTCTAGGGGTTTACAAAAGTTTCTGGTGCTTCCAAGGTGGTGTTATTCTGAGAGAGGTGGTCACTGCTCTCCTCATCTGCATTCTGGTCTTTATCCAGGAAAGATTCCTGATCCCCTGCTGCCACAAGTACTAGTGTTCCTCTTGGCCCTGGAACTGTGACCAGGTCCTCTTCTTTCCTGCAGCTACAAATGCTAGGCTCCTCTTGACTCTGGAACTGTGACCAGGGCACCTGCTCTCTCAAGAACTATCACAAGCGCTCCTCTCTGTCTTGGAACTGTGACCCAGAACTGCTTATGGATAACAGAGTTGCCTATCAGCTCTGGCTGTACCCAATGCCAGCAAAGGATTCTTTGTAATATCCTTCTGATCAGGATTTACTCCCATTGGGCTTAGAGCTCCTGATGCAAATGCTGCTGCTGTTGACCCAGCTGTCTCCAAGGCCCTCCACTGGTGTTCCTGCCCTGCTCTAAGCCTGTGCCCACCCTGGTGTTACAGACTTCTCTTGGGGACCTCCTAGGGTGTCTTATGCTATATAAATGTTTCCCTCTGACCTTTTGTTGGCTCTGCCACTCCAAAATTTGATTTGTGGTATTATTTTAAAGCTGTTTGGGAGAATTCAGATGGGTCATGGCCTGTACTCTGCCCTCTTGGCTCTTAATAATGCTGAATTCATAATCTTAAGGCCTACTAGACTCATCTTGGAAAGGGCCACATTAAAAAACATAATACAAGACAGTATCAATCCTCTTCACTCACTCTCTGACACCTTCCAAGAATCATTGTTAGTGGGGTGGGCACAGAACTGGGAACACGGGGTTGTAAGTGGCTACAGTGACCAAGGACTTTGTCACTGTCACTCCCCCACATCATGGACCCTGCAGTAGGAACAGCTTCTACCCCAGGAAGTCTAGGTTATTCTAGGCCAGGCCTAGTGCAATCCAGGCCAGTGACTTAGTTTTGTGATTAGAATGAAATGAGACACTCATAGACATCTGCTAGTTAAAGAAATTGAGTTTATTAGCCAAAGCAGGGAAAGGAGATTCAGCAGCAATACAGCACCAATTCAGTTATGACAGCAACAACAATAACTAACATTTATATACTGCTTTAGCAGTTTGCAAAGTGCTTTATAAATATTATCTCATTGAACCTCATAATAACCCTAGAAGTAGATGCCTTTATTACCCCCATTTCTATATGGTGATATTGAGGATAGACAGCAGTTAAGTGACTTGCCCAAGGTCACACAGCTAGTACGTGTTGGAGCCTAGCTTTGAACTCAGTTCTTCTTGACTCCAAATTCAGAGTTCTATGCACTCTACCACCCAGCAGCTTCCCTTTTTCTCTGCAGCCCAGAAACAGGGAGCAAACTCCTAACTCCACAAGGGCTGTCTTTGGTAGCAATGTCAATGATTCAAGCCTTAGCCTTGTGGACCAATTAGGTCACAAGGATGATTTCAAATCTTATCTCTCACAGTTATTAGTGTAAACATGGGCAAATCATTTTTAATCTGTAGTTTCTTCATTTGTAAAACAGGAATAATATTTACAGTAACCTACCTCACAGAGTTGTTGTGAGGTTCCAGTGAAATGACGTAGGTAAGAGTATTTCACCAAATTTAAAGTGCCATTTAAATGTCAGTTATTATTTCATCTCAATTTCATATCTTCCCTAGTGCTCTGCACATAGTAGGTAATTTATTGTATTATGAGAGAGAATTGTAATTTTAATTAATTTTAAAATATTAATTCACTTTAAATACTAAAACATACAATAAGAAAAGAAAAAGAAACACGTTATAAACAAATATCAAATGAGAAAAGAAAAAAAAGCATTGCCATGTACACAGCAGAATGTGAGAGGATTCAAAATATGCAGCAATAAATTTCCATTTCAAGAAAACCTATATAATATACCATGCATTGTCTCCATCTTTGCTTCCTTATAAGTTTTCTTTTGTTTTCTGCTGTGCACTTTTTATTTTGTTCTTTTTTTCCCTTTCTAGCCCTTCACCCATCCCCCCCAAAGGTTACAATTAAGCATGGATACACACATATACATATATACACACGTATGATTTTTGGAAATGATGTAATAAGAAATATCCAGGCTAAGTCCTATCTATAGCATTTAAGGCCTGCTACAAGCTGGCTCAGCCCTCTCCAGCCTTAGCTCCTACCACATCCCAGCATATACCTTCCATTCCTGAGAAGCAGGAAAGAAACATATTATGAACTTATATATTAAATGCATATACTTGGATATCTATGATCATACTCATATATAGACAGATACATTCATATGTATCTATGTAAGACCATATTATACTTAATTATCCTCTGTTTTTCTGAGGGTAGATAACCTCATTATTCATAAATTCGAGTCTTTCTATATTTTGTATTGTAAGACTTGAGGATTACTAACCTTTTGTGAGTGGCAGCCTCCAGTTCAAAAATGTTAAAGTCCCAGTATTCCTCATTTTCCATGGCCTGTGCTATTCGTGGTGGGATGTCATTAAGGGAGATAGGAGAAATAAAATTGCTTGGAACCTGATGAAGTTCTGCAAATAGGTATATTTCATGAGAGAAACGAAATTAGAAATCTGTATTTGCTGAAATGTTTCTTAACACAGTATTTGCTTTATAGAACGAAAAAGACTCCTTTATTTCTGAAATTAAAAAAAAACAATGACATATACTGGTAAACTTCTAGGAAATAAAAATTCGAAAAAAACATCATTTAGGAATTTTTATTTGAGCAAGCTATTTTTTCAATGCCATGTGTATTAAATTACCTACAACTGAAAAAAAAAATAAAACAACTTACGTTTTGATGAAAAAATATATTCATTTCCTGACAACCTTCGTAAACCATCCTGTTAAAAATGGGATAAAATGAAAAAGAAAGAACAAAGCTGTTAGAAACATACTTTTTGACATCATACATCCAGTCTGTGCTGATTACCCCCAATCGCTTCTCAGGAGGTAAGGAAGGGGTGGCTTACTTACTCACTCAGTCAATAGCTGGTAAGTATGCCTCTGGTGTGCACTAGTTTAGAAATGTGCTAGGCACTGGGTGGGGGGGGGGGGGCCTATAATAGAGATGGAAGACTTAGTCCCTGGCCTGGAAGAGTTTAAGAGCTACTCAAAAGGATAGGACATGTGCCAAAAAAGATCTTAGAACAATGCAAGACAAGGCATGGTGCAGCATTGCATTGTGGGCTATGGATAGACAATAATCAGTAGCACAGGCAGGTCAGGAAGGGGAAAGAGCCATGTGTGCTAGAGTAGTCAAGGCTGGTCTCATGGTAAGACTTAAATGGATCTTGAAGAATGATAAACGATTTACATAGGTTTAGAGCAAGGGGTAGGGCATTCTAGGAATGGGGATGGGCCTGAGTGAAGATGCAGAGATATCTTTCTGGAAGGAGCGTGAGGTGAGATAGTAAGCATCATAACATTTATACAGATCACCAAAGTCTGCAAAGCAAACATAATCTCATTTGAGTCTTAAGACGATCCAGTGAGGGTATGATCATAAGTATTGTTACCCTTATTCTACACAAAATCAAGCTGAGGCTGAGAAGTTAAAGGATTTGTGCCTAATCATAAAGATAGTGTTTGTGGGGGGATTTGAACCCTGGTCTGTCTGACTTGAGATCTGGTCCTATAAATATTGTGCCATGCCTCTTCTCAGGAAAAACAGCCTGAAGGGAATGGAAGGTATACGTTGGGATGTGGTAGGAGCTAAGGCTGGAGAGGGCTAAGCCAGCTTGTAGCAGGCCTTAAATGCCAGAGGATTTAGCTTTGATATTTCTTATTACATTATTTCAAAAAATCTGTGGTTGCAATGTATTCCCTCTGTCCATGCAAAACACAATGTCTCTACAGCTGATGATTACTGATCTAGAAAGGAACCTCAGGGACCATCTAGTTCAACCCCCTCCTCCTTTCTTTCTTTCTTTCTTTCTTTCTTTCTTTCTTTCTTTCTTTCTTTTCTTTTCTTTTCTTTTCTTTTTTTTTTTAACACAGATAAGGAAACCAAGACCCAGAAAAGATAAATAACTTCCCTGGGGTCACACAAGTTGTAAGCATCTGAGGCAAAATCTGAACCCAGGTCTTGTGACCCCAGATCTAATGGCTTTTCTGCTATACCATGCAATTTCCTGAATTGCTTTGGGCAACATATTTAATCACCTGTTGGCCAACTTCTCAGCATGAGATGAGATAATCTGGATCTGCACAAAGTAAACCTTGGATGGCAGATACATAGTTCATATATGATCCCCAAATTAAGACCTTTTTCTAGCTCTGTCTGAACAGCTAGACCTCCTGTTCCAATGAGGTAGCCATTAAGATCTCAGGGTCATCTTCATGCCAGTATGAAGTTGTTAGGGAGGTAGCCAACACAAATTCACCATAAAGTCTTGAGCAACTGAGTGTAATGATGAAAGGACTATTAATTTGACAGTGATAGGAAGAATCATAAGAAGGAGACAAGAGATAAACTTGGAGGTTTTTACAGTCATTCAGGTAAGAAGCCATGAGGTTTTGGACTAGTTAGCAATGTTGATGAGAGATGACGAGGAGAAAACCTAAGACACATTTTTAAAAATTAAAAATTGCAGTGGGCACTTAATTGAAATTTTATTCTACAGTCTGAATCTTCAAAACATTTTTATGTCAATAAATATAACAGATTGACTATTGGAATTATGAGCAATTTATCTTGGAAAGATTGTATCTTTGTTAGCATATATAGATTTTTATGAACATTTACATTAAAATTATGAGTTTTATTAGAAAATATTTAACTGTTATCTGTTCTTGGTCCACGAATGAGACACATTTTGAAGGAAGGATCAACATGCCTTATGCCAGGTTGGTTATAAAAGACAAAGGAATGGCAGAATTTGGATGGAAATGTGGTACAGTAGAAAGAAAAGCTGGATTTGAAGTCCAAGGACCTGAATTCAAATCCAGGGTCAGCTACTTACTACCTGTGTGTGCTGGGTAAGTCAGCCTCTCTGGGTTTCATTTTTCTCATCTGGAAAATAGACTATGTGACTGCTAAGGTTCAATCTTGATCCAAATCTGTTATTCTATAACTAGAGTATTTATAGTTTTAGAGACTAGTGATATCAATGACAGGCATATGGAAATTTAAGGGGAGGTGTGAGGGAAAATGACAAATAGAGGCCAGAGTGGGACCGGATAAAGGACACGTGTGGGAGCAGGAGACCTGGTTCTAGTTTCTGCAGCTCAACAGTCTTCTTCATTTCCTATTGATTTTTTAAAATCACATTTTAAAACCTTTTATCCTCTTCTCAAATTCTCAATCTTTTCTTGGGCTCTTCCTCAATAGGTGACATTCTTCTTACTTGACTTAACAGAATGGAAGGAGGTGGGGATTCAGAACTGATTTCAGTAAGGCAGTGAACAGTGAAGGGTGAATTAGACTGCAATCACCCTCTGAGGGTACCTAGGTGGTACAGTGAATAGTGCACTGAATTTGCAATCAAGAAGACTCATCTTCATGAGTTCAAATCTGGCCTCAGACACTTAATGGCCGTGTGACCCTGTCTACCTCAGTTTCCTCATCTGTAAATCAAGGAGAAGGAAATAGCAAACTGCTCCACTTCTTTACCACAAAAACTCCAAATGGGGACACAAAGAACTGGAAATGATTGAACAGCAGCAACACTTAAGTTTCCTCATGGACTTAAAATCCTTCTTTTCATCATTTTCTATCCATAAGGCTGGTTGTTGTGATCCATAAGGCCCTCATTTCTAGATGGTCAAATTGGGAAAATCCAATTCAGTTTTTTGTGAGGAATGAGCCTTCCTTCTTAAAGTAACACTGCCATCTTTAGGCAGGTGAACAAATGACCACTGGAGCCATTTTTTAGCTTGGTTGTGTTTTTGCACCTGTAAGATAAACAGGATTTTAAAACTCCTGGGTGAATTCCCTGAACTTAAAAAAAAAAAAAAAAGCAGTACCTTTAGTTCCTATTTCATGGTCTCTATGTACTGCCAGTTGGGACTCTTCCAAAATTGTTTTCTTACTGTAGGATATCTCTTCAACTCCAGTGGCTCTTTTCTGTTCATACTTAACACCTTTTTAGCACTGAATACATCATGTTGAATACATTGGATGCCTGGTAATTGTAGCTTACTAACTTACAGATGAACCAGAGGTCTTGTGGAAAAATCCAACAGTTTTGGTTGAACTTAGCAAATCTATTTTAATTACACAGTTAAATGATTCTCAGATGATGATAATAATAACAGCTTACTATTTAATAGCACTTGACAATTTACAAAAGCCCTTTTACATCTATTATCTTTTTTAATCCTCACAATGACCCTGTGTGGTATGTAGAATAAGTATTATTATTATCCTTATTCTACGACTTTAGGATAATAAGAGCACCTGCCTCACAGGATTGTTGTGAAAATCAAGAGATAATATATGCAAAACACTTTGCAAACCTTAAAGACCCACATAAATGTTAATCATTGTTTGGAAATTCTACATATCAAATAATTTCCCACTGATTTTTTTATTTTTTTAAATGTCACCTACAGGATGCCATTTCATATATCTAGAGTCATTTTTTACAGATAGTAGAGCTGGTTGGAGCGGGAGCTCAAGGAAGTTCCTGCTTTTATTCTGCCATTTTGGATTGGCAAAGGGATTTCTGCCCATTTCATGTATCTAACCTGAAGTATGTAATAAACAAAATTCAAAATTTTATTCATTGATACTTGTCTTGCTAATGTACTCTTTATATATAATGTCAATTTTCATTGATTTTCATTCTCTGATATTTTAGTCAGTCATGTGGCATTTATTAAGCACCTAGTATGTGCCAGGCATTGTACTATTACCATGGTAGTGTAGGACCTTGAGTTCATGCCATGAGGTCACCTGATTAGCCTGAGAAGCAGGGTCAAACTCCTGACCCATGTGGACAATGGCCCTGAATCAGATTATACTGTAATTAGAGACTATGTAACAAAATAAATAAAGATATAATAAAACAGATAATATCACATTTTAAAACTAAGTCACCATGTAGTCTGCAGCGGTATTTACATACACATTAGTGTCCATGGCTTTCTATTTGAGTTTGACCCACTGATCTGGAGAAGGCTTGAAGGAGGCGGGGAGGAAACCATAGCTGTCTTAAAGCATTTGAAGGGGGGTCCTCATGAAAGATGGATTAGACTTGTTTTATTTAATTTCAGAGGACAGAATTAGGAGCAATGGTTAGAAGTTTCAGAAAGACAAACTTAAGCTTGATTTGAGGAAAAACTTTCTAACAACTGGGGCCATGCCTAAGTGGAATGGGTTGGCTTGGGAGATACTGGTTTCCCCCTTACTGGAGATCTGCAAGCAAAAGTCAGATGACTACTTGTCAGGTATGTCACAGAGGTAACTGGGAAGGATTAGATGTCTACTGAGGTCTCTTCCCACTCTGTGACTATGATTTTAAAAAGTCTCTCTGTAGCTACAAATTACTGTAGCTATCTTACTATGGGCTCCATGTGGCTACAGAAAGCTATTAATGTCCATTCAAGGATAGATACGTATTCTTGATCTTTCTCCGAAAAAAAAAAGGTGCATCTGTGAATTTACATGGGATTATTCATATATTAATTAGTATAATTAATCAATCACATAACAATTATATGGGATTATTTATAACATACATTATATGTTAATGGGACTATACTCTATATACTTCCAGCATTTATGAGACTATTCTTGAGAAGGATTGTATTCAACAGCTAGAGGGATACAGGTGCCCAAACTGAGGGTATCCTGAAATCTGGTGACAAGATGATCAACGTGGCACAGTAGAAAGATGGCTGAATTTAGAGCCAGAGGTCCTGTGTTCAAATCCTAGCTCAGCTTCTGTATGACTTTGGGCAAACTGCTTTTATTCCTCAGGTACTCAATTTTGTTATTTGTACAATCAGAGGGTTGATGAGGTCAGAGGGTTTTAACCACTTTTTGGGCCATGGTCCCCTTTGGACAGTCTGGTGGAGCTAATGGAGCTTTTTTCAGAATAATGTTTCTAAATGCGTAAAAGACATAGGATTATAAAGGAGACCAATTACATTGAGATAAATTACCAAAAGTAAAAAACCAAACCAAACCACCAAGTCTATAGTTAATCTATTAAAATGACCTGTAAGCACCCTTCCAAATGTTGCTATTAGCCTCTGTCACTCACTGAACAAGAAACAGTGCATTGTCATGGTCTACCTGGTTTCCTGCTTTCTATTTCTCCTTTAGCGGTCAGAACTGGGACCACTGAACTATAAATCCTGCTAAGAGCAGGGCCTCAAACTGTGGGCCAAATCCTGGGATGGTGGTTCATTCCAGTAACACTGTGTTGATCATTCTTAAACCATGTACTTAAAGGGACTGTTGCAAGAATCAAATGAGATAATGAATATAAAAAGCACCTCGATTTTCTTATCTATAAAATAAGTGTACCACATAGTATCTACCTCACCAGGTTGCTGCGATAATCAAATGAGATAATGGCTATATGTTTCTTATAAAGGAAGGGTAGTGAGCTATGTGTCTGTTGTTGCATTTATGAGTATGGTAGCTGCTGACAAGGTCTCCTAAGAATGGAGGACATTAAATGGCCTATTTGCCCATTGGCAGGAATGACTCCTTTGGGTTAAAACACTATCTCAAGAAAGCTGCTCTAATGTAAATATGTTTTCGTAGCAAAGATAACCTGTGAACCCATTAGTACCTATTAACACCTCAGCAGACAGTGAGATCTTAAGGGGAGGCTCAACGGCCAGGTTCTCACTGGGGGAAGGTAGGACTATGCAATCTAAAGAACACAGCACTGGGGAATCAGGAGGCCTGATTTCTAATCCTAGAATCACAATTCTGGAGCTAGAAGGGACCTTAGAAGCCATGTACCTAGTTCTATTCCTCCATTTTACAGATGAGGAAACAGAGGACTAAAGTGGCAGCCATGGGGCATAGCGGATAGAATGCTTGACTTAAGTCAAGAATACCCAAGTTCAAGTACTGACTCAAACATTTACTTCATGGTGTGAGCTTGAGCAAATCACTTAAATGCTTTCAACTTCAGTTTTCTCATCTGCAAAATGGGAGGTAATAATAGCACCTACCTCACAGGGTTGTTGTAAGGATCAAATGAGGTAACACATAAAGAAAGTGCTTTGCAAACCTTAATGTACTATATTACTGCTAATGATGATATTTGTGGTGGTGGTGATGTGATTTGCCCAAGGTTACACAGGCAGTAAGTGGTAGAGCCAGGATTCAAATCTCGGTCTTCTGATCCCTGTCTACTACTCCCAAATCATTTTTTCCTTTGATGTAGAAATGCAACCAAAACACAACAGTCCTGGATGTCTCTAATTAAATTCTGTGGCTGGAGAGTTGATCTGGTTACGGCTCCATGTCAAGGTATTCGAGGCTCTTCATAGGGAAAGGATAGCTTCCATCAAGTCCATGAACATGGCATT
This sequence comes from Pseudochirops cupreus, assembly GCA_028627135.1. Taxonomy (NCBI): domain Eukaryota; kingdom Metazoa; phylum Chordata; class Mammalia; order Diprotodontia; family Pseudocheiridae; genus Pseudochirops; species Pseudochirops cupreus. The sequence goes on from CM053582.1 coordinate 487,224,203, forward strand.
CCCAACCAGTCCCAGTTATTTGTACTTCAAATGAGGGAGTGTGAAATTGTCCCATCTGGAAAAACAACTGCAAGCACACCCAACAGAGATGCATTACATCTCTCCCAGGGTTCTTGTGAGGAGAAGATGGATAGAAAAGAACTCTATAACCTTAAGGCACCATAGAAATGGAAGCTGTATTACTGAGGTTGTTATAATGAAGTGATTAAGCAGTCTTCTAAAGCTTGATGATTTTTTTTTTCAAACATAGCAACACATAACCACCATCTGTTAAAGCATATGGGAGTCGCAGCAGGCACTGGTGGAGGGAGCAACTCCATTGACAAAATCAGTGATTCTGGAACTAGAGCACTGTTGGCCCAATGGAAAGAGTATTAGCTCTGGAGTCAAAGGAACTGTGTTCAAATCTTGCCTCTTATGCTTATTACCTATGTAACTTTGGGCAAGTAAATGCACCCTCCCCTCCAGCCCTCAGTTTCCTCACCTGAAAAATGGGAGGGCCTCTGAAGTCCCTTCTAGTTCTAGATTTATGATTCTAAGATACACAGAACCATACAGGCACATCTTTATCTACGAGGAGGATGGTTGTGCATGTCCATACACATACTTTGTCTAAAATTTCATCAGAGGAAGAAATAATATAAGAGGCATGAAAATATCATAATCCCTAATCAAGGATGTCAGATAAATGGAGTTAATGTATAAATTCATTAAACATGTTAAAGTAAGATCCAGAATCCTGAAATTATGAGAGCACAACAGCTTTCCTAAACTTTTTCATCCCTTTTCAAAACTCTCCTGGCTACTCCTATCCCTCCTCTTTCAGTTGAGAATCTTGCTTCATATTTAACTTTTAAAAAAATGAGGTCATCTGTAGAGAGCTTCACTTTCTCCCTCAACTCACATCACTCAGAGGCCTTCTGCTACTATGCTGCTAGCTCCCCTTCTTGCTATCAGCACAAGTGATCCCCTTCCACCTGTTCTTTGCTGACAGATTATCCTCTCTATCTTCCCCACTCTCTCACTTGTCTTCTACCTTTTCCTATCCACTGGATGCTTCTCTACTGCCTACAAACACACTCATATCTCTTCCATCTTCAAAAAACTCTGACATGATCTGTCCATATCTGCTACATATCATACTGTATCTCTCCTCCATTTCATGGGTAAACTCCTTGAGAAGGCCATCTACAATCCATGCCTCCACTTCTTTTCCTCTCACTCTCTTCTTAAATCTCTGAAGTCTGGGTTGCCAGACTTGTCAGTCAATTGAAACTGCTCTCTTCAAATTTGCCAATGAGTTATTAATTGCTAAATCTAATGATTTTTTCTTAGTCCTCATCTTTTCATCTCTGTAGCCTTTGACATTATAGACCACCGTATCTTCTCCTTGATACTCTCTTCTCTCTAGGTTTTTGTGATACTGCTCTATTCTGCTTCTCCTACGTGTCTGTTTGCTCCTTCTCAGATTCTTTTGATGTATCTTCATCCAGGTAAAATGAATATCCTCTAAGGCTCTGTCCAAGGCAGTCTTCTTTTCTCTCTATATTATTTATCTTGGTGATTTCATCAGCTCCCATCATTCAATTATCATCTTTATGCAAATAATTTTCCAATCTATTTATCCAGCCCTAAACTCTCTCTTGAACTCTAGTCTTATATATCCAACTGTCTATTGGACATCTTGAATTGGATCTTGAACACCTTAAACTCAATATGTCCAAAACTGAAATCATCTTTCCTCTTAAACTCTCCCTTCCCTTGAACATTTTCCCAGTCATCCAGGCTCCCAACCACCCAACTTGAATGTCATCCTTGATCTTCTCTCTCATTCCCCCCAAAAATGTCCAATTAATTACCTGACAAATCCTGTCATTTCTACTTTTTGTAACATCTCTCTTACATGCCCTCTTCTTTCCTCTTACATCACCACCACCTTGATGCAGGCTTCATGACTTTACTCCTGTACTACTGAAATCACCTGTTGCTTGATCTCCCTACCTCAAGTCTTTCCACACTCCAGTCTGTCCTCCACTCAGTTGTCAAAGTAGTCTTCCTAAAGTGCAGATCTGTCTATGTCACCTGACTATCCAATAAACTCCAGTGACTCCTTATCACCTCCAGGATCAAATGTAAAATACTGTCTTGCTTTTGAAAACTCTTCATAACTTAGCCCCTTCCTAACTTTTCAGTCTTATGTCTTACTACCTTCTACAAATCCAGGGTGACCCAGTGACACTGGTTTCTTTGCTGTTCTTCTCACAAAACACTCCATCTCCCAACTCCAGGTATTTTGATTAACTCTTTCTCATTCCTGGAAGTCTCTACTCATCTCTACTTCCTGGTTCCCATGACCTGCTTCAAGTCTCAGTTAAATGTCACAAGTTTTGAAAGGAGCCTTTCCCAGTCTTTCTTAATCTTAGTACCTTCCCTCTGATGGCATCTCCAATTTATCATGTAATATCTTCACAAACAATACAGTAGTTTGCATGTTGTCTTCCCCCATTAGACTGTGAGTTCCTTTAGAACAGAGGCCATTTTTTGCCTTTCTTTGTAGCCCCAGCACTTAGCAAAGTGCCTCGTATACATTAGGTGCTTAATAAATACTTGTTGATTTATTGCTGACTGAGTCAGAAGAAAAGGTTTAGGGAGTTGGATAAGGCAGTAAGGAAGGCAGACTTTATCTGTGTTTAGAGAGGGAAGGGAGGGGAACGGGCAAGGGGAAAGTGTAGAAGGAGGGAGTCTGCTTGGGTATACAGGTCCCCCAAAGATGCAGGTGAAGGCAACCATCCACTACCTCCAGCTCCAGGGAATAGACTTACAGGAGTATCCATTGGACCCTCTCTCCTCTCATCTATACATACATACATAGTCTTTTCGAGGTGAAAGGGGGCTGAAGGGACATAGAAATCACTGGTGGTTTTGATTTTTTTTTTCTATACCCTACTCCTGCTTCTCATTCTAAAAGGTCTAAATCAGGTTCATCTTTAGTGTTAGCCTTGGGGGTTGCTATAACATAAAATGCTACCTCCTTCTCTCGCCTTTCCTCCCAGAAGCCCTTGAAATCTTATTTGACCTGCTTTGTTGGGGGGTGAGGGGACTGAAACTACTTTCCCTGGGGGATAAAGCTTTTAATCCCATAATTAGAGATAAAGTGCTTTAAGTACAGTTGCCTGGCTGAGGCAATTCATTGAAAATTCACTCTGATACTGTCTGAAATTAATCAGTTAATCAATTAACAAATATAAATGGTGACATCATCATAACTGACATTTATATGACATTCTAAAGCTAGCACTCTACCCTATGACCTCATTTAATCCTCACCACACCTTGTGAGGTAGATCCTACAGGCATTAATCAGATAAGAAAAGCTAGGTTCAGTTGGGAATGGGTGGGAGATGAAGGATTTGTTCAAGGTTACCCAGCTAGTAGGTATCAGTGGTAAGATATGAACCCAGGTCTTCCTGAGTCCCATCTACCACTCGACCTACAATGCCATGCTGGCTCTTTCCATGCTTTAATCAATGTAGAGCAGTGTTACATAACAGCACGGTACTGGATTATTGAAACTACAGGAGGAGCTCCACCTAGGAATGAGGGAAAGCAACAGAAAATAGAAGTTAGGAAGGGGGCAGACAGACTCTGAGGACTTCCTAGCCCTGTTTACTGTGCTCAGGCATATGGCAGCTGCGTGCTATGGGATTTGTGTGGTATATGGCCATAGATGCATATGAAACTGCTATAGTGCTTGCCAATATTGCTTCCCAGAACTAATGAAGAAGTATTTTAAACATGGCCAACTCTGTTTAAAGTAACTTAATTCCCAGAGAATTCATAAGGGGAGATACTAATGTAGTCTTATTTATACTTGTGTGGTTATCCATGCCCTTTGAAATTCTCACTGATCTTGCTAATAATATAATGATGGAATTAGATCTATTCTGAAGGAGTCTGTCAAAAGGGATGGTATACTCCAGGAGCATTTTGTCACTTTTTTCCTTTCTTTATTACCCTCCCCAACCCCCACCCCAAGGTATGAGCTATCTGCAAAGAAGGGGAGTGGGATTATTTGGCTTAATGTGGAATTACAAAATAATAGTTACAAGTAATTCATTCAAATGGAGAAGCTTCATTTAATTTTTCTATGGCTTAACTAAATTAATCAACATTTCTGACTGTTTTTTGATTAAAAAAAAAAGCATGATTCAAAACCCAGTATGTTTAATACCTCTATTCTCCCAGTATTTCTATATTCCTGTGAATCATGGAACACTATGGTCTCTGAGGAATCACGGTTGCAGGCAAAACCAAAGGCCAGAGAAGAGACTGGCTGGTGAGAGCAGGCAGTAGCACATCATGACTGACGGGCCCCCCTTGTGTTCAGCGTCAGCCCAACTCCTAGAAAAAGCTGTTTACGTTCCTTGCTGCAGTTCCCTCACCTCCCACTCACTTCTCTTTCCTTCGCAATCTGACTTCTGACCCCAGCACTCAAAACTGCTCTCTCCAAGGATACCACTAGACCAATGGCCTCTTCTCGGTTCTTATCCTTCTTGACTTCTCTGCAGTATTTGAAGCTGTGGGCCATCTCCTCCCCCTCCATATTATCTCCTCCGGGGATGTTTGTGATACTGCTCTTTCCTGGGTCTCATGCTACCAGTCTCACACATCATCTAAACTGTGTATGCCTTAGTTCTGTCATCTGTAAAATGAGTGGGTTGGTCTAGATGGCCTTGAAGGTCCCTTCCAGGCTGAAATCTATGATCCTATGCTCCTGTCTCTCCAGACCCAATTTACTTCACTTCTTCTCACTTCCATATTACAGCCAAACCGGTTTCTTAGCTGTTGCTGGTACATAATATCCAATCTCTGGCCTCCCTGACCTTGCATGAGCTATTCATCACACCTAGAATATGATAATAATAACAATAATTGTCACAGTAATAGTAATAATAACATTCCCATTTTCCACCTGGCTACACTCCTTTGAACTTCTCTACCATATAATCTCTTCATTCAAGGAGGTCACCCCAGTCCTGCAGCTCACACCTCTTCAGTACCATCTGCTCCCGGGGCCCCTCCCTCTGACTGGAGAAGTCCTGCCAGAACCTCCATTTAAGGAGGGTGCTCAGGCCAGCCACATCTTAGCTATATGCACTTTTTTTTTCCTCCAGAAAACTGTAAATTCCTTAAGGGTATGGACTATTTTCTTTTCATCTTTGTACCTCCAGTACCCAGAACAGTAACTGACACACAGTAATAGATGCTTAATAAATGCATGTTGAATGAACAAGTGATTTGCCCTGCAGAGGTAGTGTCACTAGGGATGTGTGTGATCAGAAAAGGAGGTGGACCAGTCATATAGCCAGGGCAAAGGACACCAGATGGACAGCCCAAAAGCTGCAGGGAAACCTGTGGAATATAGAAAAACCTTCAGACTAATAGGTAGATCCTCTATAAAGGGTTTGGGGAGAATATGGACATGAATCACATAGGATGAGAAAGCATGGATAGGCTGTGATCTGCACAGTAGAAGGAAGACTCACATCAGTGATATCATGGATTCTCTTAGACATTTTTTTGGTGCCTGATCCACCTGTTAGATGTTTGTTATACCCAACAGACATTTTTTTAAAGGACTGATGGTATGTATATACAGTTGATCCATTTCAGTTGCTGAGACAGTGAAAACAACCAGAGCAACCTTTTCTTGATTGAGTTATTTTAGTCATTTTACTTATAATGATTAAATGAGATTATCTATAGGGCACTCCTATCTAATGCCCAAGAGCTGCACTGTAACCAGTAGAGTAGTAGCATGGCATAGTAGGAATAAAGTTGGACTTGGAAGGTCTGCATTTGCATCCTACCAACATTTAAAGAGCTTCGTAAGCATCATCTATTATTATCACCTGGTAGGCTTTATGCCAATTAGCCCAATGCTTAGATCGTCCTTTATTTTGTGTGATTTGAATGATGTCAAGAATCTCCACAACCCAAAAAATCTCTTCTGCTCATCTTCAAAAGTCTCAGAAATTCTACTATCAGAGATTTTTTTCATTTGAATTAGGTTATTCCCTCTGGAAGTATCCTTGGTTAAAATGTAGATTTTACTAGGTATGAGTACTATATTGAAGGATTTTAAGTCACTCACACCTTAGTATGAATAATTTATTATATAGTTTCTTTCCTGACAGCTAACTGAAACCAGGACCATGAATAAATGGGGGACAGCCAGTGAAAAAATCATGGGTTAAGTTATGGAATGCTGTGTATAAGAAGAAGGCCAGTGTTCTCGAATTAGAAAGTACATGAAAGGGGATAAAGAGTAAAAAGACTAGAAAATTAGATGGTGCCAGGTCATAAAGGGCTTTAAAAAGTAAACAAAATTTTATATTTGATCCTGGAGATAATAAAGAGCCACTGGAATTTATTGAATAGGGGAGTAACATGTCAGACTAGTTTTAAGAAAAACACTTTGACAGATGGTGCTGGATGGGTTAGAGCAAAGAGAGCCTTGAGGCAAAGGGACCAAGTAGCAGGTGATTACAATAGTCCAGGTGAGAAGTGTGGAGGGTCTCTACGGAGGTAGCTACCATTTGAGTACCAAGAAAAGGTTGTTATATAAGAGAAGTTTTGAAGGCGAAAATGACAAGACTTGGCAACAGAATGGAAAGAATTCCTTGGATTTCACACAGCCTTTGATTTTATTTCCAATGTATACTTATGTATTCCAGTTATCTGAGTTTGTGTATTCCTTGATTAGACAGAAAACTCCATGAGGGCAGAGATTGTACCTTAATCTAAACTTGATTATCTCCCTCAACTCCCAGCACACTGTTCTGCATACAGGGGCTTTAATAAATGTCTATTGAATTGAATTGAGAAGGTGTCAAAGACAAATTACTGCCCTCTTTTAGGACTAGCCTTAGTTCTATTGATCAGGTCCCGATGGTACTTGACAACTGAAGGTTCTGGTGCTGAACAAGGTTCCTTGGCATACTCACTAGAAATTAAGTCTTAACGAATTCACTGGATCCATAGTTCTTTGGGTATTCAGATAAAAGAAAATGTAAAATGCAGCAAAAATGTAAAAATGAACCCCCCACTATTATCTTTGTTACTTACAGACATGAGGCCACCAACAAGATCACTGGCATGGGGATCATCATCCTTAGTCCCAAGTTGTGGAGAATATAACTCAGTGGTTCTTAGGATCTCCAGCACACGGTCTAAAGCTTCTGCCACAGGCATCGGACTGCTTTCTTGCGCAGCATTGATGATATTTATCACCTGCATTAAAACAGTGCATTATTTGCAGACTTAGTAAATCACAGAATTTCAAAGTTGGAAGGGAACTCAATGGCCAATTTCTCCAACTCATATCTGAAAAAGAACCCCCCACTACAACACATTCATCCAATAAATGGTCATCCAGACTTGGCTTGAAGATCTCCTGTGGAGGAAGCCCACTATTTCCCTAGGTTGCCCAGTCCAATTTTGGATAGCTCTGATTGTTAGGAAACTTTTCCCTCAAATCAAGTCTAAATTTGCCTCCTTGCAACTTTTGGTCATTGCTCCTGGTTCTTTTCTTTGGGAACTAAAAGAACTAGGCTAACTCCATTCACATGATAGCCTTTTAATTACTTGAAGACAGTTATCATGTTCTACTTCCCCTTGTCTTACCACCATGTCTTCTCTTTTCTAAGCTAAGAATCCCTAGGTCTTTATATAGCGTAGATTTAGGAACCTTTACTATTCTGGTTGCTCTCCAGCTTATGAATGTTCCGTCTAAAATATGGTGCTCAAAGTTGAACATAATATTCCTGATGTGAACTGACCAGGGAAAAAGACAGCAATCAGGACCTCCTGATTCCTGGATGCTGTTTATTTCAGTGCAGCCCAACATTTCGTTAGCTATTTTGGTTGCTCTTTTATATTGAACTTGGAATCCATGAAAATTCCAAATATTTTTCATTTAACTACCTTCTAGGTAATTGTCCATGTGGCATTGATTTCTTGAACCAAAGTTTTAGTCTTTACATTTATGCTCAATCAATTTTATTTCATTATATTCAGTTCAATTTTCTAGTGATGGGAAACCTAAATGAGGTCAGTTCTATAGGGTCAGGCAAATGACAGCACTCATTGCTGACTTACACAAGACTCCCCCCATCCCTATGGGATACAGTTCCTTGTACAGTGAACTAATTTAGAATCTTTTAAAATCACCACCACCAACAACAAAAACCAACAGAAATCCTGGTTCATGTGGTCCATTTCAATGAAGAAAGGAAGTAAAGCATCTACCTTGGTGATGGGTGCTTCAATAGTCATTGAATGTATCCTTGCCATGGAAGAGTGTCGTCTCTGTGAACTTCCTGTGATTAAAATAAAATGAGGATTACTGACAGTGTAAACATTGTGCCATACAATCTGTTTCTCAAGTCAAGTCATTTAAATCTTAGAATTGCATCATTGGAAAGAAACTTGGACATTAACTAAGGAATATTGGAAATGATCAGCCTTTTCTTTTTATAGATAGAGAAATTGTGGCCAGCAAAAGTGATTTGTTCAAGGTCACACTATCAATATTCTTTTGACTTCACCATGCTACCTTTCCCAGGGAACCTGATTCTTTATTTTCCAGGGCTGTGCCTAAATCTCTTCTGGCATAAAAAGTCACACTGAAGATCTGTCCCTGCAATTTGGGAATGATGCAAAAGCATAAACAGAGAAATGGCTTAAGGAAAACTTTCCATTGCCCTCTCTAAAACATAGACTATTTCCTTGCAACCTTGATGACAAAATCAGGTTCATTGACTGCTCAGTCTATTAAATCTCCTTGCTCTGCTCTAACAGTCTCGATCAACATCTCTGCTTCTTCTGTTCTATTAGCAAGAATCACAACTTCCCATGCAATGAAACTGCTGAGATTTTAGCAGAGAGGAAAGCAAAAAAGATCTTTCTTGGGCTCCAGCCCCTCATCTCCAACAGCCTGCTGGAGAGCTGGATGTCCTACAGGTATTTCAATTTCAACATGTCCAAAACAGACATGTTGTTATATGCCATCCATACCCCTTGCCAATGAGTACCTCCTCCAAACTTCCCTCATACTCAGACATTGAGGACACCACCATTCTTTCTATCATCCAGGTTCACAACCTCGAAGGCATCCTTTAGTCTTCCCTTTCTCTCACTTCCCATATGCAAACAATTGCCAAGTCCTGTCAATTCTCCATCTATATTATCTCTTGCCTCTTGCCCCTTCTTCACTTATATGACCAACACCCTAACTTGGATCCTTATCATATCCTGCCTGGACTATTGCAGAAGCCTCTAGATTGCTTCTCCTGATTCTCATCTCCCCCTTCTCTTCCACTCAAGTGCTGGAATAATCTTTTCAAAACATCTGGCTATGTCATCTCCCAATTCAAAAGCATTTCATGATTCCCCATTGCCTCAAATATAAAAACACAAAGACGTCACTGTGACATTTAAAGCCATTGACAAGCTGGCTCCAGCCTACCCTTCTAGCCTTATTCTCCTTTCAACACTCTATAATCCAGTCAAATTGGCATATTTGCTGTTCCCCAAATTAAGCATTTCACCTCCCATCTCAATTTATTGGTACAGGTTGTCCTGACTGAAATGCACTAGCTTCTTGACCCTGCCTTAGAATTCATCACTTCCTTCAGAGCTCTGCTCTGCTGCTAGCTACTACATGAGGTCTTTCCTTACCCTAATCATTAATGCTCTCTCCTTCCTCAAATTATCTCTTATTTATCTGTATACATGTCTTTTACCTGCAATAGAATTTAAATTCTTTGCAGTTGGGCCTGTGTTTTGCTTTTTATTGTCTCCTCACCTTCTGGCCCGGTGCCTTGTGGACAGAAAACACTTAATAAATGTTGATCTGCTAGATTATTTAGTCCATATGCCCTTCATATGGCTCATTTTACATGAAAAAACAGGCCCGTTGCAGTTAAGTGGAGTCAGAAAGACATTAAGTAGTAGAGTCGAAATTTAGACCCACATGCTCTGATTTTAAATCCTACGCTTTCCCCACTAAGCCAGGATCAGCCCAACAACCTAAGCTGAAATATTAGAATTATTTCCTCTTTTTCCCCACCACACTCTAGGTATTCAGAAGAATAAGTAACACAATCTACCATTAACTGGACAATACATGATTTTCCAGCACAATTTTTCAAAGCATGATTTCCCATCATTTTGGATGCTTAGACTAACCATTATATAAAGCAGTAGAAACTTTCAAGATCTGAGATGTGACTTTTTTTTTTTGCCATTGTTCTTATTAAGATATAGTTCCTTATTTGGTATAGGGATAAGAAGGAAAATCCCTATTCATGTTCCACATACAGTTGGTACACGGTTAAATGAAGGCACCAGTAATGTTACTGAAGGCCAAATTGCTTGGCCTGGAAAGGACTTCATAAAAACCCCCCTCATTTGACAGAAAAGGAAGGAGGCCAACAGTGAGAAAGCAACGTGCCCAAAGTTACACAACTAGTAATGGCAAATAGGGGACCAGAGCGTAGTCTGATTCTGCTTCTGGTCCGGTCTCCACTTTGCCTGGCTACCCTGGACCTCTACGATCCACCTGCCCAAATGAAGGCTGCGGACACATTTTTTCTTCATGTAGTGCCTCATATAATGTTGATTCTTCAGCTTAGGGCCTTTTCCCCCTAGCTGCCACAGAGTCAGAACAATTAAAGATAGCCATAGGTATGCAACTTCACTGCTCTACCTTTGTTTCCATACCATTTAGGATGATTCTGATCACATGTATAGAAAACAAGACAAAACAAAAAACCAGCAGTCCATTCCAAGTCACCTAGTTGACACATCTGTGTTGTAGTTATTGGGTTGTACTTGGAGTAGGGTTATTCCACTGTATATTTTCCAGTGCTCTGTCCAGCCCAGGCTTTAAATAATATCTTGCTAATAATAAATCCTTCTTAACAAAAAAATAGCTGCTGACGCAAACCGAGATCAATAAATATTGACAAAAAAATTTACTTAAACAATTTTTGGGGGAAGGATCTAGACTTGTGATTTCATTGGTGTTGGGAACTCCTCACAAGGAGACTCAGCTAATAAAGATCAATAACAGCTCTGCAGTTCACAGCATTGGAGTTGTGGGGACACTGAGAGGTTAAGAGATTTGCCTGGGATTACATAGTATGTCAAAGTCAGGACTCGAACTCAGATCTTTCTAAGGCCTCTTCTGTATCTACTATATAAAGTTCCATTGATATAATTAAACCAGGTAAATTAATATCTAGAGTACTTTGCTAATACATTAATTTTAATTTGTTTTAAACTGTATGAAATGGTATGAATCAATACATGTAATGGGGAAGGAGATGGAGAAGATATAAGAATGCAATGCATTTTACTATAAGAAATACACAGAGAAGTTTGGAAAAGGCAAGTTCCTAAAAGTCTATAAATCCTGTGAAAGAGATTATTTTTGAAAGTGCAATCCAGAATAAAAGAAAATAACTACAACTTTTAAAATATGCACAAATGAAAGTGGGCAGGCCAAGATTTTATAATACTGAAATGACAGTTATCCCTGTTGCCCTATTTGTCACATACCATCACTTCCTCGGGAGGTGGTTGATCTGACATCTAATGAACCTTTCCTCCTATCTTTGTGTCTGCAACACTGATTATCTGTGGAAACAATGTTGTTGTTGTTTTTTTAAAAAAATCTCTTAGCAGAATAATAGCAAACCACCCCAGTCTAAAATTTTCAGAAAATAAATTATAATTCAATGTGGGATAAGAGTACAACAGCTTCAGTAATGTTACAGTTTCATGAAGGCCAATAATGTTCCCTTCTAAGAACAAGACCCAGTTGAACTGCAAGGAAGACAGCCATGTCAGAATTTCCATTATAAAGTGGTGAGGAATGTTAGCCAATTAGAACTCTCGCTTGGCTGAACATTCCACACCTTGTTTAAAAAGAAAAAATCCACACAGAAAGGTTCCTTGTATAGAGTTTCTAGATCATACACTTGCAGAGAGTTCCTAGAAGTCTGTAAAGAAATAGTCTAAAGTGGACATTGTGAGTGGGAGGAAGGAAAGAAATGTACATTGAAAAAGACTTCCCCCTTTAACCTTTAAATGAAACCTGAAGTGAAATGGTAGAAAAAATTTTGATTCCCTGCCTAAATTTTCTCTATTTTCTATAGAATATAAATGTTTTAAAGAGTCTTGAGGGCTGAAAAGTGAGCTCTTTCAGTAGGGGTCGTCCATAGCACTGGCTTTGGGTGTATTCCAAATGTGATCAGCTAATAAGCCTGTAGATTTCCCCTGAAAACTAGTTCCACCTCTAGCCCTCCCTGTTTCTGTCCATAGCACCACCTTCTTTTTGTCTCTTTCAGACTCAAAACCTTTGAGTTGTTTTTGATTGTTCTCTCCTCATAGCCAAACAGTCCCCATGTCCCCATCCTTCTCTCCTAATACCTCTTCTGTCTTTATATTTTTGTTCCAATCTGTCACCATTCTAGTTCAGGTCCATTGGCTCGCTGCCATATTATTCTGATAGCCTCTTAACTGGTCTCCCTGCCTCCAGTCTCTACTATCTTCTATACCATTGCTTGAGTAAACTTCCCCAAAACTCCCTCCTCCCCCAGATTGTTTCATTCACCTGGTTTTAACAATAAAAACAAAACCAAAAAATTCCCCATTATTCCCTAATGCCTAAAGGATGAAGTTCAAACTTCTCAGCTTAACATGCAAAGCACTGTACAATCAGACCCCAGCCTAACTTTTTGGCTTTCTCTCCCATCACTCTCTTACACAGACTTTCTGCTATAGATTGATTGTCCTATTCACTGTCAAGCCACAGCCCTGCCCCTTCCCCCCCAAAAAAAACCCCAACCTTGTATTTTCCCATATTTCCACTTTTTATTCCTAACCATCTGAATAGCTTTCACTTCCTCCTATTATTCCCTATGGAATTTCCATCTATCCCTTAAGATGTGCTTATTCTATAAAGTCTTCCTGACTACTTCTGCCTAGTGCTCTAACCCTTCTTTTGGCACTTCTGCTAATTATTGCCTGGCCCATTGATTTGTTAATCAGTCAGGTACTGGTCTTTTGCACTGTTCTGTTAAAATGTTTAAATAACATAATATTAGTTTTTGTTTGAATCCAGAGCTGAGATTTCTTTAGGTATGAAATTCCTGGTATAGGAATGTCTCTTGCTCAATGCAGAATTAATAATTAATAATAATAACAATAAGTAGCATTTACATAGTGCTTTAAGGTTTGCCAAGTGCATTCATATATGCTGTCTCATTTTGTCCTCACAACAATTTTGTAAGGTGGGTGCTATTATTATCCCCATTTTATAGATGAGGAAACTGAGGCTAGGAGAAATTAAATTACTTGGCCAGGATCATATGGGTAGTAAGTGTCCAAGGCAGACATTTGATCTTAGATCTTGTTGCCTCTTAGTCCAGCACTGTTCACTATCCCACCTAGCCATATCTAGGTAGGCAGCTGGTCTGCAATTTAGTCTTAGAGAACGGACTAGGGCTTAGGGGTTAAGTGACTTGTCTAGAATAACTCAGCTAGTATAGAAGAAGGAGTTGAACTCAGGACTTCTTCACTCCAAGACTGGTGTCTTTACTACAGCATCTTGCTTCATAGGTCCCTACCCAAACAACACTATTTACCTCCTCAAAGTTTTACTCTGATGACTCACTGGGATGTGGAGGAGACCTTGGGTTCACAAACACAATGATAGTGGAACATAAGCTCTGTGAAGTTCTGCCAAGCAGAAGAAGCTTCGAGTGTTGGCCTAGTGATGGATTTGATTTATGTCTGTTATCCAATGACCAGTCTTAAGTTTGGCCATTAGATGATGAATTATTTTGGCTGAAGTTATCTCATGAAGATGTTATGCCAAGGTCTAGAGGAACTGTAATCTTTATAGATGGAGGTAGTACCCATTCCACCTGTAACTAAGGATCCTTGAAATAACTAATGGTATTTAATTTTTTCCACATGAAATTCTAAAAATCCAAAGTGAAACAATTAAAATGAGGAAGAAAAATGGAATTTGTCTGTGGAGAATGATGTGGATGCACAGGAAACTCACCAACTCATATTTTAAAAGGAAATATATAGAAGTTGGAAGCAAGCATAAGTAATAGAGATGAACAGGAATGTGAGAAGATCCTGTAAAACAGTGTCAGCAATTACAAAGCTCAGAATGAACTGAGGTGGTAAGGGAAGGTGAAGATAACATACAGGGTTTTTTTGTTTTTGTTTTTGTTTGTTTTTTAGTTTTATGGGAGAAGTATCAAAGAAGGAATAGGACATCCCAATGGATGGGATATTGATAACTGTTAATAGAAAGTAGCAAAGCTCTTCAATTTTTACTTTGTTTCTGCCTCTTCTGCAAAGGAGAATAATGTTAATATCATAAATGACTGAAGAAAAATGATTTATAGGGAGTTTAGACCAAATCATACCAGAGCATGTGGTTGCTCCTGAAAAATATAAATCACCTGGCCCAGACAGATATCCTTGGAACCTGTAAGAACTGCCAGGATAGGTATGATTACTGAACTACTTTCAGTGATATTTGAAATATCATTGGAAAAAGGAGAGCTACCACAAGATTGAAGAAGGGCAAATGTGTTCCAGTTTTCAAAGATGGGAAGACAGCAGAGTCTACAAACTACAGGCCAGCAAGTTTAACTTCCATTCTTGGGGAAACTGGTCTCCTGAAGGAGATTCAGACTCTTTCAATCAACCAACCAACACTTAGCAAGTATCTACTACACAACAGGTATGATTTTAGGAGTGCCAAGCTCAAAATGGAACAGTTCCTACACTCAAGAAATTTGCATTCTCTTATGGAAGCAATATGGACTCATATAAGTTTGTATTAAATATATACAAAGTGAACATGAAATAAATACTGAGTAATTTTGGGAAGATCCTGGAGGAGATAAACAGAAAAAGTCTCATGTAGGAGATGGTGTCAGAATTGATCTTTACATAGAGAAATAGACTGGATTGGCTAGATACATAGATAGATGAATGATAAAAATATGGGTGATAGATAAATAGATGGTAGATGATATGGATAGAAAGATGAGAGACAGATAATTAACAGACAAATGCTAGAGAAATATATTAGATTGACTAGATATATAGATGAATGGCAAACATATAGATGATAGATCAATTAATGATAGATGAGAGACACATGATAGATACATACTACAGACAGATGATAAACAGATGATGAATAGACAATAGATGATGACAAATGATAGATGAGACAGCTAGATAGATGGCAGGCAGACAAATGAAAAAAGGTAGATAGACAGATAGATAGATGATAGACAGATGATAGATAATAGGTAAATTAGACAGGTAAATAGATGATAGCTGATAAATAGATGGTAGATCGGTAGATTGACAGATGATAGACAGGTAGATAGATAAATACATGGATAGATGGACAGATAGATGGATGATAGCTAGATAGATGGATAGACTAGATGAATAGAAAAGACAGAGAGATGGATAGGTAGATAGATCGATAGATAGCTAGAGCATTTATTAAGTACTCATTATGTTCTAGGCACGGTGCTAAATGCTGGGAATACAATCATGACCTAAGAGGAAGTTAACACTGAAAAGGGAGCTGAAAAGAGAGGCTGGGGGAGGTTGCGGTCAGGGAAGGTGCCCACATCAGGGCAGAGTCAGGAGCAGATCCAGGAGAGATGTAAGCAGGGCTGGCCTGGGTACTCTCTCAAATGGGATCTCTCAAGGAAACTAGGGGTTCCAAGAGATGGAGTTGAAAAGGCAGTACATGACTGGCATGGGGGACGTCCTGTCTGAAGGCATGAAGACAAACAGTAAGAAGACCAATTGGACTCACGTATAATTATCCTAGTAAAGTAGGTTAGAGCCAGATTGTGACAGGTTGAAATGCCAAACAGGGTTTACACTTTATCCTAAAGGTTATAATGGGTCACTGCCATTTATTGAATAGCAGATTGAGTCAGACTCTTTGCTTTAGGGATATTAATCCACCCCGAAGGTGGATTCTAGTGGATGGATTCCAGCAAGGACCAATAAGGAGGCTACTGCAGTAGTCCAGGTAAGAGGGGATGACCTGTCCCTCTAGTCTCCTCTCCTCATTTTATACATGAGAAGACTGAAGCCTAGAGAGGCAAGATCATTGACCCAAGAGATGAGCCTTAAGTTGGTCCGCATAGGAAGCTTAAGCCCAAGACCAGAAAACAGTATGAGAAAAAATACAAAAGGTGAGGATGAGCAGAGTGTGTTCAGTCCTCAGAAAGCTAGTCTGATTAGGGCAGAGGCTAAGAATCTCTGTACCATGCTCTGTTAAGAAAGGACATCTCTTCTACAACAGGTGTACATGATGTCAACCTAGATTTCAAGGAGCCTGACAAGGGTCATGCTTTAAAGTAGAGTGCCTCTGGCATCCACAGCTTCACAAAACACATACAACATCTAATATCAGGAAGTGATGTTGGGGGGTGGGGATTGTTTTGCTGGAATTATGCTACAGGTGAGTCAAAGGCTGAATGCCATTAGGACACAGTGTAATTTGGTTAAAATGTGTTAAAAAAAACATTCTGTGAAAGCGTTAATCAGGAAAGCTTTCTGCCTATTGCCCTTATGGCATTCTAGCAAATGAAGATTTACTAAATGTCATCAAATCATTTCTTTATTTGAATTAACCAATTCAATTGTTCACAGTTCAGGAGAGGTTATCTCTCCTCACTGTCACACCTTGAAATCTTGTCTCCATTCAATTACCACTTTCAATGAGAGACCTTTCTTGATTCTCCTAATTGTTAGTTCTACCCCCAGGCTCCAATTGCTTTAGTGGGTATTTATTTATCTGGGTGTCTATGGTTTCTAACTGGTAGACTGTAAGCTCTTTGAAAGCAGAGACTGTTTTTGTTTTAGTCTTTGCATCCCCTATACTTGACACAGTGCCTGACACACAGGTACTTGCCAAATATTTCTTAAATTAGAATTGAATATAGCAGAAAATCTTTTATCTCTAAACGATGCAAAAGTCAGCAAACTCATGTGAGGTTGAGATTCTGTGAAGTCTCAAAGTAAACAGGTCAGGCAGGTATGGAAATATCCCTTGTTATTAATTAAAAGTTATTTCTTCTCCAGGATATTATGATATCCCTTCAGTGTCAAATGGTCTTTTAAAGTCTGTTCTGCATAAATTTAACAAGTTTAGAAATTGCACAAGAGAAGTAGCGGAAAAGATATTATCAGATAAATGAATGACTAGAAAAAGAAAGGGGCTCGTCATATGGATATAATTGAGGCACAGCACAAGTGCCTACTGGCATCTGAACAATTTTGAGAGATGTAGAGGTAGGGCCCTTCGGCATACTGGGGGACTGTGATATATACTGCTGGGGAGTATGATTATTAATAATAATAGTTCATATTTATATACCATTGTAAGGTTGGCAGAAAGCTTTATCTACATTCACTAGTTTGACCCCTACACTATTATTATCCACATTTAACTGATGAGGAAAATTACTCTGAGAGAGGTGAGGTTATTAGGCTATAATCACATCACTATCCATGCTGGTGAGACACAGAAACTTTGGCAGAAGTAAGAGAAGAAGGAAAATGTGACATCCTACCTGTTTGAGATTCAGCCTGAACACGCTCGCACGTTTTTTCTACCTATAAATGAATACTCAGAGATATTAGTTCATGTTCCTTAATTTCTCATTCATATTCTTTTGGCTGGAATTGATATTGGGTAATAACCTTCTTTTTACTGACCTTATTGATGTCATTGCACACTCTACTAATGGACACATAGTGTCTAATCTTTCTGCAAGCAAGAAAAAAAGAACATTATATTCTTTCTGATTCTCCATGCTGATTAACCCAGTCTAGTTTTCTTTTATGAGGACAACAAAAAAACACTCAAAGGTATTAACCAGTACATAAAATGCTCAGGGCATGATATTTACTTTTCTTGTTTCTATCCAAGGCCATTGATAAAGGAGCAGGGGGTCTAGGAACATCCATTTGTGTCTCTGTAGAAAAATGAGTAACTCTTTAAAGAAAACAAATTCTTCCCTACAAAGGAATGAAACTTATGCTCAGTAACTACGTCACTGGGTCAGACAACGAAGCAAAACCTGTCTATCAACAGAATTCTGAGGCTGAGGGCAGGAGGGCAGTGCTTTGACTTGAAACAGCAAACCGCAATTTATTCCTTAACATGCTTGATACACAGGGACTGCAATTGTGGCCACCTCTTGGGCAACTTAATCAGCTCAGTGGTGCCCAGGATAGTGAGGTTGTTCTTTAAAGAACAGTTCGATTAGAATCTGCCATGTAAACACTGAAGATTCCTGTCAAATTCTCCCTAACTTAGCCAGATTTGCTCTCACAACACAACAAACCATCTCAGCTGAGCTCAGAAGCTGTTCAGTTTGCTTGACTATTTATTTTATGAACTCTGGAAAGGAGTTTACAAAGTGCATTTCAAAGTTTTTTCTAAAGTTTCCTTGAAAAAAAAGAAACTTTTTTTTTTCCATTCACTGTAAGAAGCATGATAACTGGCTGAGGAAATTTTGAAAAAAAGTTTTCTTGTTTAAGCACAGAATGGAAAGAACGGGTTTCCTCACACATTTAAGAGATGTCCAATTTCTGGATATTTCAAACCCACTGGAAATTGATTTGCATATAATCTAGTTTGTTCCTAAACTATGTTTAGTGTATTAAAATAATAGCTTGTTTGTACACAGATGATAAATGTATTAATTCAACTTGGAAATGATTTTGTTTTTGATTACAAGTGAATCTACAACCTGCTGAACTTTAAGGAATCCAGTATCTTTGTTTCTGATGGATTTTGAGAAGTAGGTGAAAAACTGAGGGCTGATATTTGGGTTCTTATCTTAGGGATTTTGTAATTTGTAGTGTCTTGGAGATATAGAATTCAATCATTTTCAAATAAGAAAAAGGGTGGGGGGAGTGTGGAAATCCAAGCACAACTTTCATTCCACAGAACCCTGCCTAATGGGTATCATTTTCTGAGCTACCACCATCAGCAGTTTTTGCTTCCTCTGAGGTTACATTTTTATTACCTTCACAGACTTCTGAAAATTGATGCTGGCTAAAATGGAAAGAAGTCTCTCTGCTTATTCTCATGTTTTTTTTTTTAATTCAATATAAGTCCTTCCAAGGAAACATAAGTGTTTCACATGCTACAGGAAGTAGAGGAATCTGAAGGGAGGTAGAAGAGGCATCATATGCAAACTCCTTTCTTCACTGTAGGCATGCAATAACCTCCTGCAACCCAGGATGTTATTGTTTTTATTCTACAACATTTGAAAGGAATTCCCAGGAATGTACCATCATATCATCGTAGCTTACTTTATAACCCAGGCTGATACAGAGGCAGTGTTATACCCACTTACTTTTCTGCCTTTGATTGGCTCCCAAAAATCTGAAGTGATTATTAATAACTGTACATACTTTTATATAAACTCTTCCTTCAGTAGGGTTTTTAGAAAGCATGTTATGGGAGATGGTCAGTTAAGGCCAAGTAGCAATAAAGGAACAATTATCTTAGTTACTAATCATTCTAAAGAATGGCATAAATTGGTGGGAGTGGAAGAAAGAATCCTAGTTTTTCACCAAGTTTCATTCAGTGATGAGTTTTATTATTTTACTGATTTTTTTTTTGAGACTCTGGGTCACCCTATATCTCCTGGACTAGAAGAGTATAGTTATTCCTTCTATATCACAGGGGTTAGGGGAGTAGTGCTCCTGCAATCTGGAAAATCCATGTAAAATTATTTTGTTTGTACAAGCATCACTAATATATTAATTCAACTTGGAAATGATTTTGATTACAAGTAGATCTATGACCTGCTGAACTTTAAGGAATCCAATATCTTTATTTCTGATGGTTTTTGAGAAGTAGGTGAAAAATTTAGAGCACAAGAAATCACTGATATTTGTCTCTTTGTACCCGAGAAGAAGTCTGAATTTTTCCTTTTTCTTTTATGGGTGCTTATAGTACCTTATTGTAAAATTATTTTAAGTATTTGGTAATATGCTATATATAGGTCAATGTTAAATAAAAAATACTTTTTCTGTGTCATCTGCCAGCCTTCACATGTCATCTGCGGCTTTCACAAAACTCCCCCAAAATTCCCATTTACTTTCTTATATTGACCTACAATATATCCAAATTGTGATGGGAAAAGTTGGGATGTGGAAGGGATAACTATCGTTTCCTCCTTAGGCTTCCTTGTGGCCCGCTGCTCTAAGGGGCTCATTGTATTAGTGCCAGACTTAATGTGGACACCAGATCTTTAGCCCTACTGCAGCTCAGAACTCCTGGACTGAGTCAATCGAACCCCAGCCTCTCCCAGTATCAGAGATTACAGGTGTGCACCACCATGCCCATCTAAAAAAACGTGTGGATTTTGTTTTTTTTTTTTACTAAGATACATAGGAAAAACATAAAATAAAAAAAAAACATGCAAAAGGATATGTTTAGTATAGTGCAAGTTTTTGATCCAAACAGCTACAATCTAGTCACAGTTGGATTTGATTGGCATAGTTTATGGAGCACTCAAGCCCACATTCTTTTCCTTCTCAATTTTTGGCCTAGATATATTTGTATGTGATTTTGGTAATGATAATGAATAGTTATCTAAGCATAATGTTTATTTTTCTTTTGGAGAAGCTCACCTAAAAGATCTTCTTTTCACTTCCCTGTCATTTTGTGTCCCGCCTCCTCACTTCTTTCTTTAACCAACATCTCCTTTAGGACTTTAGCTCTGGTCATGATTCTGCATTAGTCTGGCAAATATGTCACCCCTCAGTTGGAAAAAGAAAACCTTATGCATAGATATAGATAGTTCTCCATCATCATGATGAGAATCATATACCAACCTGACTGCCCCTCCCCAACCAACAAGTGCCTTCTTGCCCTGTTAACAAGGTCAATGAAATCATTGTTTCCCTATAGAAATTCTTTCTTGTGATGATGCTTATCAATGATAATGAGGCAAAGCTGAAATGTGTGTCTCCTTCTAGTGAATTCTAACATAACATTTAGGACAAAATGAAAATTATCATGGTATGTTACTAATAACCCAAAACTTCAAAAAGATCTAACTGATTCTAAAGAAATTAATAGTATTTTTTTAAAAAAACCCAGGTATTCCACCTCTGTTATTCCTAAGAAATACTCAGGAGATTTTTCAGAACTAAGGGCTGAGTTCCTCCATGTGTCATGTTGGAGAATGGTGAAATTCACACAGGTTACAAGGGGTAACCTATGGGAGTCATCATTTCATTCATTTAAGCCACTCGGTGAAAAATTATCAAGCACCTACTACATGCCAAGCACTGGGAAAAACAAGAACAGAAAAAAAACAGTTTGGATCTTCTCACACTGGTTACACAAGTGTCAATAAATATAAAATTAATTTACCATTGAAAAATAAATTAAAAGTGTTGCTTTTCCTGCTTTATAGCAAAAGAGATATTTAGGAGTAAAGGTCTAGACTATGCAGAGTAACATGTTTTCTCTAACAATTTTTTTTCTTCATTGGCAATGCCACTTATAAACCGAACACTTCGTCTTCTGCCTCGTAGCTTTGTGTGCTTTTCTCCTGGGATATAGCACAGTGCCTGGAATATGGTAAGTACTTAATAAATACTTATCGACTTGATTTGAATATTATTTTTGTGTGTGTATATGCATATGTCACTACTGAGACTTTAGCAGCACAGGTGGGGAAAAGGGATGTGACATAGATGTGACATTTAAGGGATGTGATATGAATTCTTTCTTGTATGGAAGAAAATGGGGAATGGGGATAATTTTGGATAAAAAACATAGGAAAAAGAATTCTAGAGAGAAAGATAGGCTTATATCCCCTGAAAACAATTACTTTCTGAAAATAACCATTGTAAAGATACAAAAACCACTGTTGTGAAGGTGTTCAGGAGATGTCAGATTCATTTTCTCATTGACCTATGACCTTGCTGAGGTTTTTTAACTTCCTCAAATAGACATACTGGAAGGTTGGTTGTGAAGCAAGACCAAAGTAATGTCTGTTGACTGAAGTGCTGGATCTCTTTCTACTCACCCTCCCTGTCCGATGACAGGTATTATCTTCACATTTTGTTGTATATGATCCCCATTTTTCTTTTTGGCATAATACATTCCTTGCCACTCCTATAAATGGAGTTCAAGCATCATTAAATTTTGTATTCAAAACAGAAACCTCAGAACATTTCCCAGTTTGTATTCCAATTCATTTAACGCTACTAAGACACTTAAGGATAAAAAGTGATCTAAACCCCAGACACAACGTTTTCCTCCTTGCCTGAGTTATTGACAGAGGTCACTGTTTTGCAAGTCCATGTGGACACTGGCCCTGAGCAGACCTCTTTGCTGACTAGAGGGCCTCATTATATACTAAGTACCTTTCATAGCATGGTTCTCCACACTTGAAATAGGAAAGCTACTGGAATACCAACCCTTGGGATATGACAACCCCAGTTTCCTACAAAGGTCTAGGAGTCTTGATCTCTGCCCCTATATTTGAGGTCCTCAGACTGGAAAAATAGCAGTATAGGTGAAGAAATATGGCTTTAGGGTCAGAAGACCTAGACCCCAAGCCCAAATCTACCACTAACTGCCTGATTGACTGTTGCTAAATAACTGGGCTCCAGTTTTTTCTGATGGCAATTAGGGGGCTGAATCACATGACTTCCGATGCTCCTTCAACCTCTAGACCTACAATATTGTGACTTCAAAGGACCCTTGCAGTCTCCAGAACCTTCCATCTAAAATGATGATCCTAGGATCCTAGGGACTAAAAGAAGACTTATCTGCATCCACTTTATACTTCAATTAGTAAATTAATAAGTATTTATTAAGCACCCACTATATGTCATACACTGAGCTGAACACTTAGAATATAAAGAAAAAAATAAAAAAGTCTCTCTACTCTCAAGGAGCTAACATTATATCAAAAATATGTACATACATAATATATAAATAACATAAACAAATGGATACAAAATAGTCTGAGGAAGGAGTGCACTAGCAGTTAAGAGGGAGGTGGAATCAGGAAAAGCTACATACACAAGGTAGCTTTTAGGATGAGTCTTGAAGGAACCAGATAAGAAGCAGAGGTGTAGAATTCCTGGTGGGACTACTGTACAAAGACACAGAGACTGGAGATGGATCATTCAGATCAAATGTGCCTGAAAGATGCAATGGACCTTTAGAAGGCAGGAGAATTTCCCTACCTCTGGCATACCAGGAAGAGAAGCAACAGAACAAGGACAGGTAGGGGGAAAGGGATGTGACATTAGAGATGTGACATTTAAGGGATGTGACATTAATTCTTTCTCGTATGTAAGAAAATGGGGGATGGGGATAATTTTGGATAGAAAACATAGAAAAAAGCCCCATCCAATGGAGCCCTGGACAGGGGGAGCAGAGTAGTCATTGGGCTCTAAAAGGGGCATACTAAGGGTTAGAGTGTGTTGGTATTCTAAGTCAAATGTAGGTAAGAGGTCAGAAATACAGATGGTTCAGATAAAGGCAGTTATCAGTAGTCAAGAATAAGTAAGGAGTCATAAATCCTGGTACACAACCAAGTTACACAGTACCAGTGATCACAGAATGGGGTGTGATTCTGATCCTGATATGAAAAATATTTAGTCTAGGGTCTAAAAATATATTTGCCAGGGCAGGAACTGAGGTCAATGTAAGACAGAGAGGCAACATGGAAAGGGGTCTGAATTTGGAATCAGAGGTCCTGGACCAAAATCCTGTCTCTACCCCCACCAAGACCTTGGATAAGTTGCTGCTACTCTCTGGGTCTCAGTGTCTTCATCCATAAAAAGGCAATTACACTAGATGACCTCTGACGTCTCTTCAAGAACTAACTTTATGATCCTATAGGCCTGCGTTTGTAGTTAGGCAATGACTAAAACTGGCTATGGAAGGAGAAAACTGATTGGTAAAGACAAATTGGGGTAGTGGCAATGGGAGTGGAAAGGAAGAGACAGATATGAGAAAAATGTTAAGGAAGAATAGAAAGATCTTTGTGATGAGATATAGGGGAATGGAGAAAGCAAAGATTCAAAAGGACCAGAAAGATTTGAACTTCTATGACAGAAAGGATAGAAATATAGAAAAGTAAGAGCTTTATTCTAGGGGGAAGGTGGTGAGCTTGGAAGACAATGATACCTAATAGATTCCGTCATCTTGGACTCTTCCCCTTCTCATACCTAATCAGATGCCAAGTCTGGTTACTTCTACCTCTCTCTCAAACCCACACCCTTCAATCCACTTATATAACTACTACCCAAATGTGTGCTTTAATCACTCCTCATCTGGGTTACTACAGTAGCTTACCTACAAATCCGCCTCCCTGCTTCCTGTCTCTCTCCTCTCAGATCCATCTTCCACACATGTCTTAATAATCTCCTTAATAATGTATCTGTCTGCTCATGTCACTCCCCTGATCAATGAGATGCCTCATTCTGGTATCTCAACACCTGGTGTACCACAGAATTTTTCCAGCCTTAGTTGACATTCCTCTCCTTCTCACACTCTCTGTCTTATCCAAACGGGACCAGTGGCCATGTCTTCAACTTAAAAATTCCATCTCTCACCTTAACTCGTTCACCAAGTGTTCCTCTGTGCCTGAAAGGCCCTTTCTCTACTTCTCAGAATTTGCATGTTCCTTCAAAGTTCACCTCTTCTCTCTCCTTAAACCTTCCCTGACCTCCCCATTCTAAGCACCTATTTTCTTCTCCAATGACCTAGCTATTTATTTGTGTATATAGTTTATCTTATCTGTGTATATATTTAAACCTCTTCCATAGAACGTAAGCTCCTTGAGGACAGGGACTATTTCATTTTTATCTTTGTAACCCTTCTCATCAACCCTACCTCAACCCTACTCTGCTTTACAGATATGTACCCATATTACAGATGAGGAAACTGAGGCTCAGAGAGGTTAAGGGTTTGGCCAGAGTGATACAGCTAGGTGTAAGAGGTAGGATTTGAATCTGGATATTCTTGACTCCAAATCTGGCACTCCATCCAATACAAAAATTGTAGATTTGGCCAAAAATAATCAAAATAAAACAAAATCCCCAGTGCCTGATAACAATAGCTGGAACATAGGGAGGTATTTAACCAATGTTTGTTTGAATTTTAGACAAATTGAGCTGAAGGTGATGAAAGAACATTTTAGAAGGAATATTTAGCCTGTTTTTGGAGAGGCAGTACTGGAGTACAGGTGAAAGGTCACAGCTAGAGACACAGATTTGGGAGTTGTTGGCATAGCTGAGGCTATGGGTACTGATGAACTAGACAAGGGAATGGAGAGCAGACAGAGGCTGGAGAACCAGAAGAGTAGCAGCATGAACTCTAAAGAAATACAGAGTTTCAATTCAGCAAATGCTACAAGGCAGGGGTCAATTTATTATTTTGTTGGTTGTATAGCTTTAAGAAAATAATGAGCAATATGTTAATAATGCAGATTAAATTTAAAAATGTGATGTGTGTACATTTTTTCTCCTGGAGAGCCAGTTGTTAAACATTTACCAGCATACCTTGCTTATACTCTAATGAGAAGGATAAATACTATATAAATCTGTAGAATATTCAAAAAAATTTAGTGTAATTTTAAGCATACAAAGTTTAAAACTGTACTAAGACTTTTACATACCCTAAATACAGAATAAACATAAAGAGAATAAGTACAAAGTAGTTAAATATTAGGTAATTAGGGAGAAAGAAGTGTATTGTGGTGGTGGGAGGATGAACACAACCATCACTAAAAATTTAGACATTTTGGGTAAATTAAACTTAAGTGTCCTGAATATACTTTAAAAGACCAGATGTGGTTTGTTTTTTTTGCAAAGCTATCACATACAGTTTTGAATTTTGAAACAAATTGATTAGAAATATGAAATTTCTGATTTTTATTAGGCAAAATCAAATAGTTTTTTTGCCAGGTCAATATGAAAAAATTAAGATATTAGGCAGTTAGGTAATACAGTAGATAGAGCCAGGAAGACTCAAGTTCAAAATTGACCTCAGATAATTGCTAGTTGTGTTACCCTGGTTAAGTCATTTAACCTTTCTCTGCCTTAGTTTCTCAACTGTAAAATGGGGTGCTATTAGTTTTGCACTTCCCTCAAAGGATTGTTCTGAGGATTAAATGAGATAATATTTGTAAAAGTACTTAGTATAGTATCTGGCACATGATACTTGAGTCTCTCATTCCCTAACTCAGTTCTCTCCTTCCTCTTCCTGTTTATTCATAAAATGGAAAAGAAAAACAAAGTTTTCTGCCCCTTCAGTTCCAAATGTATTCTCACTTTAGAATCATTGAGTCAACTTTTTACTTCAAACACTTCCAAAGATCTGTGGTTTCACGGGTTAGGGGAAGGCAGGGGGACAGTGTGTGCTCCCTCCACTAACAGCAAACCCAAGATACCTTTAATTATGCCACTTCATGAGTGGCTATGACCTTAAGAAATCATCAGCTGGTGGCCAAATTTCTTGATGATGACCCTCTCTGAACTTGGCCACGCAAAACCATTGATGACAGGTGCCTCCAGTCCATCCATAGGCTGGTCTGGGTAGAAGAAGCCTTTCTCTATCTGTAGGTTCCACTGAGCTAGGGCAGTTAGGTGGTACAATGGATAGAGCACTGGGCTTAAAATCAGGAAGACTCATGTTTCTGAGTTCAAATTTAGCTTTAGGCACTTACTGGTTGTGTGACCCTAGGCAAGTCACTTAACCCTGTTTGTCTCAGCTCCTCATCTGTAAAATGAGCTGGAGAAGGAAATGGTAAATGACTCCAGTGTCTTTGCCAAGGAAACCCCAAATGGGGTCATGAAGAGTAGGACACAATTGAATAACATCAGCGAAGCTCATGTTCAGTCCATAACAGATTTTAAGAAACCAAGGTCATCTCCACATATCACAATGAGGGCCCAGAGCAGGACTTCAGGGGAGAGAATTAGTCAAAAAATGATGAAAATGGTTTTCATCCTTTGCAGAAAGCTTTTTCTTTAAAAAAAAAAAAAAGCTAAATGATCTCTCTTCTGTCCTTCCTAAGAAATGCAAGTATCACATCAGGTGGTTCTGAAGAAATGTACTTAGTACAACATAAAGAAAACATTATACAGATGTGTGCTTAGATGATTTCCACTCGGGTAACTTTCATTGGCAAGTGGACTTATTAGCCTTGAAATTCATTATAGACGCTATTAAGAAAAGGTGGATGTAAGTGGATGCTTCTTGTTTTGTCCAACAGAAAGGTCAGAAAAGTGGCTCAGCAGAGAGTACTGTACTTGGGGTCAGAAGGAATTGAGTTAGAATTCTGACTCAGACACTTAGTAGCTATGTGACCTCACCTGTAAAAGGGAGCAGCGATAGCACCTCCCCACCAGGGTTGTTGTGAGGATCAATTGAGATAATATATGTAAAATGCTTTGGAGAGCCTCAAGTACTATTTTGATGAGGGTGATAATGATGATTCTATGGGGGATGATGGTTGCAGATAGATAGCGAGTTAGCTGGGTCCAGAACTGAGCCAGAGGAACAGAATGAACTGGATTGCATTTGGAAAACTCTATTGGGTTCTCAGGGGTCTCAAGATGCTCCTTGACCCTAAAATCACCGTGGTACTTTGTTTTTTTATTAAAATAAATACACATATTCTTCCAGTGATGTTGTATGATTGCAAAACTTGGAACAGAACAGTCACCAAAGGTTTAAAATTACAGCAGATCCAAAAGGGAGTGGAAAGATACACAGTGTACACAAATTGCCGCTGGAGTATTTACAACCATGACCTATGTGCCAGAAGTGAGATAGGGAATCCCATCGAGGAAATATATGAAGAGAAAAGCAAGAAAGGTGATTATGTTAGGGGAGAGAGAATACAAGATAGACAATCTTGAAACACTGTACTACTACCCACAACATATAGAAACACCCAAATAAAAACTCTCAACATGCTGGACAAAGCCTTTGTGGAAGAGGTATGGAAGAACATGGAGAAGAATCACATGGGATGAAGGCATAGGAGAAGGAAAGGAAAAGGAGTTGTAATCTGTCTCAAAGAAGGTAATACCTACATCAGGGAGATCACAGACCCACTGAAGTAGTCAAGTAGGAAGAGATAATTGCTAGTTGAGACATAGATGGAGAAATTACATGACATTTCTGTTTTTAGACTGTTAGTTGCTGCCTGAAAATGGTTCAATTGTTCTATTTCCATGGAAAATGTGCCTCGTTGCTTTAAAGGGAATCTTGCAGGCCAGGCTATAAAAACTGCAGCACAGCTAAAAGAAAGGTTTAATCAGTAAACTGGAGAATTATAGTTGGTGCAAGTTAATCAGTAGACATCTAGCAGAAGCCTGATGTCTGAGGAGAGGGAACAAATTGGAGAAACTTGGAAGTTTGCTTTTGCTTATAGTGCTTCCCCAACATCAGGAGGTGCTTTACTTGTTGAAATCCTACATACCTTTCAAAGTCTGGTTCAAATGCTACCTCCTCCGCAAAGAGGCAGCTAAGTGGGCCAGTAGGTAGAACATGGGTCTGGAGTCAGGAAGATGAGTTCAAATCCAATCTCAGACACTTATTAGCTGTATGACCCTGGGTAGGTCACTTAGCCTCTGTTTGCCTCAGTTTCCTCAACTGTGAAATGGGGATAATAACAGTATCTACTTCGCAGGTTGTTGTGAGGATCAAATGAGGTAATGTTTGTAAAAAGCCCTTAGCACAGTGTCTAACACATAGTAGGTGCTAGATAAATGCTCATTATCTTCCCTTCCTCCTCACCCCTAAAACATTCCCTAATTCTCCCGTAGGCAGGTTCTCCCTCCTCTAAACTCTCACAGTGTTTTGTGCATCTCCTGGCCCCAAAACATACAGTCTTGTAGTAAAGTTGTTTACATACATGTCTTATGAAAAGACTGCAAGCTACCTGAAGGCAAGCAGGCATTGTGCTTATTCGGTTTTGCCTGGGAGAGTGGGAGAGAGGATTGGAGATAGGCAAGGAGGGAGGCTGGTTTTTGGAGAGAAGATGATGTAGTTGGCTTTTGACCTGCTGATTCTGAGATGCTAGTGAGATATAAAGGTTGAAGTATCTAATAGGGAACCGGCAATTCACACGTGGAGCTGTTCACACAATGTCATGGAGATTGGAATTAATCTGTATGTAGGGAGGTGACCATTGAGGCCTTGAGTGGGTGGGTAGGTGGGGAATGAAAGAGTTTATAAGATTCTTACTTACCTTTCCTATCTTTATGCATGAATTAATAGTATCCAGGAAATCAGCTTTTTTTTCATTTAGAGGCACTTCTGTTAGCTCCTTCCCGAGTAGTTCACCTGTTTGATAGCCCATAGCCATTTCAAATGCAGGATTGACATACTAGGAAAAGAAAGAGAACTTTGTCAAAATCAGCGCTGAAAAACAAGGCAATTGAAGTTACTGAAGTCTGAACATAACAGTCTGTCCTGGACTAAGGTGTTAGGTGCTAAGGCATTTTATTTGTCCCAATTTAAAGGCCATCAAATTAGGCTATTTGTAGTGTTCCTCAAAGCAACTGAGGACAAGAACAGAAAGGGGTAAAATAGCTCTAGTTTAGAAAAAAGATTTATCTTGGGACCTTCAAGAGGTTTTCTTTAAATATTCATGGTTTCTCTGACTCTGGAGATTGCCAAACTCCAAATCCCTTATGTGCTTGCTTCCCAAATTCCCTACTTGGGCTAAGTTCCCCTTTCACTTTTGAAATGGTGCAGGCAAGGGAAGATATGAAGAGCAAAGTCAGTTGCAACATGATTTCCTGATGGTATAAACCTCCAAATCAAGGGATGTGAGATCAGGCACACAGAACACTATGACAGAGGGGCAGCAAAATGGAAAACATGTTGGCTTCAATATCATGATGGCCTAAAAGCATTTACTGATGACTTACCTAAGTCCAGAGTCCTGGCTCTGAAGGCACAAGAGAGGGACTAGTTCAAGCTTGGACCAGTCATTACTTATGGGGGTGAGGTGGGATGGGGCAGGGAACTTTATGGGGATAAGAGAAGACCAGTTCTCTCTCACCCCCATCTCTTTAGAGATGACTCAAGATTTGGGGCCAAACTTAATCCCCTTAAAACTTTTCAAATTTGCCCTGAACTCCAAATTGGGGCTCAGATACCATCTTTCTTCCTATATTTCATTAATTTTGTGTGTGTGTGTCATATATCCTTTTGAAGGTCTGGTGAAGCCCAAGCACCCCTTCTCAGAGTAATGCTTTTAAGTGCATAAAATAAAATATATAAAATTACAAAGAAAACCAATTCTATTAAAATAGAGATATCAAGAAAATGTTTTTTAAACAAGTTCATGGACCCCTGGTTAAAGACTCCTGCTATAGCACAATGTTCCAAGAATAGAAACCTCATGTGCTGACTCACTGACCCAACTAACCTGTCCAGCAAGGACAGTAAAGGAGAATACATTGGCTGAGAAGCATGTGAAAGATGACCACACTTTAAATCAAAGCTTTGGACACAAAATTATTATGAAGCAACTACATACCAAGAAGAATATCACAAATCCTGCTCAAACAGAATCTCAGAGGGGAATGGATGTGGGCCAAGTAGCAGAGAAGGAGATCCCTAAAGGGGAGGCACATTGCTCTGGAGCAGATTGCTTTTTCTTTTTGAAAATTTTTTAAAATTTAAAACATTCAGGGTTGTTTGCAATTTGGATGCTATACATCATAAACTGAGTGAATAAATAAACTGACAAAAGCCTGGTTTAGCAGCATGATGGAGTAGAAAGGAGTCTAGATGGGATTGGGAGTCAGAAGACATGGGCTCAGATCCCAGAGAGTTACCACTTATAACTGTACAGCTTTACACAAATCTCTTAAAGCTCTCCGAACTCCACTGTCCTCCTCTGTAAGCTAGAAACAATAATGCTCATACCCCAACATCCCCCAAGTGTCGTGAGGATCAGATGACGTTATGTGTGCAAGGTGCTTTATAAATAAAAATAAAAAAATAAAAAAGTAGCATTTAATTTGATTTCATACACATAGATTTGTCGTGTTGTTTCCAGACTACAGATGAGATTATTAAATTTGTTTTTTAAGAGAGAAAAGGATTAAAAATAAATGTGATTACCTTCACAACATTTGGTAACTGCTAAAGCTATCATGAAAGGATCTATCAGTCTTTATAGAAACTATATTTGATTTAAATGAAATATTTTATCTCATATTAACTTTCTAGTTTCCTGAACCTTAGAGATGAAAAATAGTAGTAATAATTCTATGGGTTTTTAACTACCGAAATATCCAAAGCAAAATAACAACGAACCCTCTCACTCTCCTCCAAACAAAAAAAAAAAGAGGAGGGGAATCAGCACCAAGTGCCCTAAGCCAGAAAAGTACATTTCTACTCTTTAGGAAGAAAGTTTGTCACAAACCTGTATGATGTGATCTTCACTTTTAATTTCGATGGCTTCTTGACTTTTCTCTAGTGCTGTGAATATTGAATTGCAAGCCCTTTGTGGGTAGAAAACAAGAAGGGATTAGAATGGATGTAGCTATACCATATTTTAAGTGGAAATGATCAGGGCTATCTTTATGGGTAGGTAGAAAAGGAGCTGTAGAATACAGGATGCATTGAGAGGAACAAAAAAGCCCTGGTCACTGAAAACATTCCTGTCTACCTCCCACAACCTTCATTTTATTGCTGTTGAGCCATTTCAGTTGCTTCTGACTCTTTGTCACCTCATCTGGGGTTTTCTTGGCAGAGATACTGAAGTGGTTTGTCATTTGCTTCTCCAGCTCATTTTACAATGAGGAAACTGAGGCAAACAGGGTTAAGTGACTTGCCCAGGGTCATACAGCTAGTAAGTGTCTGAGGCCAGATTGGAACTAGTGAGTGATTTCAACTCAGGAAGACAAAGCATTTAACTTCTCTGGGTCTTAGCTTCTTTATCTGTAAAAGGAAGGAATTATACTAGAGACTTAATAATATCAAAGGTCCCCTTGGGCTCTAAATGTATAGAATTATGGATTCTACATATTTACTGAAAAGAGAAAGAACAAATGGTTAATTTTTTTCTCTGATAAAGGAAAACCTCCATTAGGAGTACAGTAGAAGGGATTTATGATGTAGGAACAAGGTTAAAGGAGAAGACCTTTGCAGTCCCTTTCAACGCTAGGATTCTAACAATTCTACATGTTCTGAAATTTATACTTAAAATGCATTCTGATCTAGTATTTCAGGAAGAGTAACAGAGCATGGAAAACTTCTTGCCCTTGCACATTTTTGGTGATCTCTCCATTGCCAAATCTAGTGGTCTTCTCTCAGATCTTTTCTGGCTTTTTTTTTTTAATCAGTTCCTGTTGACTACTTCTGGATCCTCTTTCTTTTCTAGGTTTTCATGACCTGACTCTCTACCGGTTCCCCTCATGCCTGTCTGAACATTCTTTGTTAGTTTCCTTTTTTTAAGTGCAGTATACATATCACATGCCCTAAATGTAATGACTGTTGCCCCAAGATTCTATCTCAGGCCCTCTTTTTTTAATCCTCCTGTACTTTTTCTTGCTAATCTCATCAGACCCCATGGGTTTAACTATCATCTCTACTCAGATGACTCCCAGAGCTAAACAGAGTCTTAATGCAGTTTTAAACAGGCTTAATATATGTTAAATAGGTATTTTAAATATATTTAAACTGCACTAAGGTTTTTGGGAAACCCTGTAAGTCCAGCCCCAGTCATTTCCCTGAGCTTTGATCCCATATCACCAATTGCCTATTGGATATTTCAAACTGGCTGTCCAGAGGCACCTTAAACTTGACCTATCTAAAACCGAACTCCTTATCTTTTCCCCTAAACCCTCCTTCTTTCAAATTTCCCTACTTCTCTCAAAGATACCACCATCCTCCTCCCCCTTTTCTTACCAGTCTTTCTCAGTCACATTTCTAATTTCTGCCTCTCCATTTTCTTTCACATCTGATCCCTTCTCTCCAATCACACTGCTACCATCTTGGTTCAGGCTCCCATTACTTACACTATTTATTGTAGCAGCCGCCTCATTGGTCCCCCTCTAGTCTCTCATCACTCTAGCATATCCTATGCACTGCTTACAAAGTAAGGATCCTTAAGCACTGATTTGACCATGTGACTTCTCTACTTAACCCACTCCAGTGGCTTCCTAAGGCTTCTAGGATAAAATGTAAACTTCTCTATTTCACTTTTAAAGTCCTAACCTAGCCCCAAACTATTGTTTCAACCTCATTGGCTAGTACTCCTGCTCCTGCGCTCTGTGCTCCCCGCCAAGTTGGCCTTCTCTCTGTTCCTCATATATTACATCTGTCTTTACAATGGCTGTTCCCCCATGCCTGGAAAACATTCCCACCTTACTGCTTCACGGAGTCCCTCTCTTCCCTAAGACTCAGCTCAGGCACTGCCTTTTCCAATCTCCCAACTGCTGGTGCCCTCTCCCCTAAACTACTTTGTATTTAACTATTTCATATGCATTAGGATTTATTAGCCTTCTATATATTTTATATGTACTTGGAATCTCCACCATTAGCATGTAAGCTTCAGAATAGGAATTGTTTCATTTACCAGATTTTTGCTTGTACCCCCAATGCCTAGCATGGTACTGGACACATAGGAAGTCCTTAATAAATGTTTGTTGATTGGTTAATTGTGGAGAGAGTTAACAACCCCAGGTTTTAGCTTCCTCATCTCTAAAATGACAAAGTTGAGTTAAACATTCTCCCTTCCAGTCATAACAGTGTGCATGATGAGGTTTTGAATTTGTTTGTTTTCCACTCACATGTAATTATCCCATGTTTTGATAAAGGAATGGTCACACAGCATTTTTTGCTTTCTCCAAAATGCAGTCCAATATATTAATTTTTAATTCTTTAACAACCAGAAAGATTCCATGGATTGATCCTTTGATTGAGTTTGGAGTTTGGTGACAGAACAGCAAGAGAAATGGAGGTCATGGTTACTCTTGATAATGGGCCTCTCTTGGGGTGGTGTCAAGAAGAACGGGTGTTCTACAAATGCTTGTTAGACTGGATCAGAGCCAGGACCAGAGATTTTTCTAGTCCTCACATACGCATCATTCTAATTTGTGACATGAAATCAGCAACGACCGCCATCTTTCAGTTTCCTTTTGTGTGTGGTCTTGCCCCATTAGATTGTAAGCTCCTTGAGGGCAAAGATTGTCTTTTTTGTATTTATATATTTAGCATTGTGCTAAGTAAGGCATAGTGTCTGGAATAATTTGCTGTTGTTCAGTCTTTTCAGTTGTATCTGAAAATTTGTGACCCCATTTGATGTTTTCTTGGCAAAGATGCTGGAGTGGTGTGCCATTTCCTTCTCCAACTTATTTTACAGATGAGGAAACTGAGGTAAATAGAGCTAAGTGACCTATCCAGGTAGTAACTGAGGTTAGATTTGAACACAGGTCCTCCTGATTCCAACTCCAGTGTTCTGTCCACTGCTTTGTCTGGCTTCCTAGCTAAAACACAGTAGATGTTTAACATATTTATTGACTGTTTTCATTTGAGACACTGGTTCTAATAAAATATTGGAGACCCTCAGACTTCTCTCCAATTCTGCAGCAGGAGTGTGTCCTATGGGTGTCATTACACTTATCTCCTTTGAATCGAGAGCTCCCTGACAAGAGCAAACCAGCCACCTTTTTGTGCCTCACAAAACACCTTTGCTTCTATCACTGGAAAATTAGATGAAGAAGTCCATTTTTTCAAATGATTGAAACATAGTAGACTAACTTGGAATGTTTAATGAGATTGCTGAGGCAGAAATATGTAGAAGTGGTTTCTTCCCATTTTCTTAACAGATGAGAATGCAGCTAGGTGCCATAGCATAGAGCACTGGGTTTGGAGTCAGGAAGACCCGAGTTCAAATCCAGCTTCAGACAGTTACTTGTTGTATGACCCTGGGCAGGTCATTTGACCTGTTCACTTCAGTTTTCTCAGCTGTAAACTGCGGGTAATAATAGCCCTACCCGATAGGTTACAAGATGGCTGTGAGGATAAAATGTTGAAATATAAAAATACAAAATACATATAATATATAAAATGTAAATATAAAAAGGGATAAAATATAAGAAGGCATATAGTAGGCACTATATAGATGCTAATTCCTTTCCCTTCCCCTTCAAAGAGACAGAGAGGCTCTGTCAACCATCTCTCACTGCTAAGCATTCAAGGGCTTCTCAGCCCTACCAGACCAATTCCTATCTATTTTTTGGAGCAACAACTGAGGACATGGGTTCTGGATTGTTTTTCCAGGAGTGTTGATGGGTTTCCTGAGCCATCCACTCTCTGCTGGCTGGTCCCTGTTGGCATGCACTGATGAGATGACTGTCTGGGGCTCACAGGGCAACCTGTGGCCAGGAAACAGAGTTTCCTCTTTGTGGCGTTAACTGAATTGTTTGGTGATTGAAACTGTTATCTTGCCCTCTTGAGTACCATGCTCTGATCAAAGCCACTAAATGACACAGCTTCACATTTCTACCTGCCTAAGGGATAATTTCATCAGGGAGCCTGGGCCTGTAGGACCATCACTGATTCAGAGGACTGATTTTTGCCTAAATCAAATAGAAGCTATCTATGATATATTTAACTGTTTCCTGAGCCATTTGACAGTATTGATTAGAAGCAGTATGGTATAGGGACAGAATTTTGTTTCTGGACTCTCTGTCTCTGCCATTTTCTGTCTGTGTGACTTTGAGCAAATAACTTTAACCCCACTGAACCTCAGTTTCCACATTTGTAAAATGAGAATGTTTGAGTGGATCGCCTCCAAATTCATTTCTAGCCCCGAGTTGGTGATTCTATGTGCTATATCCAATTAGTGGCCTGCTTGGATCCAGCTGGAACGGAAAAACTCTGTCTGGTGGGTCATGGCCAAGGCCCCCTTCAGCATGGCTATCAGATGTAGGGTGTTTCCATAGGTGAACTGGATTGGGCCTTTGAAATACATCCCTAAGTTTAGTTAACAGTTCTGTGGATTGCTAATTGAGCCTTAGGCTTGGAATCTGAAAGACTCATCTTCCAGAGTTCAAATTCACCCTCAGACAGTTACTAGCTGTGTGACCTTGGGCAAGTCACTTAACCCTCAGTTAAGTGCCTCAGTTGGCTCATCTGTAAAATGAGCTGGAAAAGGAACTGTCAAACCACTCCAGAATCTTTGCCAAGAAAACTCCAAATGGGATCACAAAGAGTCAGAAAAGACCAAAAAGACTGAGCAACAACCACCACTGTTGACCTCAGTCCTTAAATACCCAATCATCTAAGTCACAGGTGAAAGAAGTATTGAATTGGAGGAAACATAGAAAGGATCTTGGATTTTGAGTCAGGAGACCTGGACCTGACTCTTAGCAGTGGCAATAACAAATTGTGTGAGCCTGGCCAGTTGCCAAGTTTAAATTTGCTGATCTGTAAAATGGGCCTGATAGTACTATCCCTACCAACATCCCAGGACCCTTGGCAAGGAACGTGCTTTGTAAAATTAAAGCACAAAGGAATGTAGGTTGTTCATATTGCTACTTTTAAGTAGCAGAGATCCCATGACCAATCTCAGGCTGCCCCAGGCTGCCAATGAACCATTTATAGCTATTCTTTAAGTATGACACGACAATCACTTAGGTATCTACCTAATGGTTATTTTGGCCAGACAATCCAGTAAGAAAGCCCTGACAACTCTAGACATGCAGTAAAAGTCGGCAGAAGCCATTTGGATGACCAGGCATTTATTACTCTCCAGTTCCACACATAACAAGTCAATTAGGGCTACACAATCACCCTCACTTCTTCATTCTGCCCTGATACGTTAATTCAAAGTGACAGAATTACCTTAGTTTGAGTTGTGACCGCACCTCACCAAATTCCAGCTGAATCAGTTCATTGTAACAGGCCATGATATTGCAGTTCTCTATGTATCTCTGCAAACAGAAAGGCAAGAATCACTTTGGTTTTAATGCATTTCTGTAAATAATTACATTATCTTAACCAAAAGGAGTTAATTCTTCCTAATAAATCTCTTTGAACAAGGCTACAAGTTAGAAAGCTCACTAAAAAGCTTACAGCAAAAATTTCCAAGGTGTTTCATAATGTTATTCAGTAAAAAATGGTGGAGAAAACATTTTTTTTAAAAACCAGAAGTCCAAGCCTTAAATTTTTTAAAAAAGAAAAAAGAGTAATTCTAAGTCTGAATATGTTTAGAGGTCTTATCACTACACTCATGGTCAAAGAAATTCATGCTGTGTTTATGTTGCTACAAAAGCCTGAAATCTATAGTAAGGGAAAAAAAACCTCACAATTAATTATTTAAGCTCCTGTTTATATTTTATTGTCAAGGTTAATTCTTTATTGAAAGACAATACTTTGCCTTCCTTAAATAAAAATTTTTAAAAAACCATCAACCTCATGCCAATCTATAAGTTGCAATGTATTTGAACTTCCATGCATCTCACAAAGTATAGACTTTGGCTCAGTTTATAAATCCACAAACAATGTTTATAGGTCTCATTTTAACAATCTACTTGTTATTTTTCATGGGAGGAAAATAAATCTCATTTCCTTGCTTAGGGAGGTTAACTTGCTTTTAGCCATAACATTTCTTGGGCACAAATATTTCAGTGAGACCAAAACAATTCACAAAGTTCCCAGCCAACTCTTAACCCTTGAAAAATGTCCATTAAACTATGTTTCACAAGTCATCTTGGAAGCTACTGCATTCTTTGTAGATGCTCTTTTTTATCCCTTCTGGAGCATTTCATTAGCATTCATTAAGACAAGAAAAGCACAACGGGTGGCATTTATTAAACCTTGTCTTTTGTGTACAGTTTTGGTTTGACCACATGGGTTGAATGGACAGACAACTCTTATGTCCTACTCTATTCCAGCGTCGGGAAGACTTGAGTTCACACCTAGCCTCAGACACTAACTATGTAACCCTGGGCAAGTCACTTTACCTAAGTCTGCCTGAGTTTTCTCATCTGTAAAAGGAAGATAATAATAATATCTATTTCACAGTTTTGTGGGGATTGAATGAGATATTTGTAAAGAACTTAGAAAATCTTAAAACATATACCAGTTATTACTACTACTACTACTATTACTACACTACTACTATTACTACTACTACTACTACTACTTCCTCTTCTTCTTTCTTCTTCTCCTCTTGAAAGAGTGGACCCTTGGATCCACCATCCTCCTGATATGGTACATCATTTGCTTTGCCATTGCCCTGGTGCTTTCTTTGACAAAGCCAAAGTACCAGTTAGCCTTTCTATCTTCCCAGAGCCAGACCCTCCTTTATATGTTGTCTCCTCCAAGTAGAATATGAGCTCCTTGAGAGGAGATACAGTCTCATTTTTCTATTTGTATCCTCAGCATTTAGCACTGCTTTCCACAAGTCAGCATTAATCAGCATTTTTTCCCATCTCATTCCATATTCCATTCTGCTTCCCATTTGTTCCTATTTAAATGCCTATCCTGTGTACACCAAAAACCACTTAAAAATCCCAATTTGAAATCTGTCAGCAGTAGACAGCATAGGCCCCTGTGCCTTTAATTATAAAGTATATAGACAGGTATAGCTATTACAATATCAGTAAAAGTTCATCACTTGCCAAAACAAAGATGACCCCCAGGTAGCTAGCTGCTCCTGCACGCTGCCTCACATGATAATCAATACTGACTGTGTGGTCAACTTCATCTTATATGTTTGAAGAACTCATTGTCCACTTATTGGCTCAAAGAGATAGCCTGAGAATAGCCAGAAAACTCAGCCAACCTGTATGCAAAAGCAGAACTGAGTGGCTATAAATTGGCAGGGGAGACCCCTGTACTTCAAGTAAGAGGATGGACATGCATGTCGACCTGGCAGAGGTCAGTTGATGGACAAAAGGGTTCTGACTCCAAAAGAGGGCTCAACTGAGAAGAGCAGTAGTTTGCTTTGCTCCTTCCTTGCTGAAATGGGCTGTCTCCATACACTCTGCATGCCATTTGTCCAGGACTGCTCCCAGGAAGGGAATTTCACAAAGGAAGGAAAAAGAATGTGTGTTTTCATGAACAAAGATATGGTCACCCATGTAAATTGTTTGCTTCTTTGTCTAGCCATGCCATGAAGACTGATGCATGTACTCACATGCATACACACATATACACAGTTAGAAATGGTTCTAAACAGTTTTGTCATGAAGACATATATTTATTTATCCTTTCTGTGGTTTTTTCTCTCCATGTTTTGATTCCTAAGTAATGATACTTCTGCCTTACACTCTCATAGCAACAAGGTGGCTGACCTTTGTGTTAGCTATTTCCCCTGGCTAGCGTGCACTCCCTCCTCACCTCTGCAATTGGAATACCCAGCTTTCAGGGCTGTGCTGCAGCCAGCTCCTAGAGCTGATTGTTAAATTTTCAGTGTCAGCATTTACAACTCAGAATCAATAAACCACTAGAAATCAGGGCTTGATGTGTTGTTTTGTTGACTGTGTTGTCTTGACAAGATGATGGAGAAAAACATTAATAACACAAATTAAACTTATAAATGCTGTCCTTTTCAGAGAGTTGGGTGCTAAACATTTACCAACACACCCCTGTGCCTGGCTTCCTTCAAAGATCCCCCCTCCTCCAGGAAATCTTTCTTGCTCTTGCCCTGCCCTTAGCTACTAACTAGTGCCATTCCTCCAAAAATCACCTTGTGTTTAATTTTGCATTTTTTGTATAGATTTACATGTGTACATGTCTCCCCTAATAAAATCCTTGAGGGCAGGAATTATACCATTTTTGTTTTTGTATACCCAGAACCTAGCACAATTCCTGATACACACCACAGGCATTTAATAAATGCTTGTCAACTGGCTGTTTGGTTGTTTGGAAAGAATGTTGGATCTGGAATAAAGAAGTCCTCCATTCAAATTCCACTTCACACACACACACACACACACACACACACACACACACAAGCTGCATGAATGTGGACAAGTCATTTAACCTCCGTGAGTCTCAGTTTTGTCATGTATAAAATGAGATTAATCATACCTGTACTACCTTCCTCACAGGGGTTGCCGTAAGTCTCAAAGGAGATGATATATGTTAAGAGCTTTGCGAACCTTACAATGCTATATGAATAGTTATTATTATTGTTGCTATTATAGAAGCACTGTAAAGACTGATAATGTGACTATTTGAAGAGTGTCTTGTGCTGTTTGCATGGGAGACTTTAGCTCAGGCATGCATAGAAAAGAGGCCCTGGCAAAAAGCTCTCCAGAATAAGTAAACCTGCATGGTTGGGGATGGATTGCTTTGGTTCACTGGTCAACTAAAGCTGTTCAAAGCCAAGGACACCATGCAAACCTGGGCTCTAGAACCTCACTGTGGAGATCTCTTCTAGATATTTCGAGTTGTTTTGGTGGACCTCTTAGTTAATAAGCTTTAAGAAACACAACCAGTTATCAGCCACAGGTAACCCAGACCATACCAGCATGTCAAGAGCCTTTGAAAAAGTTCTTATAAAGATAATGAAGTTAAAATTAACTCAAATGACCTTAGCTGAGCAGGATAAGCCTAGAGGGAAAAATAAAATATTTTCCCCAAACTTCACATAGGTAGAAAGCAGAAACTTCAAAAGGCCATGAGAAATGATGGGTATTTACAAAATAAAGTTGGCTTGGAAATATAAGCCAGAAGCAGTTGTTTTGAGGAACAGTCAGGAAGCATTTGGCAAAGCTGGGGTTCTTAGCCTTTTTAGTGTCATGATCAAATGAGATAATATATGTAAAGTTCTTTGCATATAATAAAGCACTATATATAAATGTTAACTATTGTTGGCTATTGTGGATCCCTTTGGTCTGCTGAAGCCTACAGACCCTTCTTCAGAATATTTTAAAATACATAAAATAAAATACCTAAAATTATAATGGGAACCAATTATGTTGAAATGGTCATACACATATTTTAAAATATTAATACTAATATTTTTAAAGAAACAAGTTCTCAGATTCCAGATTTAAAACACCTGAGCTGAAGTACCTAGTGATGAAAACGTAGAGCTCAAATTGCTTCTGAATATCTTAGAGAGCCAAATAAACCAAGACTCAATCTAGGTGGAATCTCTTTGTACTCTCTCCTCACATAGTCCCCACCTTCAACCCCAACTGGGATTAAATCTACAGAGGTAAAAAGCAATGAGGCTTCAATGTTTGCAAACTTCTGGGCTAAGCAGATATTTATCTTTGAATGAGTCCAACTCAAAACTCCATTACACAGATTTATTATACTTGCTAGGGCTGGATGAGCTGTAGATTGGAGTTTCCCACCCTGGCACACCAAACTTCATGGTCCATGACTAAAACACACAAAATCTCATTAAGCGATTTGTGAAGCTTTTTTCTTTTATCTGAAGACTTTAACTCAGGTCTTGGGTCTCTGGGATGCACAGGCTTATGGGACTTCTGGTTTGTAATTTTTAGTGTCAGATCCTTGACACTGGGTAAGGGCCAGTTACCTTGACTATTATTATGTTATTAAATTGGATTGGTCTTAAGTACTATATTCATAGAATAAGTACAATAAAGTGTTCCACACTGTAATTTTTAATTAAAGTATCCCATTAAAGAGGGTTTTATCATACTCAGATATATTTACAATTATTACTCTAAAGGGACTAAGGATAGAAAACACAAACCATTTGCTAGAGCATAATTTAAGTCCAGATAAAGGAGGAGGATTCTTTCTCAGGTTATTACCATTCAAAATCTTTGTTGTCCACTTAATCCATTAAAACAATTTCTCACAAATAAGCAGATGTAGTAGTGGTGGTGGTGGTGGTGGTGATGGTGATAGTGGTAGTGGTAGTAGTAGCAGCATTTATATTGTGCTTTAAGATTTGCAAAGCACTTTGCATATATTTCATTTGAGTCTCACAACAACCCAGTGAAGCAGGAGCTATTATTAACCCCATTCTATAGATGAAACTGAGACCAAGGGTAGTAAGTGCCTCACCCAGGGTCACAAAGCTAAGTAAGTGTCTGAGATAGAATTTGAACTCAGTTCTTCCTCCCTGATTCCAATTTTACTTCTCTACCCACTCTTTGAACACTAATAATCAGTCACAAAAATAAAATCAACTTTGACATGCCACCTTACACATATGAAATTTGTAAAAATGATGAAAAAGAGCACAATTTAATGTCA
This sequence comes from Pseudochirops cupreus, assembly GCA_028627135.1. NCBI lineage: Eukaryota > Metazoa > Chordata > Mammalia > Diprotodontia > Pseudocheiridae > Pseudochirops > Pseudochirops cupreus. The sequence goes on from CM053582.1 coordinate 487,266,573, forward strand.
ATGAGGAAATAGGCGTCCCATTATCTTTTGAGGGAGTCCTACCTTGGTCTGATCTTTTTTGGGAACCTTTGAAGCAACATGCAGTCAGTGGAACCAAATGGATCCTATCTTTTCTCCAAATAATCCCATAACTACTACTCCATCATAAGGTTTTCTTTTTAAAGAACTATCTCTACAAATATATTTGTGGTGGCTTTATTTCTAAGTGGGGAAAAAAAATGGAAACAATCTCTATGTTCAATATCTGGAGGACTCTCCAGACAAATTATGGAAGAACAGTGTTGCAGAGGGCTGTGAAAAACTTCAGACTGGAAGAACAGAAAGAAATGTTTCTATGAGGTGATACAAAATGAAGGTCAAATTAGAAAAACAGCTATCACCTGACTACTACTATGTATTTTTAAAACTGTTAACAGAACTTTGTAGGTGTACAAAAGGAAAAGCGATTGTAAAAAGACCCAGAGCAAATAAGTTGCTGTCACCATTATTTTGTTAAAGTCTATATTTTTTTCTTTAAAAAAAAAAACCCCAAACATAATTTGCTCTAGGCATGTCTATAGTTAGGATTCTGTTGTTTACATGAGTGTATATACATATATATACACACATATGTATATATATATTCTTTATATATGAATCTGTATATAATTTAAATATAATTTATATTCTATTCTTTAAACACACTTGTTTCTTTGTATTTGTTGACATTGTTAGTGAGTTTATAATAAAAATTATTTATGTGAAAGATACCCTAAAGCAATTTCCTCACATGATGCTGTGACTTCAGAGACAAAGATGCCTTTACGTACCCTCGTAAAACCAGCAGCAATAAGGGGCATGATAGATGCTTCTTCACGCTCCCCCCTTTAAAAGAAAATGACAAAGGTAAGATACTAGCATTAGTGACCTTTCACATCTATTCATAACCTTAAATAATGTTAATACTTGTCATTTAAAGCAGAGTGATTCTTGGTCTCATCTTTTTTTGGGAACCTTTGAGGCAACATACAGTCAATGGCACCAAATGGATCCTACTTTTTCTCGAAATAATCCCATCACTACTACTCTATCCTAAGTATTTCTTTTTAAAGACCTATCTGCACAAATATATTTGTGGTGGTTTTATTTCTAAGTGGAAAAAAAATGGAAACAATCTCTATAATCAACATTTAGAGGGTTCTCCAGACAAATTATGGAAGAACAGTGTTGCACAGAGCTGTGGTAGAGGAATTGGAATTACACAAGATCATCCTACCTCTCAATTTCTATTTTAAAGCCTAAAAAGATTTTTTGGAGAGGTTATTCTCTCTCAAAGTGCAACAATTATATTAGCCAGTCTGCTTTGCTTCAACCATACTACAAATATCCTAACTTGAGTTCTCTCCTTCTATTTTTCTATTCAGTTACATTTTTTAAAAAATTCCTTTAGCTAAAAAAATGAGCATCCTTAATAATGAGAAGTCCAGTTCTGTTTGTAAAGGTAAAGAAACTATTCAATATTTACTTAAACATTCCCTCATCACATATTTTTCTTTTTAACCCAAACTCACGTTTTTATGATGGAAGGATATGTTTCTTCTTTCCTATCTATTTTTGCTTCCTCTCCTTGCCACCCAATATAATCATTCTCAACTACATGCCATCCACCAGACTGAAAGCTCCTATAAGGGCAGGAGCCGTGTTCTTTATTTCTTTTACATTCCTCCAAGTGCCTAGCACAGGGTTGGTTGGGCATAAAGTAGATGATGAATAAATCTTCATGGATTCAATTTGCCTTCTGAAAAAAGAAGCTTCACAACTGCCTTAGAGTCTCTTAAAAATGAGAGCTCCAGAGGGAGGAAGCCAGGTTTAGCAAATGAGGGGAAGAAAGGAGGAACACCTAGGGGGGGTTCCAGAGATAGAACCCAAGGCTGAACAAACACTTTACAAACCCGACATCTCTCTCACTCGCACATTTTTCTAGCTAGTGCAGAACACAGTGGGGTCCAATGCAAAAATATTCCTCAGCCTAAGATGGATGATTGTTTGAAAGGAACAAGGGTCCCCCATTTTCAAATGTTTATTCCCTTAGTTATGTCTTTTTTTTCTTTCTGCACCCCTTGGAAACATTAAAGTTGTTTAAGAATACACTTTTGGATGATAACTTTATGTGGTTCTGATCTGGCAACCAAACTCTCCAATTTTTTTTAAACTCTGCAAAACATTTTAAGTATCAGACATATAATATCAGAGCTTTATCTTTCTCTCTCTCTCTCTCTCTCTCTCTCTCTCTCTCTCTCTCTCTCTCTCTCTTTCTCTCTCTCTCCCTCCCTCCAAGGCCATGCTGCTCTGAAATTCATCTCTTTCTCCAATTCACTCAGAAACAAACAACAAAACCAAACCCACACTTCCACAAGACCTACAATCCTGAAACGTGGCTATGAAACCGTTTCAGTCAATGAGCCAGAGAAGAATTACTCCTAAAAATAACATCGGGTTTGTACTACCCCCTGAGCAGGAAGAGTTCAGCTTTGGTAGCTAAAGAACAGATAGGATTTCATTACAACTGTAAACACAAGGTCCCACCCCAAGGCAACCCTGCAAGTGTCCCAAGGTGATAGACATGCCTCTTCCTCCCTTGCCGCTCACAGACAGCTACAGTCATTTAAGAGATCCAATTTTCTCCAGGCTTGCCTATTTTGGAGTCAAGAAGCAGTTAGGACTTAATCTTCAGAGTCTAGAAATTGATCTGAGGTTTAATCCACAGAGTTAAATGGAGCTGAAAATACTGCTAAAATCTCCAGTGAGCAGAAGGAAAAAGGGAAGGAATACGACGTCAGAGAGAAAGCTTGTCACATAGCCCAGCATTCTAAAACTGTGCAAAGCGCTTACATTTTTATAAGAACAAACATTACATTTCATATGATTCTTGACACCAAAAAAAAAAATTTACCTTCGTACTACACCAACAATAACTGTGTTTTCTGAGGATTTAGTTGTTCTGATAGACCTTAAATAAAAATCAAAAATACTTTAAAATCAACTCTAAAGTATCTTTAAAAATACAAACACATTGGAACTTATCATTATAAAATAAAGGAAAAGAGCCCAGCTTTGGAGAAGAGAAGGCAAAAGAACTTCAGATGGTGCTGATGAATGTTAAATATAAACCAGGAAATTAATAGCAAAATAAACAGCAGAGACATAGAAAACAATACAATTAGTTAAATAATTGGTTAAATAGAAGACAGAGATAAAATAGAGATGAATAGCAGAGATCTAAAATAGGAAAATAAATAATGGAGGGAAATTGTTTTAAAATAGTGAAATAAAGAGCAGAGATTTAAAATAGGGAAATACATAACAGTAACATAAAATAGTGGAATAAAGTCCTTAATTATTTTTATAGTCTCTAAAATAATCTTTTTTTTTTGGCCTAGACCTCTGATTTCATCAGTGTAGGGAATTCCCTGTACCAATGCAGATGAGCAACGTATCTATAACTTAACAGCCTTTGTTGCCAAGGGTACTGGGAAGCTGAGTCACTTGTTCAGGGTCACAAAGCCAATGTCTGTCAGAGGCAAGTCTTAATTCAGGTCTTCCTGACTCTAAGACCAGCAAGCCTCTATCTACTACCCCATGCTGTCTCTCCTCTATTTCTTTATTGTTACAAAAATTTCACTAAATGAATTACTATTCAGTACTTTTTGGAAAACCTCAAGCAAATGTGGAAACATTTTGAAAGCATTGGGGGAGGGGAACCTCTCGATGGGAGCAACAAGCTTTCGACATTTCCTAAAGTTTTCAGAATATTTTACGATGATTTTATGCAAGCTTGTAGTTGACACAGAAGGGTGGCCTTTAGCAGAGAAAATTCTGGCTGGTGCTGATATATTGCACAAATATTTGCAAGGCTGTTTGGGGTTTGTGGTCTTTAATTGCAATTGAGAGTTAGCATAACCAATGAGGGGGGTTGCCAGGTGGGCAGTTTGAGGAGCATAGGTCCAAGCTCTGAAATGTGACTGGAGTGACTTCCATTCTCTCTTATCAACCAAGAAAGATCAAAGTTTTTAAAATCAGGGAGCAGTTCAGAGATTTAAATGGGAGGGTGGGGTAGGAGGGATACCAGCAGTAATTCCTAGGGCATCAGGCTACTTGGCCCCATAATGTCACTGCTCTTCCTGGATTCCTTTCTTTCAGAGAATTTGAAGGCGGTTCAAGGAAGTGGTTTACTCGTGGCTTGACAGTACCAATGGTTCATTTCAAACCCTTTATGATTTACTACAGTATAGAATAATAACTGATAGAGTGTTAGATTTGGAGTTAGGAAGAGACGAGCTCAAAAACTGCCTCTGATGATTACTAACTATTACCATAGGCAAGTTAACCTCTCTGAGCTTATTTCCTCATCTTTAGAATAGGGATAATGATTCCTGCCACACCTACCTCACAGGGTGGGTGTAAGACTCAAACAAGATAATGTATATAAAATGTCTAGCAAAATTTCAAGTATTGCTTAAATATTGTGACTTATTATTTGCAATAATTTTATTTTCATTTTTAACTAGTGAGCATTTCCATTAATCTGTCCTTCCCTCCAGCCCCTCTCATCAAACATATATATATATATATATATATGTATATATGTATTTTAAAATCCAAAAAATAAAACCTTCAACAAATAGCCGCACAGCTCTAATTCTATTATTAGTTGGCCATTCTGACATTTAATGAAATGCTCCTCCCTAAAGATAGTGTCTTCTAATCAACCTGCTGTGGATTAACAACGACCAATCACAACTGGGGCAGCTGACTCTATAACCTTGGCATTATATGATACAGTGGACATTCTGTACTCACAAACAATAAAAAGTATTATTTGTAATACCACTGGATCTTGATTAGGTAGAATGCTATTTTGGTTAATTAAAGTTTTTCTGGTCAATTAAGAGTAAAGCACTACAACCCTTTATTTAATTGGGCTATTCCTATTAAACTGTAAAAACTATGAGACCAAAGCTCATGTCTTCTTCATCTTTATACCCACCACAGGGCCCATTACATAGCAGAGCTCAATAAACATTTTAATCATCCATTCCATGGATGTTTTAGTATTGAATGAATAGACTCTAGTTATTAAAAGCTTTTCTAATATGCTGTACTATGGTATCCTTTTCTATATGAAGTTAAATTCCATATAATGAAAATGACAATTTTTAAAAATAATTCACTATCTTAGAAGGCTTCAGAGTCATCAACACAAAGATGAATTTTCAGTGTGCACTATTACAGGTAGATATTGGGACATGAGCAAAATTGTTGAAGGTGGTGGAGTGAATCTTTAGCATCTACTTGTCCATCTTCCTCCTTTTATTACTTAATCCTTCCTCAGATCCTTTTCCTGATCACCCAGGGTTCCCCGAGTAGGGCATTCCTTCCATACTTGAATACCTTGTGTTCTAAGTCTAAGAGGTATCACTTTTGGGTTTGAACCAGATTAAAACGTCACTGGTAAATGTTTAACAAAATAAACAAAAATGAAACATAAAAGAGATAATGTTAATTTGTGGTTTTCTAAGTCAATATGCAGCCTGCAGGGATCCTTTTCTACTTGAGTTTGATCCCCTTGCAGCTGCTCTTGCACTTTAAACCATTTAAGTTTAGTGAGAACAGAATTTGGAAATCAGTCCCCTCTCCCATTAAAGCTAAGCAATCCTGAATCACATGTTAATACTGAAAGAGATTTTAGAGATTCTTTGAAACAATCCCTTCATGAGGAAACTAATGCCCAGAGAAATAAAGTCACTTGCCCAAGGTCACATAGCTAGTGAAAAGAGAGAGCTGGGACAAGATCCCAATGTTCTTTTCAATATGTCACAGCTACCTTTCCTTAGGTTCTTGCTGGGTAACATGCAAGGAGGCTTGATAAACTAATCTTAGCCAAGTTATTAATGATTGAGAATGGTTTAGTATATTATCTCTACAAGGAGAGACCTGCATTTTGATACTTTGTTTTCCTGATCTCTTGTTTAGAAACTTGATTAAATGTACCCTAGAAAATTAAAGACCCCATTCCCTACCAAATCCTGGTATTTAAGGGGTCTAGTTAATCAAGGTTTGAAAACACTGTATCTCATCAAAATCTCAATTCTCCTTTCTTAAAAAAATGGGCATATTAAATAACTATTCATTTTCAGTAGATATGCATCCATAATTAATTATGCATCCATAAAGAGCCAATGTAGACTTCCTAGATAAAGTATAAGTGTTAGAATCAAGAAAACTTGAGTTGATATCCTAACTCTAGTACTTAGTAACGGGGTGACCACAGGCAAGCCATTAACCTTCCTGAGTCTCAATTTCCTCATTGATCAAATGGAGATAATAAGTCACAGAGTTTTGGCAGTTCAAATAAGATACGGTACCTAAAACATTAGGTCAACTTCAAAGGGCACACTGGAGATCAGTTGTTGTTATTACTATTACTACAACGTATTTGACTCTCCCTTGGACCTTTCTTTCATCAGGCACTAAGCTAGAGATTCTCCTTTAAGAAATTACTTTATTAAAGGAAATCTCTGATCTGTGCTTGCTACTCTGCTCATAGCACTACACTCACTACATAGTCATACTCTGCAGGAATGTAGAACTCAAGAACACCATTCTCTTGTTCAGTCATTTTTAGTCATGTCCAGCTGTTGTGACCCCATGTTGGGGTTTTCTTGGCAGAGATTCTGGAGTAGTTTGCCACTTTCTTTTCCAGTTCATTTTACATATGAGGAAACTGAGGCAAACAGGGTTACATGACTTGCTCAGTGACTGGTTAAGTGACTTGGGATACTGAGAAGTCAAGAGGCTTGACAATAACCCCAGAGCTGGTACATGGCAGCCCTTGATTTCAAGGCTCTCTCAATGAACTGAGGCCATTCTTACCTGCACAGTGCGACTGCATCCAGCTGCCGAGAATGTCTGTGATCGATGATGATGATGTCGTGATGTTTTTCCAGAAAGCTTTCAAGTGCAGACTGAGGATTCTTCGCAAGTGAGCACTTAAACCCTGCCTTCTCACATGCCCAACAGAAGCCATTACTCTGGTTGTCTTCTTTGGTAAACACTAAAAGTACCTAATTAAAAGAAACACAAATATTTTTAAACCAACCACAGATTGTGACCTTAGCATCTTTCTCCCCATACTGGTCCAACAAGAAGTTGTTTTTTCAAAAAAATGGATGAATATATAAATACATATACATACATACTCATATCTATCTAGATATAGATTTACATCTATATCTAGATATATCTATATAGGTATATAACCCTAAATGTGTAGCACACATAAAAATTTCTTCTAATAAACAAATTCATTGATATAACCTATAAAACTTTTTTGAGGAGGAAGGTATATTTTAGTTGCCAGGAAATAATACTTTTATACATGTTTTGTCTCCTCAATTTGCTTAATATAATCATTGACTTTACAAACTGTCTGTATTTCATTTAAGTACACTGTAGGTACTCAGGAAATACATGATTAATTGATATACAACAAATGTTTGTTAAGTGTTTTACCTTGTGTCTCATGTCTCGCTATTACTACAACCAATTTTAACACTCAAACATTTGTATTATTCAAATAATTATGCTCATCGTAGAGCAAATATGATTTTCCAGAATATAAAAATAGTTAAGATTTCAAATAATTTAAATAATTCCATTGGAACAATTAATACTTTAAAATTTAAAGGATTTTACAGAATCATTCAGTGTTACTGATCAAAATTTGTGCAAATACTACAAAGAAACCCAACTGTAAGTGTATAGTTAGCTCTGGTTCATATTTCTCTGATGCATTCATCTTACATGATTATGTATCATAATCATTTTATTACCAGACCCAGATTTTCTCAGACTGTTGCTGCTGAGTAGGAGACGAGGGCTTGGAGAGGGCCTCTACTTTAAGAAAAGGCCAAATCAGAGGCTGGCCAGGCAGTCTATTCCCATATAGTAGCAAAGGAAATATGGATGAGAAATATCAAACAATTTGGGAGTGGAAAATTACATTGGCTTTGGAGTCAAGGGGGCTTGGTTTCAGATCTCTCCTCTGATACTTACTACCTGTTTATGACCAGAGGCAAATTATTTAGTCTCCCTGGATCTTAGTTTTTTGTTGGTAAAATGAAGGGGTAGGACCAGATGGCCCCTGAGACCCTTCCAGCTCTAGAACTACAATCTTATGAATAAAGCTGGGATGTTTATCAAGTCCAACCAAAGTATCAAGTACTTTACTGAGAGCAAGTCTGGACAACGCAGGGAGGAGAAAATAGATATAGAGTACAAAGAAAGGCACAGATCAGGAACATCAACTAATTAGCTATTTAAGGTCTTGGAAATAGATAATCAATGGGGCCAAGGCTAATTCCATAAAGCAGACAGCAATAAGTGCCCAAGAAGTGCCAGGCACTATTTATTTGCTTTTCTAGCTTATTTTGCTCACACAAAGTTGAAATTCTGATACCATTCTTCCACCTAGAGAGACTTCCTGACCTTAAGGTGGAACATACAGACCAGCTCTGGAGTATGGACATTCCAGGTATACTTGGTCAGCTTATATATAGCCTTCCCAGTTCACTAGGCAGTCTAGTCCTGCCACTGTCATAAGTTTTGAACTTTCAGAACCATGAATTCTTCCTGGTCATTTATGAGCACTAGGGTTGGTCACAGAACAATTTATTGAAACTCAAGGTTCTTATGAACCTTCGAGAGCAATGATCAGCAGAACCCTGGGCATGAAAAAAAAAAGGGGGGGGGGGGACAAGAGTATGGAAGCTATGGTTCTGAATAATCAGAGAAAACCCTGAAGTTCTATCTTTCAATTTCTAAAATGGATAGTTGGGATTAGCAATTGTATATGGATGGCTGGGGTCAGTCTCTACCTTAAAGTTTCTGGAAGTCTGGCGATGGGCCTCTGTTTGCTTGTAAGAGACCTGGACCAGGATTATTGTGGCTGACAAGCAAATCAGAGTGGAATCTAATTCCTTCAGATCATAGTTTTCAACAAGGATGAATATGAAGTGTGATGTTAGGGAAAAAATGAAGCTAGAACCCATAGCTGGGGAAGAAGGATGTGTTCATTATAGAAGTATATGCACAAAATGTTTGAAACAAAATTCTACTTCATGGAGAAAGGGGATCTAGTTGCTTTGATGGTATGAAATGTAACATCAGGGATACTGTTAAGGGGTCTGATTTTTCAAAAAATCATTCTGATCATTAGGCTAGGTACAATAAAGGGGCATATCTTGACTTGAAAGCTAGGGAAAAGCATTGACCAAAAACCAGAAATAAACTGTTATGGGCAGGCTGAGATAATGTACTTGGGAAGTCTGTGTATATGGAAGACCTCCTAATAAGACTCAGATAAAGAGAAGAATGGCCTTAGTGACTATGGGTTAGCTGATCTAGAGGAGGAAGTGGGCCATTTAGAAATGGACTTCAACTATCACCTAAGGGAACTCTCTCTGAACTGGGGCATATTCAAAAGGAAGTCCAGGAGTAAGTCTTCACTGGGGATTGGAGAGAAACAGATGCAGAAATATCAAGAAAGAAAGGGATAAGCACCCACATGTACAAAGATATTCATAGCAGGTTTTTTTGTGGTGGCAAAGATTTGGAAATCAAGGGGATGTCCATCAATTGGGGAATGGCTGAACAACTTGTGGTATATGAATGTAATGGAATACTATTGTACTATAAGAAATGATGAGCAGGCAGATTTCAGAAAAACCTGCAAAGACTTACATGAACTGATGCAAAGTGAAGTGGCAGGAGGGCATTCTACACAGTAACATCAACATTGTGAGATGATCAACTATGATTGACTTAGCTCTTCTCAGCACTACAATGATCCAAGACAATTCCAAAAGACTCAAGATGGAAAATGCTATCCACATTCAGAGAAAGAACTGATGGGAGTCTGAATGCAGATCACAGCATACTATTTTCACTATTTTTTTGTAGTTTTTTTTCCTTTTGTTCTGTTTCTTCTTTCACAACACAACTAATATGGAAATGTTTTACATGACTGCACATATATAACTTATGTCAAATTGCTTACCACCTTAGGGAATAGGAAAGGGAGGAGGGAGAGGGAAAAATTGGAACTCAAAATTTTATTTAAAAAGAGAATGTTAAAAATTGTCTTTACGTGTAATTGGAAAAATGCTATAAAAAAAGAGAATTCGAGTCTAGGAAACTGCTGTCCAATCAATTATTCAACAAGCAGCTATCAACTGCTTATCATATGCCAGGTACTATGTTAAACTCTGGGGGAAAAAAATTAAACAAACAAACAAATAGAAAAAGCAGTCCCTGCCTTCAAAGAACTCACCTTCTAGGGCAGAAGACAACACGTAAATAAATAAGTCCACCCAAGATGGAAGATAACCTGAGAGGGGGAGGCACTAGTAGTTGGTGGGACCAAAAAAAGGCTGCCTGTGGAAGGTGGCATTTAAACTGAATCTTGAAGGAAGTCAGGAATTCTATGAGGCAGAGATGAAGAAAGAAGACACTCCAGGTATGGGGAACAGCCTATGCAACTTCATGGAGGTGGGATATGGAGTGTTATGTGTGAGAACAGATAGGTGAGGATGGCTAGATTAAGGAATGTATGAAGGGCTGTAATATTCAGGGCTATAACAGGAACAGGAGCTGCTATGGGAGAACTAGGAGTTTTCTGACAGAGTGCTTCATCCAGACACAGACTTTGAAGATTCACACATGGTAGCTCTGATGGACATATCATATCCATAATATCATGATGAATCTGGGGTCACCCAAAGTCTGAGATGGAGAGGATTCTATATTCCCCAGGGATCCATGGCAAAACCACTGCAGCAGAACCTTAGCATTTCTGTCCAGACTTACCCCAAGTACATGGACAGGTAGGAGTGAATACAGTAAAGAAAATCAACTGTGGATATCCCTTTTGGGGAGGTAGGAGGATGCTCTTGGAGAGAGAGGAGAAATACATAGCCTATAACTGGTATTGCCCAGTGCAGGCTAGAGTATATACAGACTGGTCAAGCAGGTAAGGAATCTGAAAACCATGACAAATGAGAAAATAAGAGTATGTGGATGAAAAGGACCAAAGAAATATCAGACCAGGAGCATCAAAAAATTAGCCAAGTGAGATTCAATAAACCTGGAAAAATCAAGAGGTCTGGGATTAATTTTGTGGAGGATGAATATGAAGACAGCAGGGTGATGTTCTCTGACCAAGAACTGCTCAGATTCTCTGCCTTTCAGGTAGCAATGAAGGCGCTTCCCCTGATGCTGACAAGGTGTCTTATCTCCCTTACACAATCATATGCTCCTTCAGGACAGGGAACATTATATGGTTATCTTTGTCATTTTAGCCCCTAGCACTTGCATACTTATTGCATATTTTGTAGATAGTAGGCATATTTTAAGTATTTATTGAAATAGATGAAATTTGTTGAATTTTTTTTTTAAAAGAGTGAACAACCCATACATTTTCACTTGCTTTTCTTATGCTTTTCAGTGCAGGCAGCATCAGATAATTCCCATTGCTGAGCATCATTACATTCTTCCTGATCTATTAATTAGAATGCAAAATCCATTACCTGTTCAAAGACTAGGAGCATAAAAAAGGGAAAGATCCTATTGAGTGTGAATAGAATTTGGGAGCCAGGTTTGACTCTTGGTCAGATAAATAAGGAGGGCACAGATGGGTCCCACTTTGAGATAATATAATACATGAAAATCTGGATTTCCAAAGCTGACAAATCAAGATGGTTTTACTGATCACATAAAAGAACCACCATAACTAAGCTTCCATAATTAGCAAGCTCATATGTTTCAAGTATGAAATTTCTTTTTAAAACATTTTAATTGATTTACACAAATCTTTTCAGGACCACATTGACTGTGCAAAGTAAGGTTCACCAAATGAGCTAGAAAGTGAGACATGACAAAGAATGATCACCCGCATTTTGATGTTACCTGAAGCTGATCTTGATGGAATCTCATGGGGCCAAATTGTACGTCTGTTACTGTTGCCTGTAAGAGAAAGGGAGACTTCTTGAGAATTGACCTCTTTTTATCAAAGCTACCAACAAAAATGAAATTTCTTTCAGGGTAATTCACATAGAGCCAGAATTGGACAGTAAACAAGTTTTAGAGACTTATTAGGAAACTCAAATGACACTCTAATTAATTTTTGCTTTCTTTTCTATATAATATCTCCAACTACCTGCTGGATATTTCCACACAAGGTGGAAACTCATTTCAAACTCACAGTTTACTTCCTACCCTGCCGCCTTCATCAACATCAATGCTAGTTCCAACTCCAGTTTTCCCCATGTCTTTCAAAAAGCAACATCATTCTTTCAGATCATTCAGAATGATTAATGCCTTACACATAGTAGGAACTGAATAAATGGTCATTAAATGGTGTGTTTTGGAAACAGTAAGCAGAGGGGTTTGGCTGAAATAGAAGGCTTTTGCTGAATAAAGAAATTTTGGAAGGCACAGAAGGTGAGGATAAATAAGCTTGGTTGTTGCTCTATAGGCAATACGAAGCCAGAGGGAGCACCTGGATGACCTTGGGCAAGTCACAACTTTCCTAAGCCTGAATGAAGGAATTGAACTAGATGGCCTTTGAGGTCCCTTGAACATCTAGACAGCGATAGCTAATTTGGTAGAAGGTGGGGCCAGCGTCACAGACGACTTCAAAGGAAGTAAATGTTGAAAATTAGGCACAAACCACACCCTCTCTGTTAGCTTAGTAAAGAGTCTTTAAACCTGTCTCCAGATAGCATCTCTGCATGAGCCCCAGACTGTTGGAATCTGTTGCCAAGCCCTGCTTACAACATGGGCACCAGTATCTACCTCTGGCACCTTTCATTCAGTATCCTGAATTCCCATCAACCAATTCAATCTACTTATGATCAATCCACAAACTTCTAGTCACTCCCTTTCGGGGGATCTTCCAGCTGTGGCCTCTCCTAACTCCTCTGTCCAAGAAACTTCAACTTATGGTGTGGACAGCCCTTGGCCCAACCTACGGCAAGCTCTGTTCTCAGCTCTATACTAAGCAGACCCAATCACCTGCCCCTTTTTTCCCACCTTGGATTGGGTCCTGACTCACATTTTAGTGGTTACAGATAAAATAAAAGTAGGAACTATAATCCCATTCCAAACACATTCTTTTTAAATATTGTGACAGAAGAAAAGGAAGTGGAATTGTGTATCTCCACACTTATAAATAGATGGCTCAATGCTCCGGAAATTAGGGTTATAGATTCCTGGAGCAGGAAGGGAGATTAAAGATCAATTAGTTCAACCCTTGAATTCTACATCCTGGTATATAGAAAGATCTAGTGGACGTGACTGTAGGCCACTTCCAGTGCTCTCAGGAGAAACATAAAAAATGAGCCTGTTTCCCAGGACATAAGTGTTATGTAAATGTTAGATATGCCCTCTCACACCTATGAGACTCATGTTAGCCTTTCTGGGTCTCTGGTTATTTATAAGGTCAAATTTCTAGCTCTGAAAATATACTATGATCACATAACTAGAGAGAAGCCAATTTTTCTTTTTACAGTGGGGGAAGGGGAGGGTTTCTACAAAAACAGACTGGCAAACAAATTTAATTTTTGGTAAAATATTGTTATTTGTGGGCTGTTTTGTGAGCATTTAGAAAGAGAAGTGCTCATTATTAAGTTCAGCATGGGCTGACTAAGAAGACTTCATGCCAGACAAATTTCCTTTTCTTTTTCTGATACAAGGTTACTAGATTAAATGATTAGGTGACTGTCATGGACACAATGCAACTTGATTTCACAAGGCATTTGACAAGGTTTCTCATGATAACTTTATGGACAAAATGGAGAAATTTGAACCACATGATGCTATAGTTAGGTGGATTTGAAAGGGGTTGAATGAGTGTACCCAAAGAGAAATGGTTCATGGGATTGATATCAACCTTGAGAGAAAGAATTAAAATGATAATAGCTTACAGCATGCACAGTAAAATGATAATTGCTTACAGCATCCACGGTGAAGTACCCCTTAGGGATCTGTCCTTGGCTCTGTGCTGTTCAATTTTTTAAACAATGATTTGGATGATGAGATAGATGTCATACTTATCAAATCTACAAATACCATGAAGCTGAAAGGGATAGTTAATATGATGGATGAGTCAGGATCCCAAAAAATCTCAAAAAGTTAGAACAGTGAGTTGAATCTAAGAAGACAAGCTAATAGGAATAAATGCAAAACTTATCCTTAAGTTCAAAAACAAGACTGTAAAAATATAAGATGGGGGAGGCAGAGTCAGGAAACAGGGCATGTTTAAGAAAAAAGATCTGGAGATTTTAGTGGATTCTAAGCTATATATATCAACAGTAAGATACAGAAGTCGAACAAATGAACATACCCTTAAACATTCACTGTTTCAATGTAATTTAAGTAAGAGTACATCTGGAGTGGGGCAGCTAGCTGGAATTGTGGGGAGAGCAATGGACTTGGAATGAGGAAGATTCATCTTCCTGAGTTCAATGCTGGCTTCAGACAAATACTACCTGTGTGACCTTGGGCAAGTCAATTAACCCTGTTTGCCTCAGTTCCTCATCTGTAATAATGAGTTGGAGAAGAACATAGAAAGCTACTCCAGTAATTTTTACTAAGAAAACCCCAAAATGGGGTGATGGAGAATCAAACACGACTGAAATGACTGAACAACACCACCACACTGAGGTCAGTTCTATGCTGTATATTTTGCACAGGCTGTTACTGACAGCTCTCAGATCCCCAAATAACTTTCTACGACTAAATTTCAGATGAGTTGCCAATCTATATTAGTGGAGGGAGCTTGTACAATGGGAGTTCACTCACCAATTATATCATATGCCTAACCTCAGAACCCCACCATTCTTGAGCACATACATTCAGAGAAAAGTGATTCCCGAAAGAGGTTGGCCAGACAGTGAAAGGACTATAGACCATGACATACAAATGAAAGACTGAATAAACTAGTGATGCTCCACCTAGAAAAGAGGATATTGTGCACATGATAACTGTCTTCACATATTTAAAAGTATGTCAATTGGGAAAGAGGTTAGACTGCTGTTTGGCTCCAAAGAAAGTAGAACAATGAACGGAAGTTGTGAAGGTGTCGGTTTCTGCTTATTTTAATGAAAACTGAATGCCCCATGGCCTCGGTGAATTATTCTTCCTAATTAAAAAGTATTATTACTTCATAGAGGAAATGAAACCTTAGTAACTCAGTCTCTACTGATTCAGAATTTGATTCCTGTATATTATTCTGAGTTGGATTGAAGCTTACCTTTGTCCAAACCAAGAAATGAGTTTGCTAAGTAAATGAAAGTTTTAACAAGATTGCCAGGGCATGTGTAACCAATTTAATAGGCCAAATTCATTCAACATGCATTTATTAAATGTTGACTATATTCCAGGCATATATAATTTATAAATAAATACACATTTAAATATGCATAATTGGTTCCACATATTTTTTTTTGACAGAGGTGTGTGTAATCAGAAAAGCTGAAGAAAACTGATGTAGAATACACTTTAGAGGAAAAGCATGCTGCCATTTACACATCAATTGATGATCATGGAAGCAGAGGAAGTAGAAAGAGAAATTCTATTGGTAAACTGAAAGACCAGGTCCTGTTGGCTACTCATCAATCTCTAACATTTGAAACTCTGTAGCTTCCAACCTTCTACTTATTCACAGAAGTATTCTATGTGTGGGGTGGGGGTGGGGAACTTAAATTGAGATATCTTCTCACAGTCTCAAATTCCCAGATGTATCCCTCTATGCCTCTTAATCTTGTGATACAATGTACTTCCATAAGCTTGAGACCTGTCTATAGGACTATGTCCTACGTTCTGAGGATACAAAGATAAATGAAACAATGCTTGCCCTCAAAGATACTATATTGCCATAGGGGTGGACAAGAAGTATATAGAAGAATGAGTCTCATCTAGTAATTAAAACACTTGAAAGTATCACTTGGCAACAACTTTATTATAACTAAAATATCAGGTAGCATTTATATAGGCTTCAAGATTTACAAAACACTCCACATCTGTTTTCTCATTTGATTCTCACAACATCTTTGTGAGGTGGATGGTATTATTCCAATTGTGCAGTTGAGAAAACTGAGACTCAAAGAGATTAAGTGATTGCATTGGGTTACACTCATATCTAGAAAAATGAGGCATATGTTGTCAAGTGACTTACCCAGGATCTCATGGCTATTATGTCTCTGAATCCAGATTTTAATCTTTCTGACTCCAGGCCTGGTGCTCTATCCTCTGCATCACCGAGCTGCCCTTTCGATTCCCGTTTAGTTCTAAATCTATGAACCTGTGAATCTAAATTCAACTTGAGGAGGAAATAACAGACCTGGGGAAGTAATCAATAACCTTCTTCTTGTTAAGCTGTTTAATAGTTAACAAAGACAGCACACTCTCCATTAGTAGAGGAAAGGAGGGAACATTGCACTCCAACCTTCAACTAAAGAGGAAAATAAATAGAAGGGACCAAACATACTTCTCCAAAACGAGAAATTGGCTAAGAAACAGACCTAGCCAAATGTTCCATGTAATTGGTGGTTTGTTTTTTTTTTAATTCTCATTCAGAAACTCTACTAATATATTCCACATTGGGCCAGAGATGGACTGGAGAGCCTCCCTAAGGCAATTCAAAGTAGATCAAGTCCTTTCCATAGTATTCCAAATTTTTTATGACCCTTTGACTTTCATTTATTGTATCATTTTGTTCCTTTTTATTAAACACTAGAGAAATTATAACTATGCCAGTTATGACCAACCCTGCTCCCCTACCCTCGACCAAAAACCAAAACCAAATTGGTGAGACTTTGACTGTGCTTTAGAAATCCCAACTTTCTTTTGCAAAGATATATTTGGAGAATGAGGAGGTTATTTCAGGCAATATGTGGAATTCAGCACAGGATGGAAAATCTCAACAAAACCTAGTTTTGCCCTTTTGTCTTCAGTGGGGCTTCCCAACCTTTCTGTGGTAAGGGGAGTTATTCAAATCTTCTTCACCTGAAGTCTGACAATCAGCTTTAGTAGATTTTGGGGAGAGGGGTAGTGAGGTAGAGAAGGTAAAAGAAAAGATAAGGAAGAGGAAGTAGAAAGGGAAATTCTATTGGCAAATTGAAGGGACTAGGTTCTGTGAGCTACCCATCAACCTTCAACATTTGAAACACCATAGCTTCCAACCTTCTGTTTATTTGCAGAAGTATTCTACACATGTGGTGGGGATGGGAAGCCTAAACTGGGGTTTGAATGTTCTCCCCAATCCATCCATACCTGTCTATCCCGAGATACTCTAATCAACGTACTCCCGTAAGTTCAAAACAGGTGTCTACCTAAAGAGCTGGATATTAAGGATTGCATCTACAAATTTTAATTTGACTTGTCCAGTGGCTTCTGCAGATCCAAAGAGAAAAAAATCAAACATATTTCAGAGGCTGTATTAAAAGGAAATTCATAAGAGGGTTCTGATACACAGTCCTAGTTTATTTTTAGCAGACTATTGGTAAATCCAGAGCAGCTAGGCACCTTCTAGCTGTTCTTTGTAATTCTCCCCACCCATTCCCATTTTGTGAGAGGCTGACCATATGGTAACGGCACACAGTTACAGAACAGAATATTAAAGCTGAAATATATCTTAGAAATGAGACTTTCAGAGTTGAAGGAGACCTCAAAGGTCATCTAATCTAAACAGCACATGACCAAGAATCTCTTCTACAATGTACCTGGCAAATGGACAACCAGCCTTTGCCATTCATTACCTACCCAGGATCATTCCACTTTTGGACAGCTCTAATTGTTAAAAAGTTTTCCTTTAATTAAAGATAAATTTTTAGAATTAGGATCAATAAATATTTATTAAGCACCTACATGAGCCAGGCACCATGCTGAATGCTGGGAATACAAAAAGAGGCAAAAGTTAGTCCCTGCCCTCAAGGACCTTACACTCTAATGGGGAAGACAATATGCAAACAATTACATACAAATCAAACTATAAACAGGATAAATGGGAAATAATTAACAGAGGAAGGCACTAGAAGTAAGAGGGGTTGGGGAAGGTTTGCAGTAAAAGGTAGGATTTTATTGGGAGCCAAGGAGGTCAGTAGTTAGAGTCCCAAGTATGGGGACAGCCAGAGAAAATGCTCAGAACAGAGAGATGGAATGTCATGTTCCTAGAATAGCCAGAAGGTCAGTGTCACTGGATGGAAGAGAATGTGTCAAAGAATAAGATGTAAGAAGACTGGAAAGGCAGGAGACAATATGAACGTTATAAAGAGCTTTGAATGCCAGATAACTTTGTAGAATCTGAGGGGCAGAGATTTAGATCTGTAAGGAAGTGCAATTCCTTATTTTAAAGATGAGGAAATTGAGACCCAAATAGATTTGAGACTTACTAAAATCATAAAGGTAGTAAAGTGAGAGAGCAGGAATTTGAACCCAGAACCCCCCTCCAAAATTAGCCCCCCTTTTATTGTACAACATCAACAATGCTAGTTCTGCTCCTAAAAGGAGGTTCGCTATTTGATGGGCAATATCTGTTGTTTTTAAAGAAATTAATCATGCTACTTAGAGTCCTATGGTGGACATAAAATTGTACAAGATCACTTGTTGAATCAGTCAAGAAGCATCTGCTCTTTTATGAGCCTAGCATTGTGATTCGCACTGTGAACATGAAGACAAAAGCAAAACCCAAGTCGTCTTTGCCCTGAAGCAGCTTATAATCTATTAGGGAAGACAATGGTGTACCCATATAAATAGACACAAAATAAACACTAGATAGTTTTTATAAAGAAATTTTCACTCAGGAATATCCAACAACAATATCCTCAGTGTAATGAATAGTTACTACCAAGAGACAGCATCAGGTTCAACAGGAAACTGAGCATCTCAATTTCAGCAAGTGTAGAGAGCTAGGGAAATGTTACCAAGACCTACACTATGTTTGTATATCTGCTAGTGTCAGCGCAAAGGATAAAATACAAATCTTTTAGCATGGTATCCAAATCCCTCCCTAATCTTGCTCTAAACTACCTTTCAAGCTCTAGCACATAAAATTTCCTCAATGTGCAGATGACAATCCACCCATCACTTAGTGGATAAGTTCTAGGGAGTGGCCTGAAGCAGAGAGGTCAAGTAATCTTGTCCATGGTCACACAGCTAGTAAGTGCTAAAGGCAGGATTTTAATTCAGATCTTATATATGTTCCATCCCAGTCAAAACGGACTACTCACCATTCCCCAATTTTGTCTTGCCATTTTTATAATTCTACACCATTGTATAACCCATGAACTGTGCCTGGAATAGCTCTCCAAAACCCGTATGTCTAGACCTTCCTTTTGTTCATAGTATAGCTTAGGTACCACCTCCTTCATGAAGGCTTCCCTGATCTCTCCAGCTATAAGTGAAGTTTTCCATCTTGGATCTCTCATATCCTCCAGGTTGGATCTCTCCAATGAACTTAGCACGTTGTCCCTTAGACCTATGTGAATATCTGTTTTATTCTCCTACTGGGATGTAAGTTCCTTGAGCTACAGACTCTGTCTTGTTTCATTTTGTACCCTCATTTTCTATCACAATGTATTACACCTTATGTCCACTTAAGCGTCAATTTGGTGAATGGAAATAAGAAATCATAGATATTTCTAATAACTTAAGACTCTCGGATGGCCCTCTTGGAAACATAATTGCTCTATTGGAGTCTATTTCTTTAATGACACATTATTGACAGTTTGATTATAACCAGGTCCTGATTAGTATAAATAACAAATCCCTTGAAGTGGTCAGGACACTATTTGAAATTATAATAAAATAAATTGTGGTTATTGGTTTCAACTCAACAGAAATTTGCAGTATGAATTCAAATAGTCTTCTGTATTAATCAGCACCTAGCTATATGACTTAGTGGGGCAAGCACTGTTGGCATGGTCAAGAGACCTGCTGCCTGTAGGGCAAAGGGCCATTCACCTGCTCTCCTTAACCCTCAGTTTCTTCATTTGTAAAATTTTGCATTGGACTTGATCTCTCAGATCCATTTGGGCTCTAAATCTATGATCCCATCATCTATGATGAAATGAGGTTTGAACTCTCTTCTGGCTCTACCTTTTTATGACTACAATTTTATACAGAAGAACTTCCCTACTTCAGAATAATGAATATTATAGGACAATGGCAGGGGAAAAAGAGAGGAATTGGGCTTTCCTATTTGGGAGACTTATAATCTTCTGACTCATATAGAAAGAAAATGAAGCTGAAAGAAACAAGAGGATTTTAGGCAACTGCATTTATGAAATGGTGCTTCCCAATGATATCAGTTTGTAAATCATTCAACAACCTGCTATATAACAGTAGAATAGTACCAGAGTTAAGTCATTTTAATTTTTATTACTATCTAAAAAACCATAGCTATTGATCACTGCCAAGATTGAAGTTGCTCTGTCAATGTAGTAAGGCAGGAAAACAATCAATACAGGATATAGCATGGCTCTCTCTCACTAAAACAGGGGAGTGGTTAGCTAATTCATGAATTGTGCTTTGGGTTGGGCCTCCATTTTCAAATTTAATTGTTTAAGTAAGTCCTCTGCCTACTTTAAATGGGCTGAGGGGTAATCCCTAGGCAGGGATCTGGAAATGGATGAGTTCAAATGTAAACAAAGAGAACTAAGGAGCTCAGTAAGATAAAGGACAAAGAGCATCAGATTTGGGGTGAGAAAATTGGAGTTCCAATCCTGCCTGTTCCAATGACTACTACCTATTTGACCTGGCACAAATTACTTCTAGTCTCTGGGCCTCAGTTCCTTCATCTGTATGGTGACCACTTTGCAAGAATCATCAGCATTTCTAGACAGTACTAACAAAAAAAAAAGAAGAAAATGGAAAAAACAAGAGAAAGAAAAATTCCATTCAAGATAACTATGAAGTGAATAAATATCTGCATGTTAATCTATCAAAACACATTCAGGACTTACACAGACACAACTACTAATAGAAAATTAATTAACCCCATGAGTGGAAAGATACGTATTGTCTGTGACTGGGCAACATCGATGTGATTACAGAATGATGACACTACCTAAATTAATTCATGGATTAAGGGCTCTACTAATCAAACTTCCAAGCGATTACTTTAAAGAACTAGACAAAGTAGTGAAATTCATTCAGAAGAACAGAAATCTAGGATCTCAAAGGAAATTTTTTTTCAACATCAAGACTTAAACAGGTCTACCATTACCAGATCTCAACCATGTAAAAAACAGTAACACAAAATCTATTTGGTACCAGTTAGAAAAGGGAGAAGCAGATCAATGGAACAGACTAGATGAGGAAGACTAAAAACCAAACACAGCAGTCCAGTTATCAATAAACTCAAGAGCACCAACTATAAGGAAAGGACTCTTAATTGACAAGAACTACTGGAAAAACCTGAAGGCAATTTGGTAGACATTAAGTGTAGATCAGAATCTGACACCATTTTTCAAAATAAGCTCCAACTGGATACCCTACCTTGATATAATAGGACATAAACAAATTGGAAGAAAAAATTGGAAGAAAATGGAATGTATACAATTATTATTGGGAAGAAATCCTTAAGCAAGCAAGATTAAGAATCATGAAAGATCTTAAAAGATAGTTTGACAATTTGGATACCACAGAATTTATTTGTTTTGAAGTTTTGACGTGAATTTTTTTCTACATTGTAAACATTTACTGATTATACCCATTTCCTAAGAAGTCTCCTGAAATCAAGTAAAATAATTAAGCAAAATCCAACATTTTACATATGTAGAACCCCTCCCACATTGTACATATAAATGTATACATGCACCCACATATATAAACACATACACATATAAAATATATATATATATATATTTGTATAGAGGAAATGTGTTTTACCTGACTCACACATTTTTATAAAAAATTTATTTTCCTTTATTTTTTGATGGGATGGGGAGAAAATAGATTTATTTTTTTCAATATGGGGAGGAAGACTTGTATGAACTAATGCACAGTGAGATGAGCAGAATCAGGAGGACAATTTATATAATGACCACAATATTATATTTCCCCTCAAATTCTCTTCTCTTCTAAACTTTCCAACTTCTGTCAAAGGTACCAGCATCCTTCAGTCTCCTACGGCCATGACCTCAGCATTACTGTCAACTTTTTATTCTCCTTCAGCCACACATGCAATCATTTACCAAATCTTGCCACGTCTACTTTAACATCTTTTATATCCAACTATCACTCCTGCCTCAGACAGCTATTTCCTTGGTTTAGGTGTTCATCACCTCTCACTCCATTACTATAACATCCTCCTAATTGGTCTCTCCCCATCCTAGTCCATTCTACATACTCATCCCAAGTGATTTCCCTTAAAGGCAGATCTAACTATATCACCCCACCCCTCTACTAAATTAACTCCAGTAGCTCCCTATGATGTCTGGTACAAAATATAAAACCTGCCATTTGGCTTTTAAAGTCCTACATAACCCAGCCTCAACCTATTTTTCCAACCTCACTGGACATTACTCCACCTCTTGCCTTCTGTGAGCCAGCCAAACTGACCTTCTCATACACACCACTCCATCTTCATTTGCCGAGCCTTTGTACAGGTTGTCCATCATACCTGGAATGCCCTCCATTCTCCCCTTTGCCTCACAGAATCCTTCTCTTCCTTTTAGTCATAGCTTAAGCACTACATTCTCCATGAAGCTTCTCCTGATCCTTGTATCTGACAAATTTGCATTCATTTGTACTTATTCTCTTTATGTTTATCTGTATGTACTGATATAGGTCCCTATGGTCTTCCCCATCAGAATGTAACCTCATTGCAAGTAAGGATTTCTTTTGTTCTTTGCGTTTGAATCCGCAGCACCTAGCACAGAGTCTGGCACATGGTAAGTACTTAATATGTATGTGTTGATTGATGAATGACAACTACTTTCCAGTATCTCTCATGTGGAAGAAGGGTCTGACTTGCTCTGGTGACTGACACAAAAGGCAGATTAGGAACAATGGATAGAAGCAAGAGAGGAACAGATTTAGGCTCAATGTAAGGAAAATCATCATAAATGACAATATGATCTCCCTGGAAGTGTAATAGGCAGCCTCAGGTAATCCTCAATTCCCTTTTACTGGAGATTTTTGAGCAAAGACTAGACTACCATTTGTAGGGTATGCCGCACACAGCACCCTCCTTCAAGCACAGGTTGGACAAGATGGCTCCTGAGGTCTCTTTCAACTATGAAATTTGATGATTCTGTGTTTCTTTCAGTTTTTTCCCCTCTCCAATCTATTCTTCATACAACTTTCCAAGTAAACTTCTTAATTCACACCTATGAGAATGTGGCTTAGTTAGCTAAATACTTTGCTTACTGTTTCTGGAATCAAGTGTAAACACCAAACTCTAGCCCTCAAGGCCTTCCACAATCTAGTTCCAACCTATTTGCCTAGCCTTACTTCTCCCCATCACATACTCCACATTCCAGTCAAACTGGACTGTAGTGCTCCTTGTTCCTGAACTGCCTTCAGTTCTTTGCTCATGCCATACCTTATATGAATGAACTCCTCCTCCTCCCCAATTTCCCTTTGCCAACATCCCTCTCAAGGCCTAAGTCAGATGTCACTTCCTCCATAAACCCTTTTGTGGCATGTGTGTGCTGCGTCCACACACACATACACACACACACACACACACACACACACACACACACACACACACACACAAAGACACTTGTCAAATTTCTCCTGGTTAATGTCTAGACTTCTTTACATTCACATACTTTTTCCCTCCTCTCCTGCAATAATAATCGCTAATATCTAATGTCTCATATTTGTGCTTTGCACAAATTGTCTCATTTTATCCTCGCAACAATCCTCTGAGGTAAGTTCTATTCTATCCCTACTTTACAGATAAGGAAACTGAGGCTGAGAGAAGTTAAATGATTTTCCAAGGGTCACAAAAGCTAATAAATGTCTGAGTCTGAATTTGAACTCAAGTCTCACGGTCTTCAGGTTCAATCCTTTATCCACCATGTCATGTGGTATCCTATTAATGCCATGAAAGCAAGGCTTTTACCGAATTTATCTGTGCATCCCTAATGCCTAGCACAGCGATTTGTATACAGTAGCTGCTGAATCATTTTTGTTGAATTAATGAAAAAAATGAACATCAGATAATGAATATTGTTTTTAATTGTATCCATGTTTTTGTATCACTATATTTGTCGTTATAAAAATTTTTAATCATCTTTTGCCTATTAATGGAGTTTATTCCCCACCCCCTGCTCCCCACCCACTTCACAGATTGTAGCAACAAGTTGCTAGATTTGCTAATTATGCAAGTTTTTGTATAACTCAGCTATTATTCATGAAACATTCCTTTTAGAGAACAGAAATTCCTACTAAGCCAATATGGTTTTTCGCTCTTCTGATGAAGTACCACACCATGGCTAGTATCTATGGAAACACCTCTCCATAGACTTCAACTCTCTCTATTTCTCAATAAACAAAACCTCAAGAACAAAACATTGAAAATGGAGTGCCCAACTGATAAGAGAGGTGCCCATTTGAAAAGTAAAATTGCTTCACTGTGAAGCAATATCATCATGTCACTATTGAAAGAGTATGGCAGCTGTAGAGGTTTGTTCTGAAGGGTATATGCCAGCTTAGGACTATCAAAACCCTAAGAGACTTGAAAGATACATCTAATTCAAATCTCTCATTTTATACACAAGGAACTGAGTCTCAGAGAGGTTAAGTCACTCACCCAGCCAGAAGGGGGACATGTTTTGTTCATGTGAGGTAAGGAAAAGAAGCCCATGATTAGCAATCAGGAGATGTGGGTTCTAGTCCTGGTTCTGCAACTCACTAGCCAGGTAACAATGACAAGTCATATTATCTTCTGATGCCTCTGTTTCCTCATCTATAAAATGGAATAAAACTAGTATATATCTATGGTCTCTTCCAGCACTGATTCTGTAATTTTAGCCAGGTACTGATTAGTACAAATAATGAATTCCACAAAGTAGTCACATTATTCAGACCTGTACTGCATATTCTATTGGTCTACAACCAATTTTCATATTTTACATAATTATAAGTTCAAATTATGCAAATCTGAACAATGTATTTCTAGTAGAGATTATGAAACTTTTTAAAACAATAATAACATGAATTGGCAAGATGTCAAATTATACTGATATCTACAGAAATCTAATTCTTCTAAATGTAGAATACTTCATAAATTCTTAATGTATCCTCCTGAAAATTTCAATTCTCAGAAGGCAGAGGAAGAAAGAAGGGGAACTCTTATTCTGTACTTATTTTTGACTAACAAGGAAGAGAGTTGGTTGGAAATGTGGAAGTGACAGGAACCTTGGGAGACAGCGACCACATCAATTCGAAGTTTGTAATAACAAAGAAAGAGAACACTATACGTAGTTATACGTGTGTCCTAGACAATAAACAAAGCAAAACCAAACAAAAACCCCTGACTTCAAAAAGGAAAAGGCATGATCCCATGGCTAGAGATTCTAAAAAAGAACATGCCTCATCTGAGTCAGCTGATGCTGAAAAAAAAATTCTGACAATATGATCAGAATTCATGCCAATGAGGAAGAAAAGTACGAAGCACATAAACAAACCAATCTAGTTATCAAGTGATCTGTCTGATTAGCTCAGGCATTAATGGAAAATATAGAAAAGATCAAATGAGGAGCACTTCACCAAATATGAATATAAAAGGGTGATAACAAGCCTCTCAAAATAGTGTCACAAAGGCTATAGCACCATGTGAACTGAAGCTTTTGAAAAATGCTGCAGGAAATTTTTTAAATTATTTTAAAAGTTTTGGTAATAGGCCCACTGAGGAAAGTGTTAGCTACTGCTAATAGGTGATGGAGAAAAGGCAGAACTACTCTACTGCTATTTGGTACTAGCTCTCTCCAGCAAGAAGAATAATCTTCAAAATGGAAAACATAACAAGCAATATATGAAGGAAACAGCAAAGGTAAGGCGTTCCTTAGATAACTCCTAGCCATTTTAGCTTTGAATCTCCAGGATCAGATGAATTATGCACTAGAACGCTGAAGAAAACTGAAGACTGGACTTGGAAGTTTGAGTTAGGACAGTGCTGTGTACTAGTAGACACTTTTCTTAATGAGAGAGATGAAGAAATCAAGATCAGATATTGTATATAATGAAATGTTTATTAGATCTATAAATAACATAAAGCTGGGAAATAATGTGTTAGATGATAATAATAACTAAAGTGCAGCAAAGTGTTTTATAGACATTATCACATTTGATCTCACACAAATCCTGTGCACTAAGGACTAAAAGTATTATCATTCTCATTTTGTTGTTGTTGAGTCACTTCAGTCATGTCTGACTCTCCGTGATCCCATTTGGGGTTTTCTTGGCAAAGATACTGGAATGATTTGCCATTTCCTTCTTCAGCCCATTTTATAGATGAGGAAACCAAGGCAAACAGGGTTAAGTGACTTTCCCAGGGTCATACAGCTACTAAGTATCTGAGGCCAGATTTGAACTCAGGAAGATGACTTTCTGATTCCAAGCCCAGTACTCTTTTACAGATAAGGAAACTGAGACAGAAGGTGGTTAAATGATTTGCCCAAGTCATACAACTAGTTAAATCTGAGATGGGATTCAAATTGGGTCTTCCTGACTTCAAGTTCATCACCTTATGCCATTGGGTCTCTAAAAGATTTAAAAGTATTTCAGGAAGTTAAAATACTAGGAAAAAACCAATAAGATAAAATCTAATAGGCATGAATGCTTAGATTCACGAAATTAAATTTATAGTATAAAATGGGGATGATCTAACTTGGGAGCATTTCACATGAAAAACATCTGAAAGGTTTTTCAGTTAGCCATCAGCTGAACAGGAGAAGATTCAGCTGACAAAAGCACTTACCACCCTGCTTTTATGAACAGTATGAACCTCGTACCTTGATTGTGGCATCTGCAATGTAAGTTTTGGTCAAGCCTGAATCCCTGTTATAAAATATAAGATGACTGAAATTCAAAAAGACAATCACATTGGTTTTAATCAAAGCAGAACATTTACTGTTAAAAAAAAATAGGGGGCAGTCCCCTTGACAACAGAGTATCACCAGAACACAAGTTTTTATCTATTCATGTGTGCATTTGCCTAATTTGTCTGCTGTATTCATGTTGTTCTGATATAACCCCCCTAAAACAAGCTGTTAAGTTTAGGGAGCAGTGGGGGGTCCTGAGGCATATGAGTAAGGAGAGATTGGAGAGAGCCCTGATAGGATGCTAGCTCCATAGAAATAATTTGCAGTTGTCTCTTTAATAGCCATGTTCCAGACTCTGAAATGAGTCAGTCTCTTTCTTCTTGTCGCACAAGATATGGGATATGGGAAGGAGGAGATTGGACAATCCCAGTGGGAAAGGGAAGTGGGAGACAGGACAGTCCCATTGTATCTGCCCAACAGCAGCTTCTGAATGAGAAGAAGTTTCCAGCTAATGAGGGTTAAAAATGGTTGGTGAATTTCATTTTCTACACCCCCTTTCTTTCCATGGTCAGCTCAGAAAACGGAGAGCTGAACAGATTCTTGGAGGCCTTTCGCCTGTCTGCTTTCTCCCCATGAAGCGCAGTAAATAGATTTGTCTCTGGGCTGATAATTTGTCCAGAGGTCTGGAGCCTGAAGGATGAGCAGCTTCTGTTTAGGTGACCACTTCTTTATTTTATTATTTAGCCTGAATCCCTGCCTGACAATGGAGCCTGCCAGCAAAGATAGGATTGTCTGCTCTTTGGGCTCCAAGTCAATCCAGGTCAATTCAGTTCAACTAACAGTTCATTCAGTCTGCTCACTTAGGCTCCATGGATAGGGTGCTGAACTTGGGAGTCAGGAAGGACCAAGTTCAAATCCTGACTCCAACACTTACTAGCTATGTGACCTAGGACAAATCACTTAACCTATCTCAGGGGTAAAACAGAAATTATAATAGCACCTGCTTCCCAGGGATGTTGTGAGGATTAAACGTGATAACATATGAAAACACTCTGCAAATCTTAAAGGACTATATGTGTGTGTGTGTGTGCGTGTGTACATACATATGTGTGTGTATAAATATACATACATACATACATATATATATATATATACATATATATATATGTGCGCACCAGTTATTATTACTTTCCTAAGTGCTAGGTAATGGGAATACAAAGGTGAAGTACAAGATGGCCTCTGCCCTCAAAGAGTCTGTAGTCTAGTGTGTATGCTAAGAGAGGAGGGGAGGGGAGGAATGGGAGTGGATAGGATGTATAACCCCATGCTGCCTAATAGGGCAATCCCTCTAAGTTAGATGAATGAGAATCTTCTTTTCCTAACTCATGTGTATGTATGTATGTCCATATACATATGGGTAAGTATGTACTAGGCACCATATACAAGTGCATGATACATGCATACACACTCACTACTAGGCAATCCCTGTAAGTTATTCACAAGAATCTTCTTTTCCTAACAAATATGTTTGTATGTATGTGTGTACATGTAGTCACAAATCGTATAACAGGCAGCTTGGTGGTGCAGTAGAGGACCCTGGCCTGGAGAAAGGAAGATTTGAGTGTAAATCCAGCCTCGGATACTAGGCAAGTGTGACTCTGGGCAAGTCTTTTGACCCTGTTTGCCTCAGTTTCCTCATCTGTAAAATGAACCAGAGAAATGGCAAGCCACTCCAGTATCTTTGCCAAAAAAAATCCCAAATGGGGTCCTGAAGAATTAGACATGACTGAAATGACAAAGTAACAATGCAATCACGGTGTAGGTGAGCTCTCAACAAAGAAATCTAGGGAAATGTGAGGTGGTAGAGGTAATTTCTAATTAAAGGAATCAGAAAATTTTCTGTGGAGGAGAGACCACCTAAGCTAGGCCTTGAAGGACATTGAGCAACAAGGGACCTTGGAGGTTATCAAGTCCAACCCTCCTCAGTTTACAGATGGGGAAACTGAGGCTCAGAAAGATAAAATGATTTGCTCATGGTATAAAGGTAGTAAAGAGGCAAAACTGGCATTGGAAGTCAAGCCCTCAGATTCCAAATCCAACACTCAGATAGTGAGTGTTTAATAAGTGCTTGTCACACTGAATTGAGCAGGCACTCCCTTCATCGTAGATCTGTCTCTAACAATGTGGGATGGAGGTGAAGCCCTCAGAACCACTGTCCCTCAAGTATCCAGGGAGTGACCAACCAGGTCTAAAAGCCTCATGGCTACAGCTTGAGCTGAGCTGAACAGAATGAAGCAGCCAGATCAAGACCAGTAGAATGTCCAAGT
Organism: Pseudochirops cupreus; assembly: GCA_028627135.1. Lineage (NCBI taxonomy): Eukaryota > Metazoa > Chordata > Mammalia > Diprotodontia > Pseudocheiridae > Pseudochirops > Pseudochirops cupreus. Next base: position 487,295,995 of record CM053582.1, read on the forward strand.
GACATACGTAGCTCTACAGATTAAGGAGAAAGTGGAATTTTTGGTCACTCCAACAAAACTTAAACAATTTTGTGGCTCCATCAGTAAGACTCTGGGAATGGGGCACCAGAATCCTTCCTGCTCCAATTTTGGGATGCTATGATTCTACCCTATAAAGTCCATGGGAATAAAGGGCAGCTGTAACTCTCATGGGGGAGGGGGAGAGGTCGTTGGCAAGACTGTACAAAGGGGGCTCCAGTCACACAGAAGGGGGCTCCAGCCCCAAGAATGCGGACATCATCCTCATGTCTGGCTGACTTTATATAGTGTTGAGATGTTCTGGCAAAACTGTTCTGTACTGGATTTCCAGTCTTGAAGTCAGCAGTCTTCCCCTCCCCCCTTCCTCTCTCTCTCTTTCTGTCCTTCCCTCAAAGCCAAAACAAACAAACAGACTGCCTAATTGTTTTATTTTCTATACTCCAGTAACATATTGTTATGGTTTTGTACCATAACTAACTTTCAGGCTCTGGAATACGTATAATCTACAAAGTAGGTCAGGAAGAACAATTCTTTTCAATAGGCCAGGGCTGAACCTTTGTCAAGTGGCTAGATCTTTGACTTTTTATGGTCAATACATGGTTCATGCCACAACTGTTGCATCTTGCTGACCTCTGTCAAAACTCCCCCTTCTCCACCATCGATATTCTGCAGAGCACATCCCAAGAAAGGATTTTTAAAAATGCTTGTACCCTCTGTCTATAATCTGTGGTCTCCCACAATCTCCTGTTGCTGCCTGGCTGCTCCTTCCCAGCAGCTCCCCACATCTACACACTTCCTGGCAGGGAAAGGATCTTTGGAATGGGTGCCAGATGAGCAGGGTTCTAGTCTGGCATCTACCACTAAACTGCTTTGTGACTTTGGACAAGTCATTTCATCTATCTCGGTTTCAGTTCTTCATGTGTAAAATGAGGAAGTAAGACTAAGCCCTTCTCATATTCTATAATCTTATCAGTCTCTGGGCCTCAGTTTACTCCTTGGCAAAATGGGAAGTTGAACTAGGAAAATCTTTATAATTTCATTTCATTTGCAACTAATGACTAGGGGTTCTTAACTAAAACTAGGCTAAGTATAACTAAGGATCCTTACCTTTTTATGTTATGGACCGAATCACAATATTTTAAACATATAAGATATATTACATAAGGGATTTCAATAGAAAACAAATCATGCTGAAATGTAATTATAAAAATTACATACATGCATATACATACACATATATACATGCATACATGCATGCATGAATGCATGAATGCATACACAAGATCATAGGTCCCAGGTTAAGAACCCTTGGTAGAGTGACATAATTGTGAACTAGAAAAGACTTCTCAAGCAAATCTCTTCCCAGTTCAGTAACTTGGTTCTTTGACCCCATAGGCTTGGCATGATCTCTCTGTTCCTGAATCTCCCTAATCCCCTCAACCTAGTGTTAGTTCCATCTCCTCGAAGTGGCCTCTGACTCTGGTCTTCTTCTGTGCCTTTTATACTACTTAGAAAATCTTGCCTTGTATTATAATTATGTGTATATAATCACAGGTCCTAGGACCACAATGATAATTATTTGGGTTCTCATTTTATTCCTCATACTTTGTTGTAAGTTTCTTGATGACAGGGTCATCTCAGTATTGAGCAAATCGCTTAGCACAGAAACTTGCATGTAATGTACACTTGACAAATATTGGATTTGCATTGAGTAGGATACATAGTCAACAATCTTCATAGATTTTTTTATCAACTAGAAGACATTCAGTTTCTGCAATTTTATGTTCCAATTCTGTTCTATGTGCATTTGAAGAAGCTGATTTTTCACAAAATATGGTACATTACCAACAGGAACCCTACTAACTTCCTACTCAGGTGCCTCATGGTAACATGGAGGTAGATCTGGGTTTTTAAAGCAATGCCAGTAGAGCTCAAATTTTGGCAGGTTCCAACAAACTGGAGAGGTTTTAAAAAAGAGTCCAAGTACCAACAGCTTGTCTAAGTTTAGAGGTTCATCACCAGAAAGTAGGTGACAAGGTAATTTTTCTTTTGTCGCAGTAATTTATGCCTGTGAAAGCCCAAGTCAGTTGCTAAAGCTAGACTAGAACCATGGTTTCTCAGGTTATAATAAAGTGCTCAACTGGAAACAAAAAGGGCAGCGAAAGTTTCAAATAAGCACATATTCTAACCTTTTGAAGAGATTATAGTGGTGTTTGTTATGTGGGCCAAAGTTATCCAAATATGGGGTAAAAAGGAGTGAAGCTGAATGTAAGCTCCTTGAGGACAGGGGTAGCTTGATTACATACCCAGTGCCTAGCATGATACACTATATATGTATAGAAGGTGCTTAATAAATGTTTGTTGAATTATATTGAACTCTGTGAATATCCTTGTTTATTTGATGTCAATTAAATTATCAATTGCAAGAATCCTCTAGAGCAGGGATTCTTAACCTGGCATGCGCAGACTTCTTTCTTGTTTTGTTTTTTTTTAATATTTTGATAACTGTATTTCAATATAATTGGTTTCCTTTGTAATCTTATGCATTTATAATATTATGTAATCATATTATTAATTTTAAAACATTATTCTGAGGAGGGCTCCATAGACTTCACCAGAATGCCCAAGGGGTCCATAGCGCATGCACACATGCGCACACACACACACACACACACACACACCAAGAACCTCTGCTCTATAATATTATATAACACCAGAGCCAAAAGGGATATTAGAGGCCATCTAGAGACCAATGTCCTCATTTGCAGATGAGGAAACCCGACCCATAGAAAGGGAGTGACCTGACCAAGTCAGTGGCTAAACCTCGATCAACACCTTGATCTCAGGACTCTTGGTCTGGTGCGCACTCCTCTACATCACACAGTTTCAGTTTTCTCCATATTATCTTATTTCAACAAATAGGAAAAAGTCACGTTTAAGTAATCCTAGCAGCAGCTCAGCAGGAAACAAGAGCCCAGGTTTCTCTCCAAGCTAAATCACTAAACCCAGTCCCTACCCCAACGAGGAGAAACACACACACACACACACACACACACACGCATGCACACACACACATACACACACACACACACACACACACACACACACACACACACACACACACACACACACACACACCCTCTGGGAAGGAGGTGCCCAATGACTTGGAATATCAGTAACTGCCTATTCTAATTTCACTAGGCTGTGAAGATGTTTCCCAAAGCATTTGCCGTAAGGCTTTCTCCTGTCCCTGACAACCAAGTATTTTGTCCTTGTCTTGGCATGAGTATTTCTGCCTGTATAGATCTTGGGCTGCAAAACTGCCTGGAGTAAGGCTTCCTTTGACACTGAGTGGCAACTCTCTAGTCATTAGTGGGCTCATTCAGTATCTTCAATCCAACTGAAAATGGACTCCCTTCGTTTCTATGTACTGATCCTATCTTCTCTTCAGTGTAGTATGATTGGTTTGAAGCACCCTACAAACTCATTTTTACCAAGAACCCTACATTCATAGACTGAACTGTTCCCATAACTCCTTGCTTCTTCTTAAAGTAACTTAACTCCTACTTCATTAACCCCCTATTACTTACCTGGTAAGAGTAAAACTCCACTCAAGACGATCAATAATATGGCACCACCCTAACCTCCTACCTCATCTGGTCTGTTGGCTTATTATTTATATACCACATTCCATCATGCTTTTGCATATGCTGCCCCCCAACCCTGGAGCCCTGGAGTGTCCATTCTCTCTCTTTCTCTCTCTCTCTCTCTCTCCTTCCCTCTCTCCCTCGCTTTCTCCCTCTCCCTCTCTCTGTCTCTCTCTCTGTCTCTCTCTCTCTCCCCCCTCTCCCTCTTCCTCTCTTTCTCCCTCTTCCTCTTCCTCTCCCTCTTTTTATCCCTCCTCTTCCTCCTCCTCCCCTGCCCCCCGCCTCTGTCTCCTCCCTCTCCTCCTTACCTCTTTGAACCTCAAACTCCCTTAAAGACTCAGTTCAACTACTATCTCCTGAACAAGGCCTTTAGTAATTACCCCCTTCTTTGTTTTTAGGCTTCCTTCCTCTCTCCTTGAAATGATTTTGCAATTGTCTGTCTGTATATGTTTGCCCGTCATTAGAATAGTTGCTTCTTGAGGGCAGGGATTGTTTTGCATTTGTCTCCTTGGCACCTATCCAGGTGCTTGTCACCTAACAGATGTTTGATCGATGTTTGCTGAATTGAGTTGAAATGAAGAATGCCCAAACTATGCTGTACCATTGTATGGAGTGCTCATAGAACTGGTTTAGCAGGACATATGTCTTTTACAAACTTTGAAGTCAGATCATGAACTGGGCTCAGAAATGAACAGGAGGAAAAGAGAGGGCTGAAATGCCTTTGGGAAATTGCCCAGTATTTTTAGTGACCCCAAGCTTGCCCCTGAAACAAAAAGCTATCTTTTAAACATCCATATTCTTTCACTATAAATCACAGAAAATAGGTTTTATACAAAGATATCAGTTTTAATTTTAATCAACTTTACTGTAGGGTGACAGAGGTTCCTCTTTACAATGTTAATGATTTGGAAACAAAACTAATCAACCTAAAATGTGGAGGCAAGACAGTTCCAAACTGGGGAGACTGAAAGTTCAAATTCCAAGCTATGCTGCTGGAAGTACATAGAATCCCAAGTACTGCAAATTTAAAAAAATTCTCCTACACAATCCCAATTTACCTGGCAAGATCAGAATCCATGATCTAGGAGAATAAACCAGGGAAAGAACTAGCTCAATAGCATTTGATGTCAAAATCACCTGGATAGGGATTCTTAAATAACTATAAAGTCAAAAATACGACTTAAAAGGCCATCTCAATTTTAGGCTGAAATTAGACGCATCATATGTCCAGTTCATAGGAGGTAACAGCCCCTCTGCGCTGGGCATTGGCAAGACCACATCTATATAGTACACTGCCCATTTCTGGGTGGCATACTTTAAGAGGGAAATTGAGAAATTCAGGCATGTACAACGGAAAGAGACCAAAATGGTTATGGGTCTAGAAACCCCATTATTACCGAAGTATAATGGAAGGAATTGGAATGTTTAGCCTGGAGAAGAGAAGGAATGATGGTTGTCTAAGTAACTGAAGGTCTGTCAGGAGGGGCTTGTTCTGTACAGTTGCAGAAGGCAAAACCAAGACAAATGGGTTGAGGTTAATAGGATTTGGATTTTAGTGTAGGAAAAGGAAGAGCTTTATAGCAATTAAAGTAGCCCCCAAAATGGCTAATAATTGCTAGCATTTCTATAGTGCTTTAAGGTTTGCAAAGCACTTTATATGTGTTCACAACCCTGTGAGGTATGGGCTATTATTATTATTATTAATAGTAGTATTAGTACCATTTTAGAACTGAAAAAATTGAGGCTAAGAGTGACTCGCCCAGGATCACACAGCTAAATTAAGTGTCTGAGGCAGGATTCACATCCAGGTCTTCCTGATTCCAAGTCCAGCATTCTATCATTCCATCTCTTAACTATCTACTTATATATTAGCAGATAGAAGGAAAGAAGGAAGGAAGAAGGAGAGACGGAGGGAGAGAAAGAAAGAAAGAAGGAAGGAAGGAAGGAAGAGAGGGAGGGAGGGAGGGAAAGAAAAAGGAAGGGAGGGAAGAAAGGGAGGGAAGGAAGGAGAAACAAGAATTTATTAAGTGCCACAGGTACCTCCCTCACAGTCCTAAGTGCTTTACAAATATTATCTCAATAGATCATCACCATAACCCTTGGAAATAGGTGTTATTATTATTCTCATTTTACATTTGAAGAAACTGAGGCAGACAGAGGAGTCAGGTGATTTGCCCAGGGTTACAGAGCTAGTAAGTATCAGAAGATGGATTTGAATTCAGGGCTTCCTGACTCCAGGCCCAGTATTCTATGCACTATACCACCTAACTGCCTTAAATGAGGCTGAGAAACAGAGTGAGTGCAAGAAAGAGAATAAAAGAGTGAGAATGTGAGCATGAGAGAGGAGAGAAGTGAGGAGAGGAGAGGAGGCAATATGGCATAGCAAACAGAGAGCTAATGTAGTTAGAAAAACTTGGGTTAAAGTCCTGCCATTGATATAAACTGACTGTGATCCTGAGCAAGAAACTTAACCTCTCAGTGTTCATCCAAGGTAACTCTCTAAGATTTGATTGTCTTAGATTGATAAGCTATGATTTCGTCAGCCTAGAGAACTATAGATACAGAAACTCTTCCATCATTGTGACTGAGTAACTCCTCTGTAACTTTTGATCTTAAGGAATTTTCTGGATCCCCAGAGGTTCAGTGTTTTGCCCATGATCCCTTAAATATTCTGTCAGAGGAGAGGCAACCATGTCCTCTTGACTCCAAAGTCAACCAATCCATTCACGATGACATGTGCCTTTCAATGTTATTATAATGTAAACAATGGCAAACAAGAAAGAAACATGAAAGAAGAAAAGAGTTGGACATAGTAATGCAGACCCAAGGAAGAAGAATTAGAATAACCAGTATTTGGGGGGTTTGGCTTTTTTAAAAAAATATATATACATGTTTATTGATTTGTTTGTTTACTTTTAGTTTACAAGATTCAGTTCCACAATCCCTTGAGTTTCAGATTTTCTCCCCTCCCATCCCCCCCATGGTGGCAGGCAGTCATGTATAGGATCTGCAAATACTTTCCCATTAGACATTAGTCTGGTTGTAAAGAAGGGTTGTAACCGATGGAATGAACAATGGGAAAGAGGAAAGAAAACCAAATATGGAAAAGAAAGAGAGCGTGTAGTTTGCTTCAGTCTGCATTTAAACTCTGAATAACCAGTATTTGGACTGCAAGCGCTTGAAAAATAACAACTACAATGACCCTTTGAGAAACTGGTACCAGAAGTATCACTTGCATTTCAAAAATAGGTACCCGTCAGGGCTACTGAGACCAGATGAGTTGGATAAGGCCACAGAGGGGGTAAGTAGCAAAACTGAGACTTGAACTCACGATTTCTGACACCCAGTCCCAGTCCCCTGTCCTCTGCTCTGAGCTTCCCCCTTGCATTTAAAATAGTGTCCTGAACTCAGGACTGGCAGCAAGTAATGGAAATCACAGGAGATCAGGATACACAATCAGGAAATACAGAAACCTGAATCCTAAATCTTTCAGTTCTGGTGACTTTCTATGTTGATGCACACGGTAGACTGGAAAGAGTAGCAGACTTTTAATGGAACGCTCTATTAAAGAAATTATGTTCACTGAAATATTCATTACATCTGAAATTATTCCTTTAATAATCAAGAAAAAAAGTCATTTCTGGCATAAGAGAAATCAATTGAAAAAAGACAGGTTTGAAAACCTCCTCAAATACTTTTTCTCCTGTAGCAACTCACTTAACCAGGGGTGGGGAACCTGTGGCCTCAAGGTCACATGTGACCCTCTAGGTTCTCAAGGGCAGCCCTTTGACTTAATCTAAACTTCACAGAACAAATCTCTTTAATAAAAAGATTTGTTCTGTAAAACTTGGATTCAGTCAAAGGGCTGCACCCAAGGACCTAGAAGGCCACATGTGGCCCTGAGGCTGCAGATTCCCCACTCCTGGTCACTTAACCTTTCTAAGCCTTAATTTTCTCATTTGTAAAATTAGCGCAATAATACCTATATAATAACAGAAATAATAGTACTTGCTTCACCCCACCCCTGGTCACTTAACCTTTCTAAGCCGTAATTTTCTCATTTGTAAAATTAGAGCAATAATACCTATATAATAACAGAAATAATAGTACCTGCTTCACCCCACCCCTGGTCACTTAACCTTTCTAAGCCTTAATTTTCTCATTTGTAAAATTAGAGCAATAATACCTACATAATAATAGAAATAATAGTACCTGCTTCCCATCACAGCATGGTTGTGATGATCAAATGAGATAGTTTATGTAAAGGTTATAATATAGATAAAAATTATATAAAATAAAATATTTATATATTATATAAAGGTTAACCCTATAGCTTTATAGAAACTCAGTTTTTAAAAAATATATCAATTTATCTAGACAAATCCCAAAATACGTTCCTTCTTTAGCTACATTAACTTGGACTTTAGTATATGCATTCATTGGATAGTATAATGCCTTTGATTTTGCATGTGCAAGGCAAAAGGCCTTTGATTCAAGTATCTTACTTTGGGCAAATATTATTCGGGTAAATACCATGAAAGTTCTTTTGTTTTCATTGTGGGTAGGGGTGAGAGCTACATTATCTCAAGACAGTTTTATTTTATCTGTTGAGCCTTGGTCTAAATTAAAGCAATACCATTTATATTTTATAACTCAAGGAAGAAATACAAAAATTATTGTAATCCCCAAATTAAATCATCATTGCAGATGAAGGAGAAAAATAATTAGACTTCCACTCCTTTAATAATGCTTCTTTCAAGCAAAATGTATCACTGTTCAGTTCTTTCCTTTGAGACTTGGGAAAGGGATGTCTATGCAGTCCTCCCCACCCCCAGCAAAGCGGCAAAATGAAAGCATCTCCCTGAGAACTGCTCTGATTAATGAGTAACTGGGGATTAGACTGTGGGGTGTTAGATAATCAAATGTCAAAGTGAGGCTTTCATTACGTCAATAAGAGGTGTAGAGAAAAAGACTTCACATAGAGGGTAGGATGTTGGAACTGAATGAAAGATTTTAAGAGTCTGACTCCTCTTTTATTTTTCCTTAAAGGAGTGGCAAAGCACAACAATTTGAAGGTAGCAGTCATTTAACAAATGAATAAGATGAACTGAATTGATGCCTAGTGGGAAACTGTGATTTCAGGGTGGGGCAGAGAACAAAGTTATAAAAAATGGGGAGTAATATAATGTCGGGGCGGGGGGGGGGGGGACCCTGTATTCCACACCCGTAGTCCTCTACTCTCAAATGATGCCTTTGCCCATCTCTTTTCAAGTCAGAATTGATCATCATAATGACCTAGTGTTCAGATTCACTTAATTTTTATTTTCACTTCTCTTATTTTAGTAAAATCAGCTATTTCTCCTTTTACTATTCCAATGTTTCTCTGGGTTTTGCATAACTATGAATATCTTTTCATATGGGCCAATAATATTATATTATGACATTAAAGGACTATCCACAGAAGCAGCGATGAGAACCAAGAAGGAAGGGAATTCAAATACTGCTCCTGCTCCTGGTACTTACTCTCTGTGTGACCTGAGATGAGTCATTTAACCTTTTTTTTTTTTGCTTCAGTTTCCTCATCTATGAAATTAGGTGTTTGTGTGATGAGGAGGAAAGATTTTAAAACGAAACAGGAGGTAGAAATCATAAAAGGTAAGATAGACAAGCTGGGGCGAAGAGAACTCTGATCAAAGCAATTACTGACCATGTCTCCAAAAGACCTGAATGGGCATCACCTTGCTCAAAGTGAGAACCTTAAAAGACCTTAGCTATTGCATCCTGAGTCATCTCCAGTGGTTCTGATCATATCAGGCCACTGGCCCCAGATGGATCTCAAAGAGAAAGTGAGGCTAGTGACTTTGCACAGCCCTCTCTCACTCAAATCAAAGTCAACTGCAAGTCATGTCATCATCTCCCTAATGTCATGGTCCTCTTTGAGAACAAAGGACAAACCATATACAATGGTGAAGCATCTCCTGTCACGTCCTGACAGAAAAGTGATGGACTCAAGGCACAGAAGGATATGTGTGTGTATATATATATGTATGTACATACACATAACTACACACACACATACACACACACATATATTTACAATACACACACCTCATATAAAGATATATAGATATATATACATACACATATATATTTACATACTCGTCACAAGGGCTTTTTTCCCTCTATTTTTAAGGGGGGGGGAAGGGTTAGTAAAGAGGAAGCAAAAAAAAGAATTTGTTTTGTTTGGTTTGGTTTTTTGAGGGGAGGAACGAAAGGCAATTGGGGGTAAGTGACTTGCCCAAGGTCACACAGCTACAGTAAGTGTGTCAAGTGTCTGAGGCCAGATTTGAACTTAGGTACTCCTGACTCCAAGGCTAGTACTCTATTCATACCACCACCTAGCTGTTCCTGAATTTTTTTTTAATATTCAGAAGAGAATTCAGAAAGAAGCACAGACAAGCAGGACAGTTTTGAAAGTGATGTATGGAATTTGCATATGCTATTTTTTTAAACACAAGTGATACAAAATGGAGGTTCATGTTTTCACACACATTTTTCTTTTTTCTGTTCTGTTGTGTTTATGAAAATGTTCTTTTTTAAAGTTAAAGTTCAAAAGAAAAATTTTCTATTTTAATTTTTTAAAAACCCACCTTTTGTCCTGCTCTTCTCCTAAGAATTTTCCAAGACAACAAGACTTGTGTATGTCTTTTTTCTGTCTGCCTATAGGTAAGTTATGGGTTCCCAACTATTTTGTGGTCAATAAATCAATCAAGAAACATTTATTAAGCATCTACTATGTGTCAAACATTGTGCTAGGTGCTAAGAATACAAATACAGAAGTCCCTGCCCTCAAGGAGCTTACATCAAATCAGACAACATATTTATATAAGTATACACAAGATAGGTACAAGGTGGGGTGTGTGTGTGTGTGTGTGTGTGTGTGTGTGTGTGTGTGTGTAGGCAGAGGAAGGCATTAGGTGGTAGCAAGGACAGAAAAGACTTCCTGCTATAGATGGTGAGGCCCATTGTCCATTCTATTTCCTCTCTAACACACAGAATGAGGCCACTGAAGGACAAAAAGTTCCGAGGAGAACTCCTCAGGAGTCCAAAGACATGATACTCAATTCTGTTCTTTCTTTTTTTATTGAGATATGCCTCCCCTCCAAATGAATTTTATGAACTTAAGAATGTGGATGGAAGATGGTGGAGAAAAGCCAGGAAGTTGCCTGAGCTTTCTCCAGTCTCCCTCATAAATAACATTAAATCAATCCTCTAAATGGATTCTGGAGCAACAAACCTACAAAAAGATGGAGTGAAACAATTTTACTGCTTAAAAGTCATGAAATAGGTTTAAAAATGAATGAGAAACAGAAAAGAGCCCTGATCATAGAACTATGGCAACAGGGAAGATCAAAACACAAACTCAGAAAAGGACAATGTCAAAATGCCTACATGTGAAATCTCAAAAGGGAAGGTGAATTGGTCTCAAGTCCAAAAAGCATTCCTGGAAGAGTTCAAAAAGGATTTTAAAAATCAAATAAGAGAAGTAGAAGAAAAATTGGGAAAAGAAATAAGAGGTATGCAAAAGAGGGTCAACAACTTGGAAAAGGAAGGAGAAAAATTGACTGAAGAAAAAAAAATTCCTTAAAAAATTCAATTGGGGGCAGCTAGGTGGTACAGTGAATAGAGTACTGGCCCTGGAGTCAGGAGACCTGAGTTCAAATCTGGTATCAGACACTTAACACCTACTAGCCATGTGACCTTGGGCAAGTCACTTAATCCCAATTGCCCTGCCTTCCCACCTCCAAAAAGCAAGCAAGCAAGTAAGAAAGAAAGAAAGAAAGAAAGAAAGAAGGAAAGAAAGAATTTAAAAATACAACTGGCTGAATGGGGGGAAAAATCGACTGAAGAAAGCAACTTTTTAAAAAGTGGAATTGGGCAAATGGAAAAGGAGGTACAAAAGTTAACTGAAGGAAATCCTTAAAAATTATATTTGGCCAAGTGGAAGCTAATGACTCGATGGGACATCAAGAATCAATCAAATAAAATCAAAAGAATGAAAAAAATAGAAGAAAATGTAAAATACCTCATTGACAAAACTACTGACCTGGAAATTAGATCCAGGAGAGATAACTTGAGAATTTTTGTGGTACCTGAAAGCCATGATCAAAAAAAGAGCCTGGACAGCATCTTTCAAAAATTATCAAGGAAAATTGTTCTGAGAGCCTAGAACCAGAGGGCAAAATAGTCATTGAAACAATCTACCAATTACCTCCTAATGGAGATCTCAAAATAAAAATTCCCAGGAATATTGTAGCCAAATTCCATAATTATCAAGCCAAGGTGAAAATACTGCAAGCATCCAGAAAGAAGCAATTCAAATATCAAGAAACCACAGTCAGGATTACACAGAATTTAGGCAGCTTCTACATTAAAGGATCAGAGGGCTTGGAACATGATATTCCAGAAGGCAAAGGAATTTGAATTACAACCAAGAAGCAGCTACCCAGTAAAATTGAGCATAATCTTTCTGGGAAAAAGATGGATATTCAATGAAATAGGGAACTTTCAAACTTTCCTGATGAAAAGACCAGAGGTGAACAGAAAATTTGATCTTCAAATACAAGACTCAAGAAAAGCATAAGAAGGTAAATAAGAAAGAAAAAACATGTTATTCAATAAGATTAAACTGTTTACATGTCTATATGGGAGGATGATATTTGTAACTCTTATGAACATCTCTATTAGGGCAGTTAGAAGTATACATAGACGGAAGGTGTAGGTATAGGTTGACTCTGATGTAATGTCACAAAAAATCAAGGGGTGAAAAAAACAACTGCACTGAGAGAAGAGGAAAGGGGAAGGCATAGTGGGGTAAATTAATCACATGAAGAGGTACAAGAGGCCTTTTACAGTATAGGGAAAGAAGGGAGTGAGTGAGCATTGTTTGAACCTTACTCTTATCAGATTTGGCTCGAAGAGGAATAACACACACATGTAGTTGGGTATAGAAATTTATCTTACCCTATAGGGAAGTAGGAGGGGAAAGGGGAAAGAAAAGGCCATGGCTGATAGAAGGAAGGGCAGATTGAGGGAGGTGGTGGTAAGGAGCAAAACACTGGTGAGGAGGAACGGGGAGAAAGGAGAGATAAAAGTATAAATGGGAGGAAATAGGATGGATGGAAATACACAGTAATCATAACTATGAAGGTGAATGGTATAAACTCTCCCATAAAACAGAAGCAGATAGCAGAGAGGATTAAAAATCAGAATTCTGCAATATGACGTTTACAAGAAACACATTTGAAGCAGAGAGACATACACAGAGTAAAGGTAAAAGACTGGAGCAGAATATATTCTGCTGTGAATTTTTATAGTCAGTGTTTCTGATAAAGGCTTCATTTCTAAAATATATAGATAATTGAGTTTAATTTATAAGAATGCAAGTCATTCTCCAACTGATAAATGGTCAAAGGATATGAACAGGCAGTTTTCAGATGAAGAAATTGAAGCTATCTATAGTCATATGGAAAAATGCTCCAAATCACTATTAATTGGAGCAATGCAAATTGAAATAACTCTGAGGTTCCACCTCACATCTATCCAATTGGCTAATATGACAGAAAAGGAAACTGATAAATGTTGGAGAAGATATAGGAAAATTGGAACACTAATGCATTGTTGGTGAAGTTGTGAGCTGATCCAACCATTCTGGAGAGCAATTTGGAACTATGCTCAAAGGAGAACCAAACTGTGCATACTCTTTGATCCAGCAATATCACTACTAGGTCTGTATCCCAAAGAGATCATAAAAAAGAGAAAAGGACCCACATATACAAAAATATTTATAGCAGCTATTTTTGTGGTGGCAAAGAATTAGAAACTGAAGCGATGCCTATCAATTAAGGAATGGCTGAACAAGTTGTGGTATATGAGTGAAATGAAATACTACTGTGCTATAAGAAATGATGAGCAGGCAGATCACAGAAAAACCTGGACTTACATGAAGTGATACTGAGTGAAGTGAGCATAACCACAAGAGCATTATACACAGTAACAGTAACATTATGTGGGGTGGCTACAGTGAATAGAGCACCAGCCCTGGAATCAGGAGGACCTGAGTTCAAATCCAGCCTCAGACACTTAACACTTACTAGCTGTGTGACCTTGGGCAAGTTACTTAACCCCAACTGCCTTGCTCTCCCTCCTCCAAAAAGCAAACCAAAAACAAAAAAACATTATGTGATAATCAACTATAATAGACTTAGTTCTTCTCAGCAATACAGTGATCCAAGACAATTCCAAAAGGCTCATCATAGAAAATGCTATCCACATCCAGAGAAAGAACTATGGAGTCTGAATGTAGATTGAAGCATACCATTTTCACTTTTTTGTTTTTTGTTTTTTTTCCTTTCTCATGGTTTTTCCCTTTTGTTATGATTCTTTTTTCACAAGATGACTAATGTGGAAATATGTTTAACACAATTATACATGTATAACCTATATCAGATTGTTTGCTATCTTGTGGAGAGAAGAGAGTGGAGGAAGGGAGGGAAGAAAATTTGGAACTGAAAATCTTATAAAAAAAAACAATGTTGAAAATGATATTTACATGTAATTGGAAAAAATAAAAAACTATTAAGTGAGAGGAAAAAGAATGTGGACGGAAAAGCTGAATATAAAATCACTGCAGTATGTGTGAGCATGCAGGGAAGAGAAAGACAAGGAAGGCAGTCTGGTCTACTTAGTTGATTATGCCTGGGTTATGAGTTGAATAAGAGCTCACATGTCCCTAGCTTTTTAGTTTACAAAGCACTTTCCTAACAACTCTGAGTGCAAGTATTATTAGCTTCATTTTACAGATGTGGAAATGGAAGCTTAGAAAGGTGAAATGATTTATGTATAGTCACCCAGATCATAAACGTCAGAGCTGTGATCTCAGTCCAGGACCCTTGGTAGCTTTTAAGGGAAATCTGATTCCCAAGGCCACAGACTCCATCCCCAAGTCTAGCAACCTCATAAAAATGGGTCCTATTGGTTACAAACTGGGTTTCCAGGTAAGAGAGGGTTGATGGCTCAGCACAAAACCAGTCATTCATCCATTCAATAAACATTTGCTGAGCATGTAGTATGTGCAAATTCCAGTTTTTCAAAAGTTCAGTGAACACTAATGTTCACTAGCAAACATTTCACACGTTCTTTGAGATCTGGATCAAAGGTTTAAAAAAAAGAAACCCACAACATTGAATGAGGGTACAAGGAAGAATAAAAATCCTGATCTTCAAGGAGTTTACCAGGAAACAGCTTCAAAGGCGCATCTCTATTAATAGTATGTCAATGGCCCTTCATCTTCATTTATGAAGGATAATCTATCATGACTGTTAAGACATTATCTCATTACTGTGATTTGAAGGGTAAAGATTTTGATTTAATTTTTTAAAGAGACTTTTTTCTTTTATAAAAAGCAGAAATAAAGCAGTCTGTTTTTCTCATTACCTAATTCTGTTAATAAAGGGGGGAGGGGCAAGGAGCACTTTATCCTCTTGGTAAGCAGACAGTTGTATTTCACCACTGAACACCTACTTTATTTATTTAGCTATGCTGCATTTAATCTTACATCCTGTCTGCTGGGTGTATCCGGCACTGGGGATCTCTGGGCAGTAAAGCCGTAACAAAGTGGGACAGCTTACTAGCCACCAGCCAAAAAAACAGGAAATTTGATGACATTGTTCAGTGAGCAGACGTCAGCAGAGAGGGATACAAGAGTAAACAGCTTCCTAGCCGCCCGCCTGCCTGCCTGCCCGCCTGGGATAAGTGGGTCGCAACTACTGGAATTCCCGTGATGGCTCTTGTATTTTGCATGAGCATCAGTGCCAAAGTGACATAATGTTTCAATTCGCAGCTCGGGAAGCACTCTGAATAACCACTTAGTGTGCCTCGTCGTGTCTAGAAGGAAACAATTGTTTGGAAAGCTGTCTTCAAGAACAGCTCTTGGATTTAGACCCTCAGGTATAGGAAGGAAAAAAGAATAATGAAGTCTGGGGTGTGAGTGTCCCACCAGCATATTCAGGGGGGACATTCGCAGTTACATGTGTCCATATTGATTTCAATTGGCCTCGGATGGAAATATTTATATTTCGATTTGGACTTCTTCTGCATTACATAACATCTCACAGGACAGTAAGGGATAGGGCAATGAGTACTGGGCTCTGTTACTGAGTCACTATGTGACATCCTCTCTGGCCCTCAGTTTCCTCTCCTGTAAAACAAAAGGATTTTATTATATGATCTCTAAGGTCTCCCCCATCCCGATCTAATATTCTGTGTCCCTTCTATGACCTATGGAATTAGGATGTTATAGCAAGCGGTGAGAACATTTATTTGGATTCTAATCTTGTGGATGCCTGACCAAAATGAGCTGAAATTATTTTTACCTAGAAGTTTTGATGACTCACATCCCAGAGCTATTAAAAAAAAAAGAGGAAACCTAAAATTTTAGTGTCTCAAATACTGCTCTTTCAAATTAGTTTAGGCAACACTTAATCATTCATAAACAGTAATTATACACCACCTTGCATTTACATAGCGTGCTATATTTCCCAAAGTGTTTTCACATATATTATCTTATTAAAGAATGAAACTGGATTCATGGTACACGTGGAAAAAAGTGGATTTGGGGCCAGAGAATGTGGATTGAAATCTCAGCTCCGTGTGGGCAAATAAATCACTTTACCTCTGGACCTCTGTTTCCTTATCTGTAAAAGGAGGGGCTTGTACTATGATCCCTGAGGTCCCTTGCTGCTCAAAAATCAATTGTTCTTAGATTCTATGACTAAAAGAAAAGAATTTTATTCCAAAGAGCATGTCACAAGGACCCCTGATGCAGGATGTTATCAGTCTAGTTTCCTCAAACAGGCAAGTTGCTAAGTTTGGCACTAATGTTGATGTCAGCCTTTTTTTCACCCAAATTCCTTCTTCATGGGAAGACGCTATGCTATTTAGAGTTAAACCTACACAGATCTAGGGATTATCGGAAGGCCCTAGCAAGGCTCCTAGTTCCTTCCTGCCACCCATTCTGATTTTTCCTTAGCCACCCCTGCACCTCCCATCCTTCCCTAGCTGGCCTCCAGCAGCCCCCACCTTCCTTTCTGTGATGGAAGAGATACACTGTAATGTGCCAGAAAGAGTACTAACCCAGGAGTTGGAAGCCTTGGGATTCTACTCCTGGCCCCTCCACTAACAAGCTCCTTGGCCCAATGGTTCATTGTTTTCTTTGAATCCCCAGGCCTAGCACAGTGCCTGGAACAAGGTATGAACTTAATAAATGCTTATTGAATTGATTAAACAAGTTGCATAGTTTGATACAAATTGTTTAATCTCTCCAGTCCTTATCTGCCAAATGAAGGGTTGGGCGAGGGATTTTAATCAGATACGAGACACACTGGTGCATCCTTTTCACCCCCCTCTTCTCTTCTCTTTCTCTTTTCTCTTCTCTAATCCCTTCCCTTCCCTTCCCTTCTCTTCTCTGTTACTTTTTTTCTCACAAAAATCAACTGAGCAAGCAAAGCTTGTCAAAAGTCTATCTACATTTACTTTCCAATCAATCTCAAAGACCAAAGGGGGAGTTAGGGAAGGAGCTGAGCACCAAGACCAAGGTCTAGTGAATGGAACACCTTCTTTTTACTCATAGCCCATGCCCTGAAGGAGGCAACAGGACCACAGTTCTAGAGCCAGACAACCTCAGAGGTCGTCTAGTCCAATCTCTCATTTGACAGATGAGGAAACTAACCCAGAAGTGATCCAACCTCGCTAGATTTCAGTTCATCTGCAGATTGAAGGTCTTGACCTATATGACTTCTGATGTCTCTTCTGATCTTTTGATGACTTTTTATCCTAGATCAAATAAATAAGTCTAGAAGCATTTTGAAAACTACTCAAATTTTACTTTTTTAAACAATAAATTTCAAACGACCCCCAGTCCTGTGATTTTGGTACCACGATTCCTTGAGAGCAAAGGATCATATCATAATTGGAAAAGAAAGCCTTGAGATGATCTAGCCTACCCTCCTCTTACAGACGAAGAAACTGAGACCTAGAGTGAGGAGGTGCCTTGCCCACGGTCAAACAGGTGACAGGAAGTAGAACTGGGATTAGAACCCAGGTCTTCCTCCTTCAGATACATCACTCTTTACAAGGCACAATGATCATCAACAATGTCTAAAGAAATAGATAAAGATACCTACATTAGTAGTTTGTGGAATTAGATTTATTTCAGTCCAATCCAATAAACATCTATGAAAGAGTCTGTTTTATGTAGAGAAGTATGAGCATTCAAACATGAAATAAGGCTGTTTGCTACAAACACAAAAGAAGTACAAAACACAGTCCCCACCCTCAAGGAATCTGTAGTCTAGAGAGGGAGTTAAGACATGTCCACAAATTAAATTAAATAAATACAGTGTGACTATGCTATTTGGGTTCAAGAGAAGGGAGAGAAGATCTCAATAAATTTCAAACAATGGAGTCGACTGCAAAAGAATTTCCATCTACTGGGCTAAAAAGGCATTCCCGCCGAAGTAAAAAAGGCACTGGATGGATGAACCTGGGGTCTAGTCTGGGTTCTGCCACTAACTCTGTGTATGATCAAAGATGGAGAAAATTATAGGAATGCTAGAGTTGGAAGAGACCTTAGAAACCATAGCCCAACCCTCTCATTTTACAGATAAGGAAACAATTGAGTCTTGCAATAAAGAAACATGAAGGAGGGAAGAATGAGCTGACTGATAAATTCAAAAGATGTCCTACTCATATTTTTTCATTCAGAGATTTTTTAATTTCTGTTTTAACTTTAGCAGACAGGGAAAATAAAACTAAGATAACTAAGAGATTTATTTCTTATTAAAAAAAAGAAAACATGGATAAGTAATGTTCAAAAACTAGGGTTCTTGAGGTCCTTAGAGTTTAAAAAAAAATTAAACTCCTCAGATTCATTCATCATCCGATTCTTATGATCTATATTTTCAGAGTAACAAGAAATTCTTTGGTCAGAATTATTACCATTTTAAATGTTAACATCTTTCAATACAAAGTAGAATGCATCATATGATATATAAAGCATTTTCATCAGTAGTCTTATTTTTTAAAGTAATATTTGTGTTTCTTTCAAAGTTCCTCTTTGAAGTCTCTTCTCTGTTTCCAATTCTAAATATTAAGTGTTGGTACCAGGAGATCAAGGAGCAATTATCTACCCAACATCCAAAGAATTTTAATTTGAAAAAACATATTCATGAATAAGTCTTATTTAGACTACAACAACACTTTTAGAAGGAGGTCTGAAGTCCACAAAGTTGACCTGATATTTACAACTTTGAAAAATCCAGAAATACATGAAGGCTAAGTTCTTTCCCATTTTAAAAGAGCTCTTGGGAGAAAGAGGAAAGAGATCTGTTGCCTCTACAGTTTGTCCAATTACCAAAGGGAATGGGGCTGCTTATGGGACTAGGCACAGTAGAAAGCTTTGTTTCCATAGAGATTATGGCAGGGCTGAAATTAGACCTTAAATTAGAATATTCCTCTTTGAATTGAGAAATGATCTTTTTGTGTAAATGAATAGTGTATTCAGCGTGAATAAAGCTTCTGCATAGTTCATTAGCCCTGCTGATGTCATTTCCTCTTTGTTATTTCTGTAATAATTAATAACCCAAGCACATTGACAGAGGCCATAAATAGGAATGTATGCCCTGAAAACTTCACAAGTGTCTGAAAACACAGGAAACAACCTATTTCTTCTGGGCACATAGAAGAAAATATTGACCTCAAACTATCCACAGCTACCACAGAACAGGACTTCAAAAGGCTTTTTCCCACCTTACAAACTTCTTTTACAAACATTTAATTTAATTTGTATACTGGCAGCATTCTAAGGGTTTGTGATAATCATCATATTTTGCAAAGGGCAAGGGTCAATTCTGTGGAACAGAGGTCAAGAGATGCTCCCTTCAGAGACTCTTATGACCTGAGGACAGAGGTCCCCAAAGTAGAAGAACGAGGGACCATTTTTTACCGCCAGAGTCTGGTATTTTAAATTTATATTGTTGCCTTTCAATATGAGATGTTTTGTATGGATGCCACTCTTGGCATGAAGACATAAATCCAGAGCACAGAGAAGCCAAGAAAATTGGAAAGCTCATTTCCAAAGTGACTGAAATGGAGGGCAATACCCAGAAGTCCCATCGGCCCATGTCATTATGAAAGCTACAAGATTTTCTCCTGTCAGTAAAGTTCCCACAGGGACTTTCTAAGAGGAGGAAAAATGGACTGATATCTTCTGATTTTTCAGAGGGTGAAAATGTGTCAGATTCTTGACATGCTTCATACACAAGTCTGGTGCCTGCTTTATTTGGCTTTCACTCACTGAATCCAATAAATCTGAAGCATTCACAGAACAAAGAAATGGAAAGGGGCTTGGTGATATGCTATATTTCAGTATCCTGCTTTACCTCCTAAGCCTTTTCTGGCAGATGAATATCTACCTACTCTGTTCACAACAGTCTCTAGGGAGGAGATGCAATCCTCTCTCCTGTTACACTCTGCCCATCCTGAATATACAAAGAATTTCCTATCAGAAAAGTGACAGAGAATGATATTTTTGCCCTGTTATGCCTCTGGTCACTTCAATGGTCCATCATTAAAACACAAGGTTTACTTATGAGTCATTGAAATGTTGGAGGTATAGCCAAGAGTTTTAATTTCAGTTTTAAAGTTATGGTTAATTGTTTTCCCTCTGCTTAAAATCTAACTAACGCATCATTGGTTTTTCTCACATAGGACTGAGGGCTGAGAGTATAACTACAGAGGCAACTACAAGAGATTCAGTCTCTTTCCCTGTTTCAAAAGAAAAAAGAACAGAAATTTTAGGATGACAATCTCCCCCCCTTCCCCCCCGCCAAAATCATCTCAAGTAAACAAATACAGACATTTATTAAAATAGGAAAAATCATCAGCAACTAAATGTAAAAATTTTGAGGATTTTATGTTCTAACACTGGATTTTTGAATCAACATGTACATGAAATTTTGAAAAAGACTTCCTATAGGCAAGAGAGAGAGAGAGAGAGAGAGAGAGAGAGAGAGAGAGAGAGAGTCAGAGACAGAGAGACAGAAAGAGACAGAGACAAAGACAGACAGAGATAGAGGGAGAGATAAACAATATGGGAAATTCACAGCCTTCATATAACTATGTAAGGATTCTAATGTTATTTCAATAAAATAATGATTCTGCTTGAAACCAATTTCATTGAAAATGAAAAGAAGTTATTCCCCTTGGAAATTTACTTAAGAGAATAGCAGTTTTAGTGAGGCATACTAAGACTATCCCATCCCTTGCAAGGGAGTTGTTAGTCTATAATTTCAATTTAACAAACATTTATTGACTAAATATATGCCCAGTAGCATAGTGTACTGGATAGAGAATTGACCTCAAAGTCAGGAAGGTTGGGTTCAAATTCTGACTCTGACATATACTAACTGGGTGGCGAAGAACAAATAACTTTTCAGTGCTCCGGGCAATGCTATCAGATTCTATCAGTTGCAAAGAGGATGCCCATCTACATTGGTGGAATAAATACTTCATTGGTTGCTCCCTACAACAATGAAGTCATTGGTTAAGTCCCTATCCCTATTCCTATGTGCCAGGCACTGAGATGGGAGCCTGAGGATGTAAAGATGAAAAATGCTAGTGTCTGATTTCAAAAAGCTCACGTCTAACTAGGAATGGGGAGGAAGTGATACACCATGTATATAAATATGACACATAAATAGAATGTGATACAGGAAAAAGAGAGATCCAAGCAAAGTATTCCAAGAAAATCTAAAAGAGAGATAATTTGTAGCTAAGAGGGTTGAAGGAAGGTTCAGTGGAAGATGGTACGTCAGCTGGGCTTTGAAAAATTAAGATTTCAAAAGACAGGAAAACACAGAGGGAGCATGTTCCAGGCACAAGAGTTGTTTAAGCCATACATAGTTCATGCTAATATACAGGTGACAGTAGATAGGATATAACTGGAGAACATGTATCTAGTCAGCCCAGTTAGCTCAAATGTAATGAATATAAAGAGGACTAATGTGAAGTAAGATTGGAAGAGAAAGCAAGAAATCAGGTTTTGGAGGGCCTTAAATTACAGACTGAGGAGTTTGTATTTTATTCTAGAGGTAATAAGCAGCCACTGAAGATTTTCGAGCAGGAAAATAACAAGGTCAGACTGGAGCTTTAAGGAAGAAATTCCACTTTCTTCTGATACTCAACCAATCCTTCCTCCTCTATGCTCCCTTGCCCTTTTACTAGTTTCACAGACCTGTGCTGACCATATGACCAACTTTGGTGGATTCTGAATCACTAGGCACACTGGGGAAAGAAGGTCACAAGGATGGGATCTTCAATCATACAATCAGGGAACTACCTGTCACAGCATAAATGCCTTCCCAAGAAAGTTAAAGGAAGGCTCAGTCTGAAATACAAATTGTGTTTCACTCAAATAGCAAGAGTCACATGGCATGTTTTCCAGTCACAAGAGTCCTCACACTGACATTGAAAAAATCAGATAGTACAGCCACTAAGACTTACAAACAGCTAACTTCCAAGTGTCCTGGGAAGACATTCCATCTCTTGGCATTTTCTCTCGCTGTCTCACATACCAAAGTGATTTCCCTCCTCATTTCTGTCTCCTGAGACTTTCCCAGTCCCTTTTAATTCTAATGCCTTCCCTTTGTTGACTATTTCCTATTTATCCTATATGTAACTTGCTTATACATAGGTGTCTGCATGTTGTTTCCCCCGTAATATTAGACTGTGAGCTCTTTGAAGTCAGGGACTGTCTTTTGTCTTTCTTTAAAGACTTAGCCCAGTGCCTGGCAAACAGTAGGTGCTGAATAAATACTTATGGATGGATTGACTAGAAAGAATTAAATAGACCAATTATGGGCCCATCACTTCTACTTGGCAGTTAGGTTCTTCTGACAAGTCAGAAGACTGTCTCACCCATATCTTCACCATCACTTTTCCCCCTACTCTGATGGACAGGGAACATGCCATTCCCACTCATCTGCCACAGCCGCTTTTTTTTTTCTTCCTTCCTGGTGAAGTTAGGACCTATAATTTCATCAGTGTAGAGTACTCCCCAAGTAGGAAACTCCCTTTGCTGATGTGGAACCACACTTGTTCATAGCTTATAATATAATCATAGACCTACACTGGAAGGGTTCTTAGAAGTCCAACCTTCTCATTTTACAGATGAGGAAACTGAGGCCCAGGGAGGTTAAGTGACTTCATGGTATAATAAGATTCAAAGATCTAGAGATGAAGGGGGACTCAGAGGTCACCTAGTCCAACTCCCTCATTTCACAGATAAAGACACTGAAGGTCAGGGAGGTTAACCAATTTGTCCAAGGTCACATGGCTGGCAAGTATGTGGGATTCAAACATATATCATCCCTATGTATAATACCATACGATAAAACTCATGGGTTGACAGTTGTTGCCTGGGGCACCAAGAACTTAAGTAAAGTTCCCAAGGTCACACAGTCAGGGACAGGATTTCAAAGATCTTTCTGATTCCAGAGTCAGAAATTAGCCACCTATTCACTAAACCAAATTATAACACTCTTCTATTACTTACAATTCAGTTAATTCTTCCAGAGGCAATCTTTTTCTCACAGGTCTACATATCCACTCTCCTTAACCTTCTTATTCTTTCTAGTCTCTATTCCATTTCTTGGCCCAATAACCTTAGGAAAATTTCTTCCCCAGCCCATTCCACTTATGGGCCAAAAATGACTATAGCCATACCTGACATGTAAATTACTGAGGCACCAGTATCAAGGAAAAGGAAAGATGCAAGTTCTGATCAGCAATTAAGCACATTATACACAATACAGACTTGAAAGATTCCTTGGAAGAGGAAAAGGACCAATATGAACAAACATTTTATTTCTGTTGTGGCAAAGAACCAGAAACTTAAGGGGATGCCCATCAGCTGGGGAATGACTGAACAAGCTATAATGCATGAATATAATGGAATACCATCATTTTGGAAGAAAAGATAAAACTGGGTGATTTCTGAGAAACTTGGGATGACTTCTACAAATTGAGTCCAGAGTAAAGTAGAATCAGGAGATAACCTATGCAATAAGAACATTGCAAAGACAAACAACTTTGAAACACTTAAAAAATATAATCAGCAGGTCAGAGCAAGATGGCGGAGTAGAAGCAGGAAATTCTGTGAGCTCTGCCCACAATGATCTCCAATACCTGTAAAATATGACTCTTAACAAATTTTAGAGCTACAGAACCCACAAAGTGACAGAGATAAACAAATCTCCTGCTGAAGCCAGCTGGGCAGGCAGGCTGGGAGTGGAGCATAGTCCCACGAGAGCTGCCGGTTCTGGCCCCAGGGTAGCCCCAACCAGCGGCCCAGACTGGCCAGAACAAACTTCAGGAGAGTGAATCACCAGCAGCTGCAGCAGTCTCCAGACTTCTCAACCCATAAAAGCCAAAGAGAAAGTAAAAAGTCAGTGGAGGACTCTGTTGATACCAAGTTAAGGAAGAACACAGTCTGGACCCTACCCCCAGCTGCTGCTGCATGTCTGCCTCCAGAGCTCCTGGCCTACAGTTTTTAGGGGGACCAAGAGACCATTCTGAGAGTAATTGATCTTGCTTTGACCTGCTTGGATCTGGGTCACTGTCTTGGGTGGTGGTCTTGAGGTGTGTGGCAGTGTGGCAGAGCCTAGGGTATCTGTAGAGAGGGTACCTTCCTCAGATCTTGGACAACATTTGTGAAAACCCTAGTGATTTGGGACAAAGCTCTCCACTCTGGAAGCAGAGTTCTACCATGGCAAAGAGCTCAAAAGTCAAGTAGTTGGCTAGCAAGATGAGCAAGCAGAGGAAGCACAATCAGACCATAGAATCCTTTTTTGGGGATGAAAACGATCAAAACATGAACCAGAAGAAGTCAACAAAAGCAAAACTCCTGCATCAAAAGCTTCCAAGAAAGAATATGAATTGGTTACGGGACATGGAGGAGCTCAAGAAGGATTTTGAAAATCAAGTAAGAGAAATGGAAGAAAAATTGGGAAGAGAAATGAGAATGTTGCAAGAAAATCATGAAAAGCCTGCTAAAGGAAACCCAAAAAAATATTGAAGAAAATAACACCTTTAAAAATAGACTAACTCAAATGGCAAAAGAGGTCCAAAAAGTCCATGAGGAGAAGAATGCCTTAAAAAAATGAATTGCCCAGATGGAAAAAGAATCTCAAAAACTTAATGAAGAGAATAATTCCTTCAAAATTAGATTGGAGCAAATGGAAGCTAATGACTTTATGAGAAGTCAAGATACTACAAAATGGATCCAAACAAATGAAAAAATAGAAGGCAATGTGAAATATCTCATTGGAAAAACCACTGACCTGGAAAATAGATCCAGGAGAGATAATTTAAAAATTATTAGACTACCTGAAAGCCATGATCAAAAAAAGAACCTAGAAATCATCCTTCAAGAAATTCTCAAGGAAAATTACCCTGATATTCTAGAACCAGAGGCAAAATAGAAATGGAAAGAATTCATCCATCGCCTCCTGAAAAAGATCCCAAAAAGAAAACTCCTAGGAATATTATAGCCAAATTCCAGAGTTCCCAGGTCAAGGAGAAAATATTGCAAGCCGTCAAGAAGAAACAATTTGAGTATTGTGGAAACACAATCAGGATAACATATGATCTAGTAGCTTCTACATTAAGGGATCGAAGGGCTTGGAAAATGATATTCCGGAAGTCAAAGGAGCTAGGATTAGAACCAAGAATCACCTACCCAGCAAAACTGAGTATAATGCTACAGAGGAAAATATGGTCATTCAATGAAATAGAGGACTTTCAAGCATTCTTGATGAAAATACCAGAGCTGAACAGAAAATTTGACTTTCAAATACAAGAAGCAAGAGAAGCATGAGAAGGTAAACAGGAAAAAGAAATCATAAGGAATTTATTAAAGTTGAACTATTTACATTCCTACATGCAAAAATGATCATTGTAACTCATGGGACTTTTCTCAGTATGAGGATAGTTGAAGGGAATATATGTGTGTGTGTGTGTATATATATATACATATATATGTATATATACGTACGTATGTATACATACAAAAATGAGTTTATATAGGAGGGTGTTCTGTGTGTATAAATACTTATGAGTGTGTGTATATATGTGTACATGTATACATAGACAGAGGGCACAGGATCAGTTGAATAGGAAGGGATGATACCTAAAAAATAAAATTAAGAGGTGAAAGAGGAATTTAATGAGAGGAGATAGGGAGAGAGAGAATAGGGTAAATTATCTCATATAAAAGAGGCAAGAGGAAACTGTTACAATGGAGGGGAAGAACAGGAAGGTGTAAGGGAATGGATCAAATGTAAATGGGTCAACCATACTCTCATTGAATTTGGCTTAAGGAGGGAATAACATACACACTCAACTGAATATTTTACCCTATAGCAAAGTAGGGAGGAAGGAGATAAGAGGGGGGATGATAGAAAGGAGGGCAGATTGGGGGAGAGGGTAGTTAGAAGCACATACTTTTGAAAAGGGACAGGGTCAAAGTAGAAAATAGAATAAGTGGGGGGTAGGATAGGATGGAGAGAAATATAGTTAGTATTTCACAACATATCCACTATGAAAACGTTTTGCATAACTACACACGTAGAACCTATATTGAATTGCTTATCTTCCCAGTGGGGGTGGTTGAGGAGGGAAGAAAGGAAAGAATCTAGAAATCAAAGGTTTAAAAACAAATGTCCAAAAAAAGAATGGTTTTTTTACATGCAACTGGGAAAGAAGATATACAGGCACTGGAGTACACAAATCCATCTTGCCCTACTAGAAAGTTGGGGGTATATGGGAGAGGATATAAGAGAGAGCAGATTGGGGGAAGGGATATTCAGTAGGCTCACTATTTTGGGGTGGAAGATAGGGGAAAGACTGGGAGAAAAATTTGTAACTCAAAATCTTGTGGAAATGAATGTTGAAAACTAAAAATAAACAATTTTTAAAAAAAGAAACAACAAAAAAATATAATCAGCATTGTGGTCAACCATGATTAGAGAGTACTTATGATGAAACATGCTACCCCCCTCCTGATAGAGAAGAGATAGACTCAGGGCACACAATGAGACATATTCTAGGGGTATGGCCAATGCAGGAATTTGTGTTTCTTGCCTATACATTTTTGTTACAAGGATTTTTTTCTCCTCTATGGGGAGCAGGAGGTGGGAGTGAGAAAAGAATATTTTTGTTAAATAAAATGTAAAAGTAAGTTTTTTAAAAAGAAAAGAAATACTGCAGGATTGGAATTCAAGAACTTGTATTAAAATCCTGGTTGTACCTCCTACAACCTGTGTAACCTCGGACAAGTAACTTAAATGCTCAGGATCTGTTTCTTACTATAAAATAATAAGGGAACTGAAATAAACAATATAGGGGTTATTAACCTGGGGTTCATGAATATTTTAACAAATATTTTGATAGCTGTATTTCCATGTAGTCCTACAGATTTTATTTAATGCATTTATTTAATGCATTATTCTGAGAAGGGGCCTATAGATTTCATCATGCTTCCAAAGGGATCCATGACACAATATAGGTTAAGAACTCTCAATCTATATTCTAGAAGATGCCTTTGAGCTCTAAGTCCTAGCTTTCTATGGGTTATAACTGAATTGCTTTTTCTAATAAAAATTGTGCTACCAATTACTGAAACCTCTAAATATACCCCAATGTAACCTTTAGTATGTTCATAAAAATTCCCATTTTCCATATCCTTTTAATTAAAACTGATTTTCCTTAAGCATTAGCATCTAAAAAGAAGGGAAAGGAAAGATATTTAAATTATTTTTTCTGTTGTTTTTTTTTAGCTTTTGTTTAATTGTTGGTATTACAATAGTATTCTCTACTAATTTTCATTGCAAATATATAGTGCTTCAGCTACATTATGGATTCATCTACTTTCTTTGGGTTAGCCTGGGAATCTAGCAACAACTAGTTAACATCATTTCTATGGGAAAATTCATTTTATCCTCCAAACAATCTTCTCATCCATGTAAGGATGTGTATTTGGAAAATTGAAGCCATCTATTGGAGGAAATTGTTCTGTCAAGGATTAACAAAGAACTGTATTAAACAGTAGAATTGTCACCCCAATGGGCTTGCACTGTTTATATTCCACACAGACTCACTAAGATGAACTGCAAGTTTAACTAGTCCCTAGTGAAATGTTCAGAGAAAGGTGCTTTTGTTAAAGAACTCTGATACAAATGTCCCAGAAGGAAGGACTCATGAGAGTTCACATATATCAGAAAATTTCCCATATTCTCAAAATGTATTCTCAATATAATTGATGTCATTTCATAGAAAATTTATTTTTAAAATAAGCCAATGAATAGATTGCATTCTGTTCTTGCGATCAGTTCTGTACAAAGTCAGAGTTCTAAATGAGGGACCAAGGTAAAAAATTAAAAAGCAATTGATTTCTATTCTATTTAAAATTCATTGAATAAAATTATACCCAGAATAAATATTCTTTCCTCTTCCATTAAATCCTATACCTAGCTATTCAAACTAATTTATTCCTGAAAAGTTGCTTTAAAAACAGCTTTTAAAATATCTGTTTTGAAAATTCTCATTACCTTTAACCCATGGGAACTTACTCTGACTCTTGTACTCTAGGTAACTGCCCAAGGGGATCAGTAGGATTCTACCTCCCTAGCCACGCACTAAACTTCCACAGTGTGAGGACTAATGTGTCTATGGGGAGGAAAGGAGAAAGTAGGAGAAAAGAAAGATTTATAAGGAGGAAAGTATGAAAAAAGATATATTTTTTCTATTTCCCCCACTAATTACCCTCTTTTCCCCTTCATTACCCGACCTAGGTGTGGTTAGGCTCTAATTTCTTTTTGTTTATTAAATAAAGAAAATTCATAGTTCCTTACATTAATAGCTTGGTTCACATGAAAAAGGTCCTTTTCAATAGCTACATTTCCCCCTTTATGTACCAATTTATGTTTTTCATTTCTACCGTATTTTGCACAGAAATCTTTCTAAAATCTATTAAACCTTTCCTTGCCTTCCACGCAGAGGATCAAAGGATTATGAATGTAATTTCACCTTTTCTTGGTGACCAGAGTTACCATGATAAAAACCAGTTATTACGGGATAATAATTAGGAAAGTACAATGCTTTTAGGGGTTACTCAGGTAGTAATGATTAGTAATAACAGCCAGCAACAATGCAGCACTTTAAGATTTACAAAGGGCTTACATATGTTATCCCATCTGATAAATGTGGGGCTTTTTGTCCCTACAGTGACTGGCTCTAGAGTCATTGTTGTTGTTTTAATTTCTTGTGTGTTTTTTTGATGATCTTTTCCCTGCAGTCTTCTTTTCTTTCTATTTTTCTTGCCATCTTGCTTCCTGTCTTCCTTTTTCTTTTTTCTTCTTTTTCTTCACTTCTCTCCTTTCTCTTTTTTTCTCTCTTTTTACTCTTTCTGTTCTCTCTCCCTTCTTCCTTTCCTCTCTCCCTCCCTTCCTTCCCTTCCTCTCTCTCTCCCTTCCTCTCTCCCTCCCTTCCTTCCCTTTCTTGCTTCCTTCCTTCCTGATGCTGCCTTCTCATCACCGCCAATAGACATAAGAGCAGTAGTAGCAGGACCATCAATAAAGGTAACAGAGGTAGGGAAGCATGAGTGATAAAAGTGGCGAACTCAAAACTCCTGACTGGGAAACTGAGATAATTGTCCTATCAATTATAACCACCCCATCCCTTTTTTTAATGGATTTTTTTTCTTCTTTACATTTTAGAGTCATTTCTGAATAACACGTCTCACCTTTCACTCCCTTGTAATCAAACCCTTCCTTGAAACAAAGGAAAATGGTTGAGAAAAATAACTGGCTGTTTCTGACGATGTGTGTAGGCTTCCCGTAGAGTCAGTCCCCCAGTTCTCTGCTCAGAAGAGAGAGGCATGTTTCCCTAGCTCTTCTCTGGGACCCAAACTCACTTTTCAACTGCTTGAACTTCAGTTTCCTTTCATTGACACTTGTTTCATCTATATTGTTCTTTTATTTTTCTGGTGATGTTTATTCACTCTGAATCAATTCACACAAACTTTCCAATGTTTCTCCAGAGTCCTCATATTTGTCATTTCTTATGGCACTATAATATTCCATTATATTAATATGTCCCAGTATGTTCCTTCCCTAATTGACGGTTGTGTACTTTGTTTTTGTTTTGCTACAACAAAGAGTACTGTCATAAGTATTTGGGGATATACAAGATGTTTCTCTTTTTTTGACCATTTTGGGGTACATGCCCTCTAGTGGGATTACTCGCTCAAAGCATATGAACAATTTGGTCACTTTTCTCACATAATTCTCAATTGTTTTCCAGAACAGCTGGACCAATTCACAGCTCCACTAATATGCCTATCCTCTTTCAGAAGGCAAAGATGACAAGCTTAGTCATACTGGGTAAGGCCTTAGCCTAACTCTGGATTTAAGGAGATCACATGTTGCTTCCCTTTTCCCAAAGGGGGAAAAGTTAAAAGTGAAAAGAAATTAATACAAAATGAAAGATAATCCATCTGGGATCTTTCCTTATAATCACAGGAGCTCATGTGTCCCAGAAAAAGAAAGATCAAGTCAAATAAAAGACAGAACTAAGACACAGTCTCTTAAAATTCAATTCAATATAGATTTAATAAATATCTGCTATGTGCAAGTCGCTGAGAAGACAAACATGGAAGTGTTACATTGTTCCTGCCATTAAGAATTTCACTATCTAGTAGGAGAGATAAGACATTACACAAACTAGTAAAACACTTCTTTGGAAGTGCCCCTATTTCATTAACATAAGCACATCCTTCAACTAATGAAGATCAAAGACCTCCCTACCTTAATAGATGGTTTTTGCAAGTTGCTATGGTGGCACAGTGGATAGAGCGGAGTCAGGAAGATTCACACTCCTGAGTTCAAATGTGACCTCAGAGAACTTACTAGTTTTATGATGCTGGGCAAGTCACTTAACCCTGTCTTAAGTTTCCTCACCTGCTTAAAAAAAAAACAAGCTGGAAAAGGAAATGGCAAACCACTCCAGTATCTTTGCCTAGAAAACCCCAAATAGGCTCATGAAGAGTTGGACATGACTGGAATGACTAAACAACAACAATGACATGGCCAAAAAAAATTGGCCACCTGGTGAATCAACCTTAAGATGAGGAATGTCTCTGAACTTAGGAAGGTTGGTTCTTGAACAGACACAGTCCATTAACAACCTATTCTCGAAGTTTTCCAGCTTGGGGAAGCCTACCAAAGTATGGGTTCCTCTGACACTGCCTTCAAGACTACAAGGCCACTTCTTTTTTTTTTTTTGCTTTCTTTTTGGGAGGGGGAAGGTAGGGCAATTGGGGTTAAGTGACTTGCCCAAAGTCACACAGCTAGTTTTTGTATGTGTGTTGTGTCTGAGACTGGGTTTGAACTCAGGTCCTCCTGACTCCAGAGCAGGTGTTCTATTCACTGCGCCACCTAGCCGCCCCAAGGCCACTTCTATGACACCATGAGCAACATGAGTAGAATTTTAGGAGGGAAATTGTAACAGAAATTAGAATGTTATACTTCATGACTTTGAGCCATGAGGCTGGTGGAAAGTTCCTGAAGAGCAAACAAACACAAATCTTCCCTGCTAGGTAAAGTTTTGCAGGGGCAACACCATGGATCCAGGATGAGCTGAAGTGGCCAGCCAAACAAACAGTGGAAAAGCTGATAAAGGGTCAAAGGCAAAGGATAGGCCTGTCCAAGTTCCAGGAGTCCAAAAATAGAGATATTGAACACAAATGAATTTTAAAATTTTTATTTCTAATCTCTTTAATGCCTGTTTTCTGAGTATTCCATTTCTCTTTCAATTCCTTATCAACCACTAGCAGGCAACAAAGAGACTGTCAGGAAGGCAAATGTGATCTACTTGAGAGACAAATGAAAAACTTGTCTTGCATAAAGCTGAAGAGACCTGGCAAGATCTGTTGCTATATTTCTCTTCGCTCAAGCAATGTCTCAAGCTAGATAAATATCTGGCATGCTGACAGTCTATGGCAAGAACTCTTAATGTGTATGCGTGGAGAGGGACCCCTTTGGCAGTCTGGTGAAGCTTATAGGTACTTTCTTGGAATAAGGGTATTTTTAAAAAATCATAATATAAAAATACATGGTATCACAATGGAAACCAATTAAAACCAATTATATCAGAATACAATTATCAAAATATTTTTTAAAAATTCACAGAACCCCTTGTTTATGGCCAACTGCAATATAATATCCAATCTCTAAAAAGAGGAAACTGAGAATTCTAAGAAGCAACTGGGGAAATCACATTCTAGCCCTCAGCTTCCCCTATTCTTTTCCCAACCTTCCCTTCCATCCTGCCCACAAAAGAATGGCTGGCAGACTTATCAGAATAGAATAAGATGATGCCTTGGATAGCAGGTCAGAGAGAGCCCAGCAAAGGAAACAGAAACTTTGTGGCAGAAGGGAAGGGTGGAGACAGAGCATGGAGATCATCTACAGTGAGAAAAATCTGCATATAAAAACTCATGAATTAATTTTATATATTTGTGAATTTGCTTGATATATAATCTTGGTCTTTGAATGCTCACACCAGGTGATAATTATTGGAAACTTTACCAATAATGGGGATTTTCTTTCCCAAGGGTTAGCAAAACTTCCAGATTTTATTTAAAAGTACTCCCTGTAAACACTAGAAAAGTACACACACACGTTCCAATTCCATATTTTATTTATCTAACTATTCAAGACTTTTTTATTAAGCATTTCTTAGCAGAGTTCATTTTGAGATTTTATTTTTTAAAAATTGGACATATTAATTTTTCTGTAACTTTTATTTTTGTGACATCTCTGGCATTACTAGATATTATCTTTCTAGAAGATTCAGGTATTGCCAGTAGTTCAAGTTTGTAAGTGGAGAAGTCAACCAAATAAAGTAAGATAGGACAAAGAGTTTTTAAGTTCTGTCAATAGAGTTTCTTTTCTTAAATCAAAAGTAAATGAATTATCAGAGCTATTGTAGTATCCAAATGTAGCTATCTCCAAAAGCAAAGTAACAGAAGGAGTTAAAGTGCTTACATTTTTAGAAATTGACATCTCCCACAAATAAAACATCATGTATCCAGGGACCAGACTCTCAAATATCACTTTCATTAGTAATGGGGAAAATGCTGAATTTGGTTCCTTTGGTTCTTAGAAACAAAAACAAGCAAGACCTGAGTAAATAATAGTGCTTCCAGAACACTTAAGTTGGGGTTCTTTTAAAAGTTATTGCCTCCCCTGACATCTGCTACCAGAGTGTAACACACTGTACTTTCTTAGTTTTTCATTGACTGAATGGAGAAAACCCCAAGTACAAATTATCTGTGTATTCCTCTGAGCATAAAAACAGTCTCCCAAGGTTTCTCATTAGGAAAACTTACTGTCCCTGCTATGAGGGGATAGCATACAGCTCGGTTTGTAACTTAAAAAGTGTCTCTGTATAGTGGCTTCTGAAGTGGAAAAGTGAGCAATTGGTTTGCTAACTGTATTTCTGTAGAGCTTGCCTTTCTAATCCATTTCCTTTTGTGAATGGAGACTGAGCTATGAAAACAGTGAACTGCAAAGCTGGTGTCAGTTGTGAAGTAAGACAGAAACATCCTGTTCTTGCAACAAACCTCAGACAATTAAAGGTTTTTGGTGGCTTTTTGTTGGGTTGGGGAGGGGAGGAGGTATCCTCTTTAATGTGAAATGAACTTTTTCTTTTTCATAAAAACATCCCCCACACAAATAAAACCAAACCTCCAAATGATTGTGAAATCCCTGGGTCATGTGCATACAACAGCAAAAGCCTGAGACAGAGCTGCAAAGAAATTCCTATTTGAATGATATACTCAAGGAAATTTTCACAAATGCTTGGTGGAAGGGAATGGGATGGTGCTTCTGAAATAACCCCCTTTCTGAGCTTACCAGATTATCCAGGTTTAAAAACATGTAATGTTTAAAGATTCAATGATGCAGGGTCAGTGCCAAGTAGAATCAAGTAAGTGACAGGAGACACTTCCTCTACACTAGTTCTCAACCTTCTTAATGCCGCAAGCCTTTAATACTTGTATGTGGATATATCTGCATGTGGGCAGACT
The DNA here is from genome assembly GCA_028627135.1 of Pseudochirops cupreus. Classification (NCBI taxonomy): domain Eukaryota; kingdom Metazoa; phylum Chordata; class Mammalia; order Diprotodontia; family Pseudocheiridae; genus Pseudochirops; species Pseudochirops cupreus. The sequence continues at coordinate 487,329,925 of CM053582.1, forward strand.
CGCCTGGAGACGGATAGTGGAGCCGTGTCTCGGTTCCTAAGACCATCAGAAATATGTGTTTTCTAATGGTCTTAGGAGACCCCTGTGATCCCTGTGAAAGGGTCATTCAACCCCCAAAGGGGTCGCAACAGGGAAGAAGGTTTACCTAGACTTGGAGCCCCAGCACAGAGGAAGCAGTGCCAGTGATAGCCAGCTTTGGCAACTATCCTCCTCAAACTCATACTTCTTGGGATACCACAGCTGATGAGGCAAGTAGCAAGGCATAACACTAGTTTTGGTTTGGTTTGGTTTGGTTTGGTTTGGTTTCATCGTGGGTGCTCACTAGGATAGCTGGAGCACTGAAGTGGGGAAGAAAACAGATGCTTTGTGGGACTCTTGGAGGAACTGGTGGTCCTTATTGCCTTCCCCAGCTTTATTTTAGCTGGGTGTGAATGGCACCTATTTCTACATACATTCTTTTATAACTGTTAAAAACCTGTATCTGATTAATCTTATGTTTCATAAACACCCAAAGTAGACTCCTTGCCCGCACCCCTTCTATGCATTTCCTTTCATTTAAGGCAGGAGCTCTGGGAGCCATATAGAAGAAAGAAACCTTTCTTTCCAACTTCCAGTCCATTGTTAAATATTTTTCTCTCTCTAACTAGCAGCATATGGACGAGCCACTTGTATGTGGGTACATTTCATAACTAAATTTCCAAGCTGAGTGTTACTATGAATAAATTAGTCTGCCTCCATTAAACCATGAGCCCCACCTGATATGACATGTAGCACCAGTATACAAAGAAATGTCACTTCATCTTTCTAGGGCTCAGTTTACTCATCTGTATAAGGAAGTAGTTAAATGAGATAAACTTTGACCCTTCCATCCCTAAATCTTAGATTCTATGGTTGTGCAAGCAATAAGAGACCTTGACAATAATTTAGTTTAGGCCTAGAGATAAAAGGACATTTATTCTGGGACAAACAAAATTTGTAGCCAAGGTAAAAATCAGGTCTCTTAATTGTTGGAACTCTTTTGATTCTGCCACAAACTACTGAAAATCACATTAAGTTGAAACTCTAATTGATCATTTGTCATTATTCAAATGGGATTTATGAGCTATATGAGTTTAGAATGGGGTAGGATTCCTGTGAGTAGGTAGTCAGGAAAAGCCTGGAGGGTGATGACATTTGAGTTGAGAGTTGAAGGATGAGTAGAAGCTAAACATGTGGGAAAGGGCCAAAGACATTCCAGGGAGTGATAAAGTAGAAAAAGAGAAGTCAGAGAAGCTATTTACTTAAATTTGTCTCTCTTACTGGTTTCAAAGCAATCTTATCTACTCATTAAGAGGCAGAATGGTATTGCGGATAGGAAGTAGACTTAGAAGCTAGAAGACCTAGGTTCCAGTTGTGCCTTAAATACATACTAGTTGTGTGACCCTGGGTAAGTCATTTAACTTCCTGTGCTTCTGTTTCCTCATCTGTAAAATAAGGGGGTTTGGCTCAATGGACTCTAAGCTGCCTCTTCTAGATCTAAAACTACATAATAGGTAGACAGGACTTTAATTTTGCTAGTAATTAGAAATACTTCAAAGTAACAAGATTACATTTCTCTTTGAATCAATTGATATTGAAGATATATAGATTCTAACTCCACACTAATTTCAACTGATCTCCATCCTCAATGGATCCAAAATGGTGACCTTTTACAATATAATCATTCCCCACATAAAACAGGGACAAGCTAATGCATAGGGTCACTGAGGTCTGCTAAGTAAACACTGACAGTGAAAAGAAGCTTATCAACCTCTCCCATCCCAATACTACCCCTCCCTCCCCCAATCATAGTTCTAAACTACCTCTGAAAGTGAAATCTCTGCATGTAAACAAATGATACTGTGTAACTGAGATTTAATAACATCTCACAATCTAATACAGAGCAGAAAATCAAGAGGAACTGAAGTAAACAATGTCGCAAAATGTGTTCTTGCCCTTTACTCACAGGAGAGCCATTCAGTTTTCTCACCCACAACTGATTTGTTCTTATTGATAATTCTAACAACTGTAGCTATATATGAGCAACTTTATATACATTTTTATATATTATATACACACATATGGACATATGTATATGTGTGTGTGTATATATAATATATATATATATGTATATATATATAACTGCAAATTATAAGCAGAGAAGAGAGACTGTTAGTAGAAAGTCTGAAATTAGTAGGTGAAAGTGGCAGCTACCAACAAAGACAGAAAAAACTACCAAAAGCAGACACAAGAACAAGGGCAAATAAGTGCTTTATACCTAGGTAGGATCTGCAGGAGTACATGAAGAGAAGTGCTCGTTTTGGTTATATGTTCACAATATTCTGCTTAAGAAGATAAGAAAATATATAATACATATTTTAAGACTTTCCATTCGAAATCATTGACATTTTATGATTCGGTGCTTAAAAGGATTAAACTCTTGGCCATCCAGAAAATGCAGTTATATAGATGGACCCATTCCTCAAAGATCTGGAATAGCTAGAGTTTTACTGTATAGAAAAAAGACTATCTGACCTGGATAGTAAAACTAAGCTGGTTGTTTTAAGGACGATTAAGGGAGTTGAAAAATTAGGCCAAGGAGTGATAGCAGGGGATTGAAATGAACCTAAGAGATATAGGTTGAATGGGCCCTCATGACAAGAGGTAGAGGCGAGGATTCTAGGTGGGCCAAATGATTGCTTCCTGGTCTGGGCAATCTTTGCGCCCACGAGAAAGAGTCTGGACTTTGGTCCTGGGCAGTGAACAGGAACCTCTACAGGAAGCAATTGTGGCTGGGCCATCACAGAACAGTGATCATAACACAATTAAATCCACTTCCTGCTGGGAAAAGGAAGACCAAAGAAATCCATCACCCAGCTGTTTCACTTCAGAAAAGAGAACTGCTCCTTGAGGCAGGCATCGATCTAAAGCTGAAAGAAAGTCAGTGACCCATAGGAAGTCTGGAGAGGGACTGAACATGCCTAATAGAAAGCTGTGGGTAAATGCAATGATGGGGGACTTGGACTACATTATCTCTCAGGGTCCATTCAAACTCAAAAACCTATGGTCCTATAAGGTCTATTTTACACCATGAATAGCAAACCAATAAAACTTATTACTTCCAAAAGGCTGCACTGGCAAACTAAAAATAGAAGTAGCATCTAAACAAATGTGGATAAATTCATACCCATGACAGGATATTTTGGGAAACTGAATGTTTCAGGGATATCTTTGAGGGATAGCATATTGCAATGAAAAGAACACTCAGGTCTTGGTATCAGAAGATCTCACTTTGGGTTCCCATTCCACTGTTTACTACCTGTGATATGAAGCAGGTCATTGTACTTTGCTGGCCTTGGTTTCCTCACTTTAAAAATGGAGATAATAATATTTGGCACTAGCTGCATCAGAGAATGTTCTGAGGATCACATGAGATAATGTGTGTAACACACTCTGCAACCCCAAAGTTAACTTCTCAGTGCCACCCAGCAATACCTTAAGGTAGGAGATCTTCCACCTGGAGGCCTTGCTTTCAAAACATTTTTTGATAAATATTTTTTCAATATAATTGGTTTCCTACATAATCCTATGTATTTTTATTTTATGCATTTCAAAATATTATTCTTACAGGGATCTGTAGGTTTCACCCAAACTGGCAATGAGGTCCATAATGCTTAACAGCCCTTGCTCTAAGGTTATGAATCCAAGGACAGCTGCCAAATGCATTAGTGGAGGGAATTTTCTCAACTGTACCTCCCTGTAAGATGAAATCACAGGTCCAACCTCCTCCCAAAAATTATTACTCCTCATTTATTGGGTATGGCAAGAAAGCAGCTAATAAGAGGAGACTAGGAAATAGGCAGCAACCTAGTTACCTGATTTGTTAGCAGGATCTCATTTTTGGTCATGAACTTAGTGTCTTTCAAAAAAAACAGCAATTATTAATTTTTAAAGTCTGATATCCAAAATGAATAGGAAATTGACACAACTACAAATACCAAGAGTTGATTCTCAATAGATAAGGAGTTATTGACTTAGAGAATTTCAAACTGGAAAGGAACCTCAGAGGCCTGCTAATCCAACCTATGGAGAAAAAAAATCTTGTGGGCAACATATCTGATTGTTTACATGAAGGTTTTCCATGAGCTGAAAGCCCCTGCCTCCTGAGGGCCTCCAATCTACCTTTGGACTTTTTTTCATCATATCAAACAGTAGGTAGGAGTCAGATTGGTCAATTAATATAAAGTTTTCAAAAGAAAAATGGCAAATTATAAATAGATACATGAAATCATTCTCTAAAACACTAATAATGAGAGAAGTACAAATTAAACTCGGAGGTATCACTTCATGTCATGAAAAAAGATAGGAAGGGACAGAGTTGGTGAGGCTATAGAGGGACAGGTACACTGATGCTCTGTTGGTCAAATTTTGAAGTAGTCGAGTCATTTTTTTTCTTTTTGGAGGGGGGAAGGCAGGGCAATTGGGGGTTAAGTGACTTGCCCAAGGTCACATGACTAGAAAGTATTACGTGTCTGAGGCCAAATTTGAACTCAGGTCCTCCTGACTCCAGGGCTGGTGCTCTATTCACTGTGCCATCTAGCCACCCCAGTCTTGTCATTTTTAATATCAGTTTGTAATTATACAAGAAAAGTTACAAATTGTCCATACCCTTTGACCAAGTGACCCCACTACTGGACACACAACACAAGAAAATCAAAGTTATAGAAACAAAAGTCCAATAAGTACCAAAGTAATCCTAGTAACACTTCATGCAAGCAAGAAACTGCAAAATAGATGCTCATCTTGGGGAGTGGTTGAAAAAACTATAGTATATGAATGCCGTGTAATATAATAGAATAATAAATAATGAATATAAGGAATTCAGATTCATGGTAAGATTTGTATGAATGGATGAAGTGCAAAATAAGTGAAACTAAGAGAACTGCACACACAATGACTATATCAATGTAAAGCTGAACTCTGAGTAACTGAAAAACCAATGAAGTTCCCAGAGAACACATAATGAAACTAATCTCTCCATCACAGAGCAGAAGCTCCTGCAGAATACTAAATGGAATGTTATATGCATTGTCAGACTGGGTCACTGTATCGAATGGTTTGGCTTAATTGTTTTTCTTTGTCACGAGGAAGGATTCAATCTAAAAGAGAGAAGAGTTTGAAATGATATAAAAACAAAAGGCATCAATAAAACTTTTTTTTAACCTAAACAAATGTTAAATAGTCTGGCTGACGACCATATGTTGGTTAATGACTATAACAAGGAAAAATAATGAACAACTTCATAAATTATCAGTTCATACTTTAATTCCAAAAGAGAAACATTAGCTTAAGGAAAGGTTCTATGCCATGATCAGAGGAATAAGCATTAAGAAAATTAAGTTTAGCTTCGAGGAAGAAAGACAAGGAAATTCAAATACATTTGTAATACCAAACACCAGTTTAATTTATTGAGAGACATGAAATGCCCTCTAATCAAGGAATGATTCTGGAAAACAAGTCAGTAACTAGCACATTAGTGTGAAATTCAAGGATATTTAATGATTTTTGTTAACTCTTTTTTCTAGTTGTCAATATACGGAAATATTATAATTTTTTAAAAAAGTTTTATTGTTGTCTTTTGCTTTTGCACCAGTCATTTCCCCTTAACCACTCAACCCCCACTAAATCCTTCCTTATAACAAAGAAAAACATTTAAGCAAAGCCAAATGACATAATGACCTTGTTTGGTGGTGTATATACCACATTTCATATCCGCTCACCACTCAACAGAGAAGAGGAAGGTGTGTTTCCTTGTCAATTCTCCAGGAACAAGATGGTTCCTTAGCATTAATCAGAATTTCACAGCTTTTTAATGTTGTGGTCACTTATATGATCGTAATCATCGTGCACAATGTTCTCTTGGTTCTGCTTTTTTTCACTCTGCATCCCTCATGCAAATCTTTCTTTGTTTCTCTGTTTTGTAGTCTCTTACAGTGCAAAAATATTCCATTACATTCAAAACCACAATTTGCTCAGCCATTCCCTAAACAACGGGAAACGATTTTGTTTCCAGTGGGTTTTTTTTCCTATCACAAAGCCTGCTGCTATGAATATTTGGTTATATATAGGACCTTTCCTTCTGTTGCTGGGAGTAAGATAGATGGATCAATGGGTATAAACAGTTTAATGACTCTTCTCTGATAATTCCAAATTTATTTCCCAATGAGTTGTACCAATTCATACCTCCATCAACAATATCTTAGTGTGCTTATCTCCCCATAGCTCCCAATTCTATTTCCAGTTTCATCTTCTTTGCTAGTTTACGTGTGGAGTGTTTTTATATTTATTTCTCTCATTTGGGATTTAGACCAATTCCCATTTGGTTGTTGATCATTTGCATTTCTTCTGACTACTGCTCATATCCTTTACTCACTTATCTATTGGGATAGGGTTCCTGATCTGTAATATTTGTACCAATTCCTTACCTATCTTGGATATCAGCCTTTTGTCAGATAGTCAATACAAAGATTTTTACACACACACAGCAATTACTCTACTTATCCCAGCTTGGTTTTATTCTAGTTGACTCTGTCTACACCAAAACTCTTCATTTTTATTTAATCAAAATTGTCTATTTTACCTTTTATGATCATTTCCATCCCTTTATTGGTTAAGGATTCTTTTTCTAACCATAATTATGAAAGGAATCACCTTTTATTCTCCTCTAACATTTTTATAATGTGGTTCTTTTTTTCTTTTTTTAATTAGGTCATTCATCCATTTGGTAATGTTGTAAGATGTTGGTAGAAATCTAATTTCTGCCAAACCATTCCAGTTTTCCCATTTGTTCTTGTCAAATGGAGAGCTCTTTCCCAAACAGTTTGTGATCTTAGTTTGTCATACACTGGACTGCTGAGTTCAATTGCTCCTGAATCTTATCTGTATAGTCTATTCCAGTGAACAGCTTTTCTATTTTTTAACTTGTTCCAAATGATTTTAAAGATTACCAGATCTGGTAACACTAGGCCTACTTTATCCCTGCTTTATATCTCATTATTTCCCTTGAGATTTTCAACCTTTTGTTGCTCCAAATGAATTTTATTATTTGGTCTTATTCTATAGAGTACAATTTTGATTGATATATGACCAAATGTATAAATTAATTTAGGTAAAATTGCCATTTTAAATGATATTGACATGGCCTAATCATGATGAAGAATCCACTTGTTGTCAATATTTACATGTTACTTAACTGTTTTTCTTTGTTATAAGAAAGGATTTAGTGGGGATTGGGTAGTTAAGGGGAAATGACTGGTGCAAATGCAAAAGACAACAATAAAACTTTTAAAAAATTATAATATTTCCGTATATTGACAACTAGAAAAATCCACTTGTTAAATATAATACAGTTATTAAAATTTATTATTAAAGACTTCCCTTATTTTTATAAAAATTACCTTAAATTTTAGGTAGCACTGCCATTTTAAATTATATTGATATGGCCTAATCATAATGAGGAATCATGTTATTAAATCCATTTTCTAAATGAAATTCAGTTACTGAA
>CM053582.1:487338006-487380161 GCA_028627135.1 Pseudochirops cupreus
ATTTATTATTAAAGACTTCCCTTATTTTTATAAAAATTACCTTAAATTTTAGGTAGCACTGCCATTTTAAATTATATTGATATGGCCCAATCATAATGAGGAATCATGTTATTAAATCCATTTTCTAAATAAAATTCAGTTATTGAAGATTTATTACTAAAGACTTCCCTTATTTCTATAAAAATTACCTTAAAATTTCTATTAAAATTACCTTAAAATGAGGATCACAACCCACAGTTTTGGAAGCACTGAAGGGGCTGCAAATGGAGAAAGTTTAAGAAGCCCTGATCTAGAGAACTTATAGTTATCTCAAATAGATTTTATCTATTGTTTCCTCGCTTTCATTAGGGTTTTCACCCTCTACTGGACATATTATTTCATTAGCATATGGAGAGGAACTTCCTTTACCAATGCAGAGTTGGCCTTGGAGTCTCAAGTCCCACTTCTGACACATACTGAAGCATGACCATGGGCATCTCACTCTTCGCTACTACTTGTAGAGAAATGCTGCTGACTTTTGTGGATTTATTCTGTATCTTGCTACTTTGCTGAAGCTATTAACTTTCTCAATTTGTTGTCTCCACTGATTGATTCCCCAGGTTATAATAACAGCTATAATAATATTCATAGCAGATAGCATTTATGTGGTACTTCAAGGTTTGCAAAGTACCTTGCAGCTGTTGTCTCACTTGATCCTCACAATGATATTTATAAAGCAACAGATAAGAAAGCTAAGACTGAGAGAAAAGAAACTTGTGAAGAATTGGAACTCGGGCCTTCTTGACTCTGAGCCCAGTGTTCTGTTCATGACATCACCAAAGTAAACTATCACACTCTGCAAATAGGGATTTTCTTTGTTGAAAGAAACCAATGTTGAAACCTTTGTATACAGCTCACATTTCTAGAGTTACATTAAACAGCAATAGGGAAAGGGGGGTATCTTTGCTTTACCCAACCTTGTATGTATTGGAAAAGTTTCCAAGGTTTCTCCATTGCAGATAATACTAGCTTTGGGTTTTACATGTTTACTTTTGATCAGTTAACATGTAAATATTGTATAAATGTTTAGTATGCAATACTCTAGCACAGTGGTAACCAACTTTTCTGAGGCTCTTTCAAAAATTCTGCAGAGTTCTTTTTGTGGTGGCAAAGAATTGGAAATTGAGGGGATGCCCATCAGTTGGGGAATGGCTGAATAGGCTGTGGTATGTGAATGTAATGGAGTACTATTGTACTATAAGAAATGATGAGCAGACATTTCAGAAAAACCTGAAAAGACTTGCAGGAACTAATGCTGAGTGAAGTGAGCATAACAAGGAGAACATTGTACACAGTAAACAGCAACATTATGTGATGATCAACTATTACTGACTTAGCTCTTCTCAGCAATACAATGATCCAAGACAATTCCAAAAGACTCATGATGGAAAATCCACATTCAGAGAAAGAGCAATGGAGTCTGAATGCAAATCGAAGCATGCTATTTTCACTTTTTTGCTTTTTTGGTGGCTTTTCCCTTTTGTTCTGTTTCTTTTATCACAGTATGACTAATGTGGAAATATGTTTACATGATTGCACATATATCAGATAGTTTGCCATCTTAGGGAGGGGAAGAAAGGAGGAAAAAAATGGAACTCAAAATCTTATAAAAAAAGAATGTTGAAAACTATCTCTACATGTAATTGGAAAAATAAAATATTATTTTTAAAAAGTACAGGCCTTCATATGGGTAGTCTTATGCTATTACTGCTCAGGAACTGAGAAATTACATCAGCAATCTACTAAAAATTCAGCAGCACTGTCCAATGATAATTGTATTTTATTGTTCATAGCAGTCACTGTGATCACAATTTAAAATAATATTACACCTATATGTTAGCCATTATTTATTAAAGCTACAAAAGGTATGTTTGGCCACTTATTATATAGAGTCATGCTGGATAGTTTTCTGGAGCTAAATAGAGAGAAAAATGAAGATGACATAATGATTTAGGACTCCTTACAATAGCTCTTCCTAGCCCAAGTGTCTGTGGTCCACAGGTTGGGAATCAATCTCTAGTGAATGATAGTAACTTTTCTCCATTGTCTAAAATGGACCTAGAAGTAAGAGAAAAATCTAGTGACAAAATGTATACCCCTGCCACTTATTATCCACCTGGGTGTCAGTAAATCACATCTCCTCTCTGGAGTTCCCTTACCTATAAAATGAGGGGGCTGGATTCTGATTTCTAAGCCTTCTGTGATTCTGATTCAAGAAGAATTAAAAGGAAGTTTGTTTGTTTTTTACTGTAATCTCTCCCTGTTCTGAACTCCTTGTAACTTCTCTCCACACAATTGATTTGGCAATTAATATTGTATGCCCTTGGAAGTCCTTTCCTACTATTATTTTAACCTATTCCTCTGTGGGGGATTTATGTAAAGACGTGGATAAGAACCATACAAATCACACAGAATGAGATTTGAAAGGATTGCCATCTGTCACCATGGGGTCATCAACGTATTAATGCATTCATTAAGTTTTAAAGATAGAAATGTTAGCAGCCAAGACAGACAACAGTTACACAAGTGTGTCTTAGGAACAACAAAGGGATCCTCTGGGTCATGACACTGCATGAAAAAAATTTAGGAACCTTTAAACCTAGTAACTTTGGTGGCAAAAAGAAAGGAAAACATTTTAAGGAAGGATGGAGACACACAGGGATATCTACATTCTGATCAATCTACCTTCCGGTCTCCTAGCTCCATGATTTTGATCATAACAATCTCCTACACTTGGGGTGTGTCCCTCCTCTCAATTTTCACTTGCTGAAATCATTGGGGCATTTTTTTTTGGTACAGAGAGAATGCCCAGGTGAACAAACTCCCTCTATCAAGGCAGATTGATCATCTCTCTGTAATTTATGGCTTTAGAGAGTCAGCCTCTATGCTAAGAGACTAAATGACTTGTATAGCATCCCACAGCCAGGAACATGCCAGAGATCTTCCCAGCTCCAAGGCCAAGTCTCTATCTATCACACTAGATCTGAAATCAACACTGTAAACTTTCTTAGCTAGATAAGGCACTTAGTACAAACCTTTTACAGAAAAACAGGCTGAGGTTCAAGCAGGTGTCACCCCACCCAATTCTTCAAGGACCAACTTATTTGTATACATGCCTTCTCTTCCCTATTAAATTATAAACTCTTTGAGAGCAGGGACTATGTCTTACTAACCTCTTTGCCTTCATCAGCACCTATAACAAGCCTTGCACAGGGTAAACACTCAGGAAATATTTGTTGAATTAAACCTAATTGACTTTGTTGCAGAAAGAAATTCAGCTAATGCTGAAATGTAGCTTTTTCAGTCTCTTCTGCTACAAGAACTCTCAGAAAAGAGACTAGAAAAGCAAACTAAGCCTTCCCTGGATGTAGTTTGAAGTGCGTGAGTGACTGCCTGTATTTGAGTTTAGGAGATATTCAACAGATATAATAGATAAATAGCTCTGGAGTACTTTGACACCATGAAAGGGAAATCTGAGGCTGAGGTCAAATAACTGGCTGTTAACTTCAAGGTAAGTTTCTGAGTAACTTGTTAAGAAAAAAATAATCAGTAGAGTTTTTGTCTTTCCTCCACACCTCCATGGACTGAGGTTCATGGGCATTAACCCAAATGCATCTCAAGATCTTCTGCTCCCATTCTTGTAAGATCACACCACTTCCTACACTTGGATTTCCCTCTCTCCCCTTCCCCACTTTCACTTGCTAAAATCAAAGGGCTAAGGACAGGAACTGAACTGTAATTTCATTAGCAGAGAACTTTAAGGTGAGGAAACTGTCCCCATTACTACAGAAGTGACTCCATTTGTGAGAAAGGTACCAAATTATACTTGGGCATGTTTCTTTCAGATATTATGCTACAAGAATTGTCCATTCATCAATTAAAGCTTATTAAGTTTAATTATTTTTATGAAGTTTGCTTTTTTAATGATAAAAGGGCTAGGAAAAAACCCCACAAGTTTAGCTGTATTTATATTTAAATACATCTATAATGTATGCCTTACTGACTGAGTCATGTGGCCATGGCATATTACCAAGCCTAAGTTGCAAGCCCAGATTGTGCTGGAATGGACACAGTGGGAGAAGGGTACCAAAGAACAAGCAAAGAGAGAAGGTTGTGACCCAGCTGGCACGAAACGTGTTAAGCAAACACCCGTCCTCCTCCCTCCCTTCCCCTCTAAGCTGACCCTGACCCACACCACATACCAATCACCACCCTGCTTTACCGGAGCTGCAAGACAGTCCGAGTCAGGAAGGGTGGAAGAAAAGGGTGGGCTTTATGGAGCCATCCCAGGGCCAGCTGGAAAGTTCTGATCCCCGCTTTGGAACTGCAGAGCCCCCGCCCCACTGGGAGCACGACCACTGTGCATGAAGAAATATTCTGTATCCCAAGTCACATTGGCTCAGCTTTTAAGAGAACATCTTAGCCAGAACTATTGAGATTTATGCTCTGCATTAGGAATAGTCACTGTAACCTTGGTTAAAAATCCCTATCAGGCAAACTAATTTGATTAACCCACTGAAAAAGATATGCAATGCTGTCCTTTGAAAACGCCTTTGCTTAAAATTTCTAATCAAATTCTTTCTCCTTGATTATTTACTTCTATTTTCAAGCTCTAGAAAGAATCTTAAATTTTTTGTAGTCATATTCTAGTAACATTTGCCTAATATGGATAATTATCAGAAAAAATTTTTTAAAGAAGTATTCCCCCTTGAAAGAATTATTATTTGATAGGCAGACAGATAGCTAGATAGTTACATATCTATAGATATTTAATCAATTCACTGGGGAGTAAACAGAGGAACATAATGAAATATTTATATTTTATCTTTTCAAAAATTAGGTGTTGACTTTTCTCTAAACATATGTTTCTTATGTTTCCAGTTGTGTATCCATCGTTCACTTTGCAAATGATTTCCAAATCTACATCTCTAGCCCTCAGCTCCTCATCATCAACTATCTCTGTGACATTTTCTCCTGGATACATCTCAAATTCACCATGTCTAAAACAGAACTCATTATCTTTGCCCCAAACCTACTCCTAAAGTCCCCATTTCTGTCTAGAGGAACACCCAGGAATCATCCACAACTCTTCACTCTCCTTCACCTTTGCTCATATTGAGTCACTTGCACTTCCAAGAGATCTCTTGCATCCAATCCATTCTTTCTAGTGAAAGTACAAACACCCTAGTCCAATCCCTTATCTCCTCTTGATGGGATCATTGCAAAAGGCTCTCTCTATATCCAGGGCTCCCTCCTCTACAGTCTAGCCACCACACAACTGATAAATGGGCATCCCTAGAGCACAAGTCTCACCATGTAACTCCACTGTTCAAGAAGCTTCAGTAGCTCCCCATTACTCTCAAGATAAAATGCTATCTACTCTATTTGGCATTTAAAAAACCCTTCACAATCTGGCTCCAGTCAATCTTTGCAAGCTGATTTATACATCACTCTTCTTTCACACAGAAACGTTGACTCTATGCTCTAGGCAATCTAGCTTACTCATTGTTCTGCACACGTGAAAGTCCATCTACTTATTGTGTGCCTTTGTACAAGTCGTCCCCCATTCCCAGAATGGTTTCCCTCTTCACCTCTACTTCTTGAAACCTCTCCTTGAACTTTCAGGGATCAGATCAAATGCCACCATTTCATAATTTAACCAATGACAAATTATTGCGCATTTATTTTGTATATATTTTGAACTGAAATTATATGTGAACATCTACCTCATAGAACTTAAGCTCCTTGAGAACAGGAACTTTCTTACCTTCATATTTGTATCACCAGCATAAGGTAAGAGCTTAATAAAGGCTGGCTTGATGGCTGATTATTAATGCAGAGAAATGTAGAATCTCATTTGTATGAGACTGTATTGTATCTTAATTATAGAGTTGAAAGGGATCTCAGAGGTTATCTACTCCAATCTTTTCCTTAACGTTATCCAAAAATGGGCATCCAGCTCTCCTTAAAGGCCTCTAGTAATGGGAAACTCACAGCCTTTCAAGGAGCCTACTCCATTTTTGGAGAGCACTAATTGTTTTTCCATTCGTCCTCCTGATAACCCTCAGCTGAACACATGCCAGCCTCTTAATGCCCTTCCTAAAATGTCCCACCCGGAACTGAATATAATATTCCATATTGCAATCTGACCAGGGCAGAGGGCTACAGGACTGTAGAGTCCCTGTTCTGGACACCTGTTTCTTTTGGTAATGCAAACCTACCTTCCAATTCATACATAAAAGACAGCATTGGGAGGGGGAGTATGGGAATATGAATAGATTTCAAATGATGATGGTATGTCATGGTATGGTAACACCTCACTTATCCAAAACTCAGCTACTAGACATCCTCACCTACCCAAAACACTGCTAGGAAACATAAAGCAAAAAACAAAACGAAACAACAACATCTCAGAGCAACCAAAATAGATTCCAACGTCGAGGCACTGAAGTTTAAGCATCCTGCCCCTAAGAATGTCCTTCAGACTCTCATTCCCAGTCTAACTACTCTCATTTCATGCATATTTCTAACAAGTTTGGCTTATTTGATTGCCATGGCCACAGTCAACTTAAACCTGCTCTTTAAAAGAGGGAAGGAGGATTGATATAGACAAGATTATTAAGAGTAGTGCAGAGTGACGGTTGATAAAGACATCAAGGAGGAAAGAGAAAAAGTAAAGATCTCACACACACACACACACACACACACACACACACACTTAAGGAGCATGGCAGTCTAGGGTCATCACTGATCCCAAGGTCATCCCTGTATTATAGTTATCGGGGGCTCAAAATACAGACTCTGAGACTTGCAGAAAAAGCTCAAATGTGCTCAGTATCCTCTCGAAATAAACAAGGAAAGAGTGGAATACATTTTGGTGATTTTCCATCAGAAGTGGTTAAAAATTTTGAACTGCATTGGTGTTTGAATGGGTAGACCATCAGCCATCCGAAAATCTCAGCCCTCTAGCATAGTTCATTCCTCAAGGGATCTGGAGAGCCACAATCTTACTAGACTTTCCCACTAACCACAAGTCTCTTTTCTTCTTCTTTTCAGAGCTGTACAACAACAGCTCAAGTCAGTTTGATTTATTTGTTTGTTTGTTTACTCCAGTTTTTTTAAATTTCGTTTTCTCCCTGCCAGGATTTCTGATGCCATGAACTCTTTGCATACTTGCTGACATGAGTAAATGTGACCTGCCGTGCAGCCAGTATTTGTCATAAACGACACCCCCACCATAGCCAAGGAGTTATGGAAAACATTAAGCGATAGACACAAGGCAGATTTGTGCACTTAATTATCTTTCTCTAAAGAAATATTTGAAAGAGTTAGATTACAGAGAAACTGGCAAACAAGGTCAAACTTCTGATCATTGTCTAGTGAGACTAAGAGACACAAGAAGCATTTTTAAAAAACAGCTTTAATCTGCACATTCCTTTTTCCTTTTTCATTTTTTTTTGGAGAGGGGAAGGCAAAGCAAATAGGGTTAAGTGACTTGCTCAAGGTCACACAGCTAGTAAGTGTTAAGTGTCCAAGGTCGGATTTAAACTCAGGTCCTCCTGACTCCAGGGCCGGTGCTCTATTCACTGCACCACCTAGCTGCCATTCCTTTTTTTTTTTTTTAAGAAAAGTAAGTTTAATAGTTGAAAATCAAGCGAGTCAAGACAAATATCTGTTCAGCACCTCCCGTATGTTAAGCATGGTGCTAAGCACTGGGGATACAAAGAAAGGCAAAAACAGTTTATTCACTGAAGGAGCACTCAAGGAGTCAACATACTAACAGGTATGTATGTACAAACTTGTGGCTAACCGGAGTTAATAGCAGAGGGAAGACACCAGCATCAAGGAGGACTGGCAAAGGCTTCCTGCAGAAGGTGGGGTTTTAGCTGAGATCTGAAGAGAGCCAGGCAAGCAAAGCGGCAGAGACAAGGAGAGAGTGCATTCCAGGCACATAGTGGACATCCAAGTAGATGGCAGTATTCCTAAACCTCCTGGGGGTGAGGAGAGGATTATGTTCTAAAAGGTACAAGTAGAAGGCATCAAAGTGTGGAGGGAGGAGAAGTGGAATGAGAAGAAACAGACTTGGTTCCCAAGCTTAGGTTTACTACTAAATGACTATGTCACCTTGGGCAAAGCATCTCCCTACTCTGGGACTTTCCTCCTCTATAAAATGGAGAAGGGTGTATTAGAAGTCACTGAAGTCCCTTCCAGATCTGCTATCTAGGAAAGCTTCAGCAAAATTCAGACAGTATGCACACAACTATACACAAACAAGACAGATATATACATATTTTTTGAAAATATGTATATGCATACATAAATAAGATATAAATGTATGTATGTAGATAAGGATAGATAAAGATATAAAATTGAAAATAATCAAAAGAGGGAAGGCCTTAAGGAAGACTGAGAAAGGCTTCTTGCAATAGAATTTTAGTTGAATCTTGAAGGAAGCCAGGGGATCCAGGAGGTAGAGACAATGAGGGAGAGAATTTTAGGCATGGGAAGGACAGTCAGTGAAAATGAACTGAGTTGGGAAATGGAGGGTCATTTGTGAGGAATGGTAACTGGGCCACTATGACTGGATCACAGAACAAGTAGAGAGTAATAAAACGCATAAGAAGAAGAAGGGAAAGCTAAGAGGGAAACAGGATGATTTTTCTCTGAGTAAAGATAACTGTCCCACATGGGGAAAAAGATAGTGTATTATTATTACTAACTAATAATGACTTTAAAGAAAAATAATTATTCTAGGTATGGTGACACATGCCTGTAATCTCTGCCACAGGGGAGGCTGAGGTTGGCAGATCTCTTGAGCACAGGAGTTCTGTGCTGCCATGAGCTAAACTGATTGAGAATGTCCACACCTAGTGTCCACTCTAATCCCAGCACTAAGATAGTGAGTTCTGGGGAGTGGGGTATCACAGGGCATTTTGAGGACAGATGAATCAGGTCAGAAACATAGCAGGTCAAAGTTCCCAGGCTAATGAATAATCAAATAGGGCCTATGAGTTGCTCCTGCACTTACAGCCTGGGTGAGATATAGAAATGAGGGGAGAGGGAGGCAAAGAGGGAGAGAGAAGGAGGGGGAGGAGGAGAAGAAAGGAAGGAAGGAAGGAAAGAAGAAAGGAAGGAAGGAAGGAAGAAAGGAAGGAAGGAAGGAAGGGAGGGAGGGAGGAAGAGAGAAAGATAATTATGTGTTGTTAGAGTTAAATTGTCTTTCATATTTAAAGATGTCACTTGCTATGTCCACAGAAAGGTGGCCAGGATAGTGAAAACCCTTGAGATTATATCCTATTAATATCAGCTGGAGGGACAGATGCTTGTTAGCCTAAAGAAGAAAAGACTCAACAGGGAAACCCTAGGTATCATTAAGTATTTGAAGGGCTGTCACACAGTAGAGGAATCTTGCTCTCTGTCTCCTGTGGGCATAATTAGGCACACTGAGGGGAAGTTGGGAAGAGGCAAATTCACATTGTGGGGAAAATGCCCTGATCACTACCACTCCCCTTGAAATGCAATGGGCTGTCTCTGCAGGTAGTGGGTTCACTCTTATTAGGGATCTTCACGCAAATGTTGAGAGACTAACATGCTGTAGAGAGGATTCTCTATAAGAGTAAGTCAGTCCAGCCTAGAGAGTATCTGATGATCCTTCCAACTCCTAAAATTCCAGGGTTCCTGGAATTCTCTACTAAATGCCAGTCCCACATTTGCAAAAATCCCTGAATGTCCCACTGATACTTCCAGCACAAGGTATCTAAAACCAAATGCATCAGTGTAACCTCCCCATCCCCATCCCTTCCCAAATCAAGCTGTCTTCCTCTTGTCCTTGTTCCAACTGATATGCTGACCATTCTCCCACATGGGAAATGTCAAGGTCATCTTAGCCATCCCCCCATCTCTCTTGTTCCTCACACCAAGTTCTATTACCTTTACATATACATTGTCTCTTGTATTCACACCTTTCTATTCCAAATGAAGCCTGGTTCAGGGCCTAATTATCTCTCATCTGGACTAGGGACACAGCTTCCTAAATGACCATCCCAACTTTGATTTCTTTTCTTTCTAATCTATCATGAACAGTTCTATTTTATAGTTCTTCTTAGAGAACCATCTTGACCAATGTCACTTAGCTGTTCAAAAACCTTCCATGGCTCACTACTGCCTTTATAATAATATCTACGCTGTTAAGTCCATGCCATTTAACTTTCTCAATGACCTGACCCCATCCTACCTTTCTTAGCCTTGCCTTCTGTTCCTCCCCTATCCATGTATTCTATACTTCAATCAAAACTCTTTCGAAGAATTCACTCCGAACTTTGTTGCCCTCCTTCCCTTACTGACACCACTCCCAGCGCTAGGATTGCCCTCCTCTATCTAGCCTGTTTAAATCCTACCTGTTCTTCAAGACCTTCTTAAACTTCTGCCTCCTCTAGTACTAGTCTTCCCTAATTCCTCTCACCTGAAAATAATCTCTCATGCTCTCTTTGAATTCATATATCTATCTATATACATATACATGTGTATATACACACAGATACATATAGATAGATAGATAGATAGATAGATAGATAGATAGATAGATAGATAGACAGACATATAGAAATGTAAATGTATACACATCTACAGATACAGGCTTCCCATTCTTTACTAGCTAGGGCTGCCCCGTATCTTTCTTTGTATCCATCACAGCACCCTGATTACAATGAGTACTCAATACATATTTGCTGAATAAATGAATAAAGGGATAAGCTATCCCGCCACTAAAAATCAGAATGTTCTTTATCACTTTATCTCCTATAGCATGTAGCACAGTAACCTGTATACCTTGGACACTTAAGAAATGTTTTATGAATGAATACAGAAGCTGCTTATTAGCTTTCAACTGAATTAATTTTTTCCTCCTTGTGTCATAGAACACCAGATTATAAATTTAGAGCTGAAAAGGGCCTTAGAGATCACCTAGTCTAAGCCCCTTGTTTTACAGATGGGGAAACTGAGGTCCAAAGAAGAATAAGTGATCTGATAACGGCCACACAGGTAAGGAGGGAGCAGAACTGAGTCTCACACCCAGACCCTCTGCCTCTGGGTGCACTGTTTCCCATTACATCATACTGCCTTCTTTAGTGGCTAAAGTCAGAAACTTAAATTCTTCTACACCCTGCTGGTCATTATTATGGTTGCCTCATTCTAGTCCGCCATAGAGTGATGAGGCTGCTGTCAGTCCATCACCCACATGTGTTCAGTCCAATGACCCTCAGTTCTACAGGGGCTTTAAAGTTGATACTTTAATGGGTGCTAACAAAAACAAACAGAGCTTCATAGTCAGTACTCGACTTACCAGTCAGTGGCTATATATATTGTATGACCAATGGTCACATATATTGTAAAGCTGAAGTCCTCATAATCAGGGGACGGGAGGGCTACAGGCCCTCCAAGGGATAAGAAGTCAATATGTCAAGAACTTGTGATTTTTACATAACAACAATAAACAAAATAATAGCTTACTTTAATATGGTGCTCATATTTTATCTATTTGCTCTTCATTACAACCCCAGAAGGTCAGGACAGGTTTTGATTATTGTCCCCAATTTTCAGATGAGGAAATGGCAGTCACACTGCTATTAAGGGCTGGAGTCAGAACTAGAACCCAGATCTTCTTATATCTTGTCTAGGATTCTTCTCTATTATACTACAGCCCTCCCAAACAGGGCATTCCCCAGCATTTGGGAACAAGGCACAGAAGGGTCACTCTGAAGAGGATTTACAGACAAGAGATGAGATTAGCTACTGGTAGAAATTTTCTCCACACTGCCTCACCCTAACAGATGATTTATAAATATGCTGCCCCCAAGGGTATAGTGCATCCTTGTGACATCATCAGAAATACGCCAATGACAAGTATAACTAGGAAAAAGCTCCTATTAAGGAAGAAGATGTATTCCAGAGATTTTCATCAGAAAGCTTGCTTATCAGAGATAAAAAATTATATAGAGGGGATGGGGTCATGGTCCAGGTTCTAGTACAAAAATACCACTGGATACTAAGCTTAAACAGCTAATGTGTCAGAGAATAAAAAACACACATCTAAGATATTGGCAGGAGTGGGGTATTGGAGAGTGAGAACATGAACCTGTTCTGTACAGGATGAGGGATGGGAAAGTAGACCAAATCAGAAGCTGGAAACAAGACATAAATACTTCTGCATCCCTGGTAACATGATTATCCTAAGACTAGGCAAGAGAGGAAGGGAAGAGAAAGCAACCATACATATGTGATTTTAAAGTCTCCCTCACCCTTCAAAATTTCAGAAACAAACACACACATACAGACACAGACACACACACACCTCCAATGACTGAAATTCCTTTGGGAAAATAAGTCTTCTCTTCCACTGGGAAAGATAAAAAGCTTAAAATGCAAATGCTGTTTCAAGTTCCTCATAAACTAATCACACTGAAATGCTCCCTAATGAGATGTAGACGGTACTTGTGATTGAGGGCTAACCCTGGGGAAAGAGAGAGGCAATATGAAGGAAGCACATACCCAAAGTGGGGAGAAGGGTCACCACTTGGGGGAAAATGAAGGTCAAGGAAAGGGGGGTGCCTTGGAATGGAAAAAATTAAATATGTGAACACTACCTTTAACTCTCATTAAACAGTCTAGTCTTAGAGTAAAGAAAAACATAAGTTCAAAACCCAGTTCTGACATTTACTACCTACATGACCTGAGCCAAATCATTTAACCTCTCTGAGACTCTACTTCCCTCTCTGTAAAATAAAGGCAACAATACTCACACTATCTATGTCTCAGGGTTGCTGTGAGGAAATCACTCTAGCTAAAGCTTGAAATCCTATGGAAAGGTTCATTGTAATTATTATTTGGTAGCTCTCTCAAGCATTTTCATACTTCACTAATTCATTCAAAAAACATTTATTCAAGGCATAGTCTTATCTCCCCTACTGGCTTGTGAACTCCTAGGGGCCCCATGCATGTTTTATTCATATTTTTATTCCCCACAATGCTTAGCACAGTACCTTATGACCAAGAGGAGGTTAATAAATGCTTGCAAGTTGAACTGACTTCTCAGTTCTGCCTAAAGTGTGCCTTGCTTACATTCTAGAGGACAGAGATAACAGAAAGTATGTGTAAAGAAATGTCTGTCCCATTGGGGTTATGCGTGCTCCATGCTCTGGTCCTACCACACTTTAGACCATTTATCTATTTTTTTTAAGCTGGTTACTGTGAGCAATGGCTACAACGGCAGAAGAATTCTAATGTTGGAATTGTGTCTTATTAATGGAAAGTGTGCCCCAAAGACATTGGTGGCTTAAAGTAGGGTCATTGCATCAGAGCCGAAGAGTAACACTTTGGCAAAGTAGGATTTCTAGCCTTGGCCAGAGAAGAGAAAGCTCTGAATAATGCCTAACCCCAGCTAAAGACACTTCATTTTCTTCAAAGTGGAAAAGAGTAACAATACAGATCAGCTCTACTAGTCTGATTCAAAGATACTCTAGGCAAGACCAAATTTTCTTATTCTGAATCTAAGATTTCTAAGCAAGTTTCCCACCTATCATTTGGCCTCCAGACTGAATCTACCCCCACTGGAAGGAATAACTCTGGAAAAACTGGAACTAGCTATGGAGTTAGGCATAGCTCCCATTATAGATCCAAAAGGGAATATCATGGTTTACCAATCAACCAATTACTTCCTGTGAGTTGGGTGAGTGTGAGTTAGTCCTCCAGAGACAGACCAATTCAATTCAACAAGCAGTTATTAAAAACCTGTTATATACAAGGCATTGTTACAATTAATGAGGCAAATACAAAGATAAACATGAGAGGATCCTCTGAAAGATGAGTACAGTCTAGCTGGATATGTAAAGAATGAACATGATGTGTGCATGACAGATTCAGTTACGGCACTAGAAGTTTATGGTAGGATGGCATCACTTCTAGCTGGGTGACCACAGAAGGCTCAAAGAAGGAAAGATTGAACAATGGATAAAATTTCAATTGGTAGAGATGAGAAGGAGGCTATTCCAGGTACTGGCAACATCATGAACAAAGATATAGGGGCAGGAAAACAGAGTGAGAAATCCAGTTTAGGTGAAATGAAGATCATCTATGAAGGAGATGAAGCTTGAAAGGGTAGAGCCAGATTATGAAAGATCTGCATGCTAGATGAAGCAATTTTGACTTTCTTCAGTAGGCAGCAGATAAACACAGATGGACTTTGGAGAGTAAAGTGATTTACTGTACTTTGTGTACCAATGTACACTAAGAGTAACTGAGCATCAGTATGTAGGATGGAGCTAAGGCAGATGAGGAACACTTGAGACAAGATGGCCAAGTAGGAGGTAAATGTAATAGTCCAGAGAAGATGTACAAAGGCCCAAACTAGGGTAGTGGAAGTAATCACCCTGTCATCACAGGATTATAGATTCAGAACTGGAAAGGCTTCTTAAACTTTTTTCACTGATGACTCCTTCAGCACTTCTTAAACTGTGGGTCATGACCCCCTATGGATCTAGTCTAGTCCAATTCCCTTATCGAACAGATGAAGAAGCTAAGGTCCAGAAAGAGGAAGTGACTTATCCCAGGTGACACAATCTCAAACTTGAACAATCCACAAAATTCATTTCAGCCTACTCTTCCATCAAATCTCTCTCGAGACTTTCTAACAGGGTTGGGTAGGTGGCGCAGTGAATAGAGCACCAGCACTGGAGTCAGGAGGACCTGAGCTCAAATTTGGCCTCAGACACTTAACACTTACTAGCTGTGTGACCTTGGGCAAGTCACTTAACCCCAACTGCCCTGCCTTCCCCCTTCCAAAAAGAAAAAAAAAAAGACTTTCTAACAGAGATCAAAAGGGAAGCGTTTTAATTTCAACTCTTTATTTTCCTTGGCAAATCTCTTGTGTCTCCATTATATCAATGAAACGATTAATGGAATGGTTAAACAGCTGGAAGGTGGTAGGGGAGAAGAAGACAGGTGGTCTCAAAAATCCACAAAGAGGATAATCAGCCATAGCCTAAGCAAGACTTGGTTACTGACATCAGAAATAAATTCAATATCCATTTGACCTTGGGCAAGTCACTTAACCCCAATTGCCCTGCCCTCCCCCCTCAAAAAAAATTTTTAAAAAAAGTTCAAAATTGACCTAGTTTGTCATGTTGACCATGCCTCAAAGTAATTGCAGTAGTGAACAACAACAACAAAACATTTCTACATTGCAGAATGATTGAAAATGTCACAAATCTAACCTGAAGATATGCAGGGTGTCCAAAAGGCTTAGTTAGTTCAATTTTTTTTTAGTTTTAATGCTTAAAAACTGAATCAAAACTTTTGGAACACTAGACAGACAGACAGACAGATAGATAGATAGATACCATATAGGTCAATGTCCTTTACCTTATATTCAATATAGGAAAATTCAATTCTGTGACAATCTTTGACAATTTATCTCTAGAAGCATTGATGTGTGTCCTTGAAGAAGTTCTCTGCTGGTCCCTGAATTTTTAAGTGATAATCCTTCTGGATGCTCTATTGCTAAAATAAGCTTCTCCTCTACTTGGTTCTGGAATATTGCTTCCATAGGCCCTATCTTCATTTCTTTCTGCTCTGCAGCACAAGTCAAACAAATTCAAAGGAAGATTAAAGAGAATTGCCAGAAACCAGCTGTTGAGGTAGAAATCTACATTTCTGCCAGGTTCAGGTTGTCAATTTTTGTCAAAATCATTTCAACAAATGGTCTGTCCTGCAGTTCTGTCAAAAGTAAATACAGAAGGGAGCAGGGTTAAAGTCTTGTCAGACTTCCATTAGGGTCAGAATTCCTTGTCTGCAGGTTTGTGGGGCACCAGATTCCACTCTTTAAAGAGATTACAGCTGTTCTGTCCATCTAAGTGCCCAGGCTGGCACTTCCACAACTAGACCACCTATTCTAAGGATAACCCCCTTTCTCCCCCACAAAAAAAGCTCACTCTGAGAATAAAATTGTACTGGCAGAAAAATGGATCAAATCACCCTTCTTTCAATGCATTTTTATAAAGAAAAGTCCTGAACACTCTAGCAAGATAAGACCTCTCATTTTCTACATCTCACTCTAGTTTCTAAGAATGGGCAATTCTATTTTCTGTTTGGTATTTAACATGTTGAGAGAAAGGGAGAATTCGAAGAGAAGAGTGTTTATAAAACACATACACACACAAATACATACATACATCTTGGATTTGGAAATCTCCCCAATAAACTTCTGTATCATGTATTAAAATTATCTCTGCTTGCATCTTATCTCCCTGCTAGATTGTAAGCTCCATGAGGGTAGAGATTGTTTCTGAACTGAATTTTCTATCTTATCCAGTTCTAAATACAGAGCTCTCAAAAGAGCAGGCATTCAATAAATGTGTGTGGAAATGAAAGAAATAAAGGAAGAAGAAAGCCACTAACCTGAACTGAGGTTTGACCTGATAGACAAATTACTGATCTCAACCTTTAAGGCCAAAGTACCCCAAAATTCCCTCCACTGACATCATCTTTCGCGTCTTCACTCTTTCTCCTGACATGAGATTTCTCCACATCTCCAGAACCTCTCCTCCAATAACAACATTCCTTTCCCCCTGACGCATCCCTCAAATTCCTTAGAGGCAGCTGGGTAGCACAGTGGATAGAGTATGGGGCCTGGAGTCAGGAAGATTCTGCGTTCAAATCCTGCTTCAGAAAGCTACTAGTTATGTGACCCCGAGTAAGTCACCTAATTCTTTTGTTTGCCTCCATTTCCTTAACTATAAAGTGGGGATAATAATAGCAACTACCTTTCAGGGTTGTTGCAGGAATAAAATGAGATAATATTTTTAAAGTACTTAGTGCAGGGCCTGGAGTATTATAGGTGTTTAATAAATGCTTTTTTTTTCCCTTTCTTTCCAGGGACAGCACTATACACCAAAAAAGACACTGAACCAGGAATCAGAGAACCTGGGATAAATAGAGGTTACAAGGGAAATGACTAATTTGGAGAATTATTGGTTTTGATCACTTTAGAGCCCACTTACAAATAGTGCTGTGAACATTCCATATGCCCACACATTCCTCATGGGCTAAAAGACACCTCCAGGAAACAATGCTGCCCTTGATGTGACCTGGGTGATCTTCAGCAACGGATTTAATCTCTCTGGTCCTGAGTGTCCTCACCTGTAAATGAGGAAGTGGGACTAGGTGGTCTTTGAGGCGTCTTCCAGCTTCAGACAGAGGTATGGTAATAATAACAACAACTAGAATTTACATTGCACTTTAAGGTTTGCAAAGCAGTTTACAGGGGCTAGGTGGCACAGTGAATAGAGCACTGGCCCTGGAGTCAGAGGACCTGAGTTCAAATGTGACCTCAGACACTTAACACTTACTATAGCTGTGTGACCTTGGGCCAGTCGCTTAACCCCAATTGCCCTGCCTTCCCCTCTCCAAAAATAAAAAAAAAAGAGTTTACAAATATCATGTTATTTGATCCTCATGACAAAACCCCTCCTTCCAAGAAATCCTATATTGAAAGTATGAACAAACTGAAATAACATGGAATGTGAGAAGGGCCTCCACCACAGTTTTCTTTCTGATGCCTCATCTTAGCATGGAAGTGGTTTCTTGAAGCCTCAGCCTACTAGTGGAGAAGAAATTCTAGCAGGTTCTATTATTATTCCCAGAATATAGAAAAGGAAACTGACAGAGGTTAAGTGACTTGCCCAGGGTCCCACAGTTAGTAAGTATCTGAGGCTGGATTTGAACTCAGGTCTTTCCTGATTCCAGGCCCAGTACTCTATCTGCTGTGGTGCCTAGTTTCCTCTGTGATCCTTTGAAAAGAAGGCAGAAGTTAAAATAGCACAAGTAGTGAGGAGTAACAGAGGGATAGCCTGAGTGCTGCCCACTGGCGCCCATGGAATGTCAGGAGGGCTCCAGGAAGGTCCATAGAACATTGTGGAGATCTTCCGTGGAGGTTTCATGGGAGGACCCTGGAAAATTATCAAGCTTGTGCTGCAGTTTGTGTCTTTGGAGGAAGTAAGCACACTGGTGCTCATAGCACCACTGAAAACAACCAGGGATCCTAGTTGCAGATCCTAATGACGATTTACATTTATATCATGCCTTATAAAGTGTTCGCCTAATATTAACTCCATGAGGTAAGTGATAGAAACATTATCATCATCCCTCTATTACTGAAGAAGAAATCACAGTTCAGAGAGGGATTTCCTGTGGTCACAAGACCAGTAGTAAGGCTGGGATGTGAATGGAGGTCTTCTGAATAAAAGGCTTTTGGAAATTCCAAGTACAGTGTTCTTTCCACTACATCCTGTTGCCTCACAAAGCACGTACCCTGGTCTTCCCCCTCAATGATTTCACAGTAATGAGGGTTTTGTATTTGTTTCATTTTTCACTGTATTCTTATAGATCTTTCTGCACATCCATTTAAATGAAAGCATATGGCTGCTTAAGATGCTGTGACCAAAAGACTTTTGCACACTTGTCTGGCTCTTAACTTAGAAAATGCACTTTTTAAAAAATAAATTCTACTTTGAGAGTGTAATTTTTTAGCATCCAGAATTTCTGTGATTAAGAGACAATGACAATGAGGCTGGACACCTTTTTATAATAACCATCAACATAAATATCACAACACATTAAAACGGACACCTACCTGTGCATCATAGCTTTGTTTGACAAATGAAAAAATTAATAATTAGGAAGCATAAATTTAAAATTATGACTTTAGAAGGGTGAGGAAGGAGACACCTCCCTATCTTAAGTGATGGAAAATGTTTGATTTAACTTAGGCAAACACATTCCACTGCTAATTTACCCTGAGAATTATAGCTAATAATATCAATAGCCACCACACCCATCTGTGTAAGCCTTTATGGCTACAAAGTACTTTGCCATCCATCCTCTTAATTGAGCTTTGTGATAACCCTGTAAGACTGAAAGGAGTAGCTCTTTCTATAAATCAGAAAATTCAGCACACAGAGAGGAAATCATTTGTCCACAGCAACCTTTCTAGCAAAAGGTCAACCTGGTAAAGTAGAACTCAGGTCTTCTGACTACAAGTCCAGTGATCATTTCTCTACAAAACCATTTCTTGATTATAGTAAATATTTATCTTTCATATGACATGTGAGAACCAGACCTTAAAGAACACTGCACCTGGAGTCAGGAAGACCTGAGTTCGAATCCAGCCTCAGATACTTACTAGCTGTGTGAGCCTGAGTAAGCCACCTAACCTCTATCTGCCTTGGTTGCCTCATCTGCAAAATAGGAATAATAAAAGCACCTATGTCCCAGAGTTGTAGTGAGGATAAAGTACTTCCTTTCTTCTTTTCTTTCTTCCTTTTCTTCCTTCCTTGCCCCTTCCTTTCCTTCCTTCCTCCATTCCTTTCTTCCTTCCTTCCTTCCTTCCCCCTCACTCCTTTCCTTTCTTCTTGCCATTCTTTCTTTCCTTCTTTCCCCCTCCTTTCTTTCCTTCCTTCCTTCCTTCCTTTCCTTTCCCTCCTTTCTTTCTTCCTTTCCTTCCTGGATCCTATATTGAAAATGTGAACAAACTACATGGGGTGTGAGAAGGGCCTCCACCAGAGTATTCCTTCTGATGTCTCATCTTGGCATAGAAGTGGTTTCTTGAAGGCTCCACCTACTAGTGAAGAGGAAGCTCGAGCAGGTTCAACAAAACCCAGCAACGGACAAGGGCCATCATTTGAGGGCTGGCCTAAGTGCTGAGAAATTCATAACCTGAAGGTTAAGCACCGGTGACTTTGTTTGTTTGTTTTTGGCTCCTGGCAACTTATTAAATGTAAAAAGGTTGCAATCTGTGCAGATGATGGAAATTGCCCACAAGGATGAAATCACAGCTTATTGCAGGAAGTATAGAAGATGCTTATAGAAGATTATAGATCTGGAGCTGGGATGCACCTTGGAGTCCATCTAGACCAGCCTCCTCATTTTGCAGATGAGGAAAGTGAAGCATAGGGAACCTAGAAGATTCAGTCAGTTAGTTCTATTCTGAGCTCATAAAGCCTTATGTGATCCAGCCCTAAACTATCTTTCCAGCCTCAGTGGCAAAAAACAGCAAAGCTCAGAGCAAAAAACAGCAAAGCTCAGGTCCTCTGACGCTAAAGCCAGATGTGTTTTTCTCTCACTGTCCAACGCTGCCTCAAAGAGTAAGGCCAAACAAAGGTGAAGAACGAGTTAACAGTCTCCAGGGGAGGCTGGGACTAGTGGATTGCCTAAACTCAGGAGTTCTGAGCATTAGTGGGCTAAAGGCAATATGGGTTATAGGAGTGGGGAACCTGTGGCCTTGGGTGCAGCCTTTCGACTAAGTCCAAGTTTTACAGAACAAATCCTTTTATTAAGGGGATTTGTTCTATGAAGTTTGGATTCTGTCAAAGAGCTGCACTTCAGGGCCTAGAGGGCCACATGTGGCTTCCAGGCTACAGGTTCCCTACCCTTATAGTGTAGCCTGCACTAAGTCTTGTATCAATACAGTGAGTTCCCAGCCAAAGGAGCTGCTGCTCACCAGGCTCCCAAAGAAGGAGCATGCCAGCCCAGTTTGGAAACAGTGCCAGTTAAAGCTCCTGCCCATCAGCAGTGAGGTTGAACCTGTGAGTGACAGCTGCAGAGTACAAGGTCACCAGTGTGACCCTGTATGATCTGGATCATCCCTTAGGGCCCACTGACCACTATAGATTTCAGGGGCTCAATAAACTTGGGAGGGAAAAATTTATATTTTTATTTTAATACAACTGTTTCCTTTGTAATCCTTTGCATTTTATTTTATGCATTTAAAAACATTATTTTGAGAAGAGGTCCACAGGCTTCACCAGACTGTCAAAGGTGTCCATGACAAAAAAAAAGTTAAGAATTCTGGATCTAGTCCAACTTCCTAATTTTGCAGATGAAGGATATGGAGATTCAGAGAGGTTTAAGTGGTTTGCCTAAAGTCATACAAATCTTTAGCAGCAGAATTGTGATTTGAATCTAGGTCCTCTGATTTATTACACTGCCTCTCTAAAGAGAAGAGCCCTAAAGATCCACTGGGAAACAGGAATATTCTAAAGGGGAAGCAGGTTCTAATCTATGCAACAAGATAAGAGAAGTGATCAATATTCCAGGGGCATCTTGTTAGTACTGAAAGATGTCACAGTATCTGGTCAAGGCAGGTT
Organism: Pseudochirops cupreus; assembly: GCA_028627135.1. NCBI lineage: Eukaryota > Metazoa > Chordata > Mammalia > Diprotodontia > Pseudocheiridae > Pseudochirops > Pseudochirops cupreus. The sequence goes on from CM053582.1 coordinate 487,359,240, forward strand.
TGAGAAATTGTCAGTTCTCCAAGTGACAACTAGGGGAAGAAAACAACTCTCTCATTCTAAACCTGAGACCTGGAGAAACTGAGTGACCAGCTGAAGGTCAGATGGGTAGGGATTAGCAGAGTCCTTCCGATGCCCAGTCCACTGCTCTCTCCAGCATGTCATGCTCCCTTCTAAGTAACCTTCAGCAAGCACCTAAGAGCAGTTGTTGAGTAGCTTTTATGAAGGCCTACAGCATCCATGAAGCCATTTTCCTATGAAAATCGCAAGCATCCTCAGGCTGTCCGGGGCCACACCCTGGGATAACTCAGCAAGTCACGGACGGTCATAGATGTGGAAGGAGTTCACCTCAGCTACAATAGAGCCACACCTCAGAGTAGACCTAGTTGTTGAATAGACCCATGAGTCATCAAAGGGCTCCCATATATACATGACAAAGCTTGTAACGAAGCATTGCCTAGAGTTCACTCCTCCCACGAGCTTTTTGAGTCAAAGTTATAGAAAGAACCCTCTAAAGAGAGATAGGAGGACTCTAGCAGGCTCATTCCAGTTCTGCCATTAATTAGCTGTGTGATTGGCCAAGGCCATTTGCCCCTCTTTGACTTGGTTCTCTTATCTAGAAAACAAAGAGGTTGGACTGGCATATTCCTAAGGCCAGTTCTAACATTCTGATTCTGTGATCTGTTCTTGCAGGCTGGTATGCTTGGCAGAGACCAGACAATAAACTCTATCACAAGAGTCCTGGGCAACACTGCTACCTCACCACAAATAAAAAGATCTTGAACCACAATCTATAGATTTCCAATGAGAAATTGATGCACAGAAAAACTGGGTCTGTCATGATACCTACATAGAATGTTTCAGCCTGAAAGGACTTTAGTGATTCTCACCCCCCCTTCATACCATTCTATATTCTGTGAAAACGATCTTCCTTAAGTGACAGTCTGATCACATCAGTCCCCTCAACCCCCCCATTCAACCAATTCCAGTGACTTCTTATTGCTTCTATAATAAAATACAAATTTCTATTCTGAGCTCATAAAGCCTTATGTGACCCAGCCCTAAGCTATCCTTCCAGCCTCAGTGGATAATACTACCCCTCCTACACTTGGCCATCCATCCAAACTGACCTTCTTTCTGCTTCTCACTCACAAAACTCTGTCTCCTATCTTTGCACCTTTGCACTGCATCCAGTTCCATGAATGGAATTTACTCCCTCCTTACCTCATGGAGTCTCTCCCTTCATTTAAGATACAGCTCAGGCACCATCTTCTGCGTGAAATCTTTCCTGATCTCTCCCCTAGCTAATGCTCTCCCTCCCAAACAGCCTTGTATTTAACTGTGTATGTATGTATTAACTTTATAATTACGCTACATATGCTTACTTGTTGTCCCTTTCCTTAAGAATAAAACAATTCCTACACGCAGTGAGCTTAAATTTTAATGTTTCCTCTCCCTCAATACTACTGTTCCATAAGAAATGATGAGCAGGCAGATTTCAGAAAAACCTGGAAAGGCTTACATGAACTAATGCTGAGTGAAAAGAGCAGAACCAGGAGAACACTGTACACAGTAACAGCAACATTGTGCAATGACCAACTTTGACAGACTTAGCTCTTCTCAGCAATACAATGATCTAAGACAATTCCAAGGGACTTGTGATGGAAAATGCTACCCACAGCCAGAGAGACAGCTATGAAATCTGAATGTAGATTAAAACACACTCTTTTCTTTTTTTTCTTCCTCATGGTTTTTCCCTTTTGTTCTGATTCTTCTTTCACAACATGCCTAATGTGGAAATATGTTTAATATAATTGTATATGTATAATCAATATCAGATTACTTGCTGTCTTGGGGAAGGGGGAAGGTAGGGAAGGGGGAAAACTTAGAACTCAATATCTTACAAAAGTAAATGTTGAAAATGAAAAATAAATAAATGCATTTTAAAAAAGTTTCTCTCCCCCATTAGAATGTAAGTTCATTGCATGTAGAGATGATTTTCATTCTTTATACTTGTATCAGCACCTACCATAGGTGTCTGACACATGGTAAAAATATTTTTTAATTTATTGTCTGACATCCTTCTCCTACAGATGTGGAAACTGAGGCCCATTGTGAGGAAATACCTTCCCAATGTGATGTGGCAAGTAAGAGTGGTGAGCCAGGACTCAGGTACAGAGACCGAGTTTGTCCCCTCCTCTATCCACGGCTTCTAGCACTATATGTACTTACAAGGTACCAAGGAAATCTAATAACCATATTTTGCAAAACAAGTCAGGCCTCATAGTATGGATGACAAAGTCCATTCATTTCTTTTTTAAAAGTCTCTTTTCTTTTTCTTGAAATTGGGCCTACCCTATTAATGAGCATGTGCATCATGGCACAAAAAGAACAGGACCCAGGATCTCTCCCATACTCAAAGGTTCCAGTTTAAAGTGAAAAATGATTTATTACAATTCAAACCCCCGGATAATTGCTTAACTCTGCACTTGACTTGGCCTGTGTGGACAGGGCCTTGGGCAGATACGACCATGACTCACTAATTACACCAGAAGAAAACAGATTCTTCCTGTCTTTGATAGAATTCTGTTAGAATCTGCCATTGCCTTCCCTTATCAAAACGAAGAAATAAATCATCGCAAAGGGCCCCAGTTGTTCTTTTCATCAAAGGGAAAAAAAAAAGGGAGATCTCCTTTGAAAGTTTGATGACAGTTACCTTTTAACTCTGAATCCTTCCTCGCTGAGGCGAGGCCGTTAATGGATTTACTATCCCTGCTATAATTCTGGGTGCGCCTGCAGTTAATTACTTTAGGAAGTGCAAGAATTCTTGGCCACATCTAGCGTCACTTCAGGGGTCCAAATCGCATTCACTGGCAACAGACACTATGACAAGAATCTCAGGCCACAGGAGTTAGAGGGACTTAATGTAGAGAAGGCCAGCCTCAGAGCCCCAGGAAAAACCTGGATAATACAGTGCTGACTGTACAACCCTGAGCAAGTTTCTTCTCTGTTCCAAGCTGCAGGATGCTCTCTAACCCAAGCTAAAGATGAGTTGTTTAAGAAATTTTCCTAGGAAGCAAGAAATAGAAACAGGGGGGACAGACGTCCATTGAATGAGAAATAACTAAGCAAACCAAGGGACCTCGAGATGATAGAATAGTACTGTGCCATTAGAAATTATGAAGGTGAAAAACACAGAGGGGTGTGAAAACTTTTGAACTGATGCAAAGTGAAATCAGTAGAATCAGCAAAATGACACACATGCTAAATACAGCAACGTAAAAAGAAAGAACGGAATAACAGAAGGGAAGCTTGTGTGATTATGATGATCAGGCTTGGTCAAGAAGAGAAGAGGGAAAATGCTCCTTCCCATCCGGGAAGCAGATAAAGCAGTTAGGCCTGGAGTCAGGAAGACCTGAGGTCAAATCTACCATCATACACTTCCTAGTTGTGTGACCCTGGGCAAGTCCCTTCACCTCTGCCTCAGTTTCCTCAACTGTAAAACAGGGAAAAGAATAGCACCTACCTCTTAGTTGTTGTAAGGATCAAATGAGACAACGTTTGTACAGCATTTGGGTTAGCACAGTGCCAGGCACAAAGCAGCCACTATATAAATGTTTATTCCCTTCTTTGCAGAGGTGGAGGACTACAAGTATGGAACAGAGCACTCATTGTCAGACTCAGCTGATATATTGGTTAGTTTTGCTGAATCGCTGCCCCCTCCCTTTTAAAATTCTGTTACAAGAGAAGGCTCAAAGGACCAGAGAGGAGAGAAGGACATATTTGGAGATAAAGGTGACGTCAAAACAAAAGTTATCAACACAAATTTTAAAATGAAAATTAAAAATAATAATTTCTGATCTGCACCTATTGCTGACATACATCTAAGGAATTTCCACACAGGAATCCCCCACACTTGACTTTTAACAATAACAACAGCAACAACAAAAAACACAGTTTGAATAGATGCAGCATCAGCTTCAGGGCAGCGTTTTCAAAGTACTGGTTTAAATTCTTTTTAATCCTTCCTTACTGCTTTCTGGATGTTTCAGCGCAGGACTCCAGCCACTTTGGTCAGACAATCATAGGTTTGACTGATTTTTCATGGAAATTGCTGGTCGCTTGGCTGAACTCAATCCCACTGTCCCTTGAAGACCTCCTCAATCAAAGGAAATTGCTTCAGCACGCTGCAGTCCTGGCCAGGCAAACAGTCTTGCATTTTCAAATAGATGTTTGAAGTAAGCGAACAGCCATGCTGGATTGTCTAGTCATTAAGCCCAAGAAATTCCTAGCTGGGAGGGGCCTTAGAGATCACCTAACTACTCCAGCTCCTTGTTTTACTGAGGTTCTCCTGCCTCTCCACCTCTCCACCCCAACCCCAGGCCCAGAAAAGTGACTTGCCCAGAGTTAACAGCCAAGAACCGGAGCCCAGGTCTCCTATTTCCCTAACCGATAATCTTTCTTTGCCTCTTCTCCCAACAGGAAGTGATATAACTAACCCACCAAGAGCAGGATTTGTGGAGAAGGATGCACGCAGCTCTGTTCTCACTCCACCCAGTTTCATTCAACTACAATTGAGTAAAGGGTTCTTTTTAAAGAAAAGTCCTGAGAAGTTAATGTTTCAAGGTGACATTTATTGGGACACCACTGTTATTGTACTGATTCATTTGATTGCTTCAAATATTCCTTCCCAAACATGCTTTGAAAATAAAATCAGAAAAATGATTTCTCCATAATTTCTACTCACGAGACCTTAACCTCTCTGCTGACTTTAAAAAGCCAGGTAATAGCAGAGCCTTCTCTCAAGAGATTGTTCTTTGCTTCAGGAAGGAAAGAGGAGGGTTAAATTAATGACACAGCCAGCTGTTTTTACTGCATGGGGTGAAAAGGAGAGAGTTGATGAGCTTTCACCCTTTTATCCTTGCCCAGACAACTACCTTTCACCTCCTCCCTTTCTTACCTCCCCTAAACTGGGGGTGTGATCAGTCCCCTAAAGTACTTCCAACACTATGGAAATAATGGAAATTATTTAAACCCCAAACTTCAAACTTGAAAGCAAAGAGAATTCTAAATACACACTTAGACAGGCAAGAAAAAAAAATGTCAGGATATTAGGAGATCTAGAATCCAATTCACTTTGCCACTGACTGTTGCATTAACAAATTATTGTTCTTCAGTAAGTGACCTAAGATTGTCAAAACTAAAGGGAAGATTTGTATAAACGGATTCAAAGTTTAAAAAAAAAATAGAACCAAGAAAAAAATGTGCAGGACCACAAAAGGCCTAAATGAAAACAACACTTTAAAAAAAAGACATCCGAAATAAGGTTAAATGCAATGACCAATCTTGGTTCCAGACAGCTGGATGATGAAACAGTCTTCCCTCCCCCTGGTAGAGAGGAGGGGGACTTTGCTGGGTGTGGAACATTGCATAAGTGCCAGACACTATGGCTGTGTCACTTGGTTTTACTTAACGGGTTTTCTTTGTTACATGGGAGGGAGGGTTGTCTTGGTGGGACAGGGAATGGAGTGTAGGATTGGAAAGTGCCTGCACATCAATAAAACTTAAAAAGCAAATTGGGTGTGCTGCTGAAGGTCGGGGGCTGCAGTCATTCCAAACATAACTGCCTCTTACTCCAGAGGATGCAGAGGTGAGAAGGAACCCATGGCAGCAGCCACCCATTGGAAACAGGCAAGCAGAGCTGATCCCGAGTCACCCAACTCAAGAGGGCGGCCACTGTTCTCAGTTGACTGAGAGTGACAAACCACATGGGAAGCTCTAGAACACCCTAGGACCCTCCCTTCCATCCACCTGTTAACTATTTTGTTAGCCCCAGATTGCTATTTCTGTAGTTACCTGCCCAGCTCATTCCTCCCCTGCTGCCAATGGTTTTGCTCTGTATGGAGGTACCTGCCCCACAGGAGCAGGTAGGTGGCACAGAGCCTGACAGGTGTTGAGCCTAGAGTCAGGAAGACCAGAGTTCAAATTTAGCCTTAGGCACTTAGTAGCTGTGTGACCCTGGGCAAGTCACTTGCTCTGTTTGCTTTAGTTTCCTCATCTGTCAAAAGGGAGTTAATAATAGCACCTATCTCCCAGGGTGGTTCTGAGGATCAAATGAGATAATATTTGTAAAAAGCACTTAGCACAGTGCCTGGCAGTTGTATGCACTATATAAATTCTAGCTATTATTATTATTGCCCTTTGCCTCTGGCTTTGAAGAACTGTATTTTACCTTCCCCATGGCATTTGGGGTCCACTTTGATCAGTCCCTTCAAAACCTCCGCCAGTGGCTTGGAAGGTTCCCAGCCACCGACTCCTCCAATTCCATCCCTGGACCAAGTCCAAGAGGGCAAAAGGCTGTGGACCAGAACTCAGATTCTCTACAATCTCCTCCTCCTTTTTCCTGGTTTAGGATGAAGATCAGAGTGGGGGAAATTATTGTTAATGTTTTAGTCTTATGATGTTGTTAATTCCTCACTCCCTCATTAAGATTATTTGTTTTAGATTATTTGGGACCTGATGTGGGATTTCATAGGTACATGGAACTCCCAATGAGTAAACTCTCTTTACTAAAGCAGATGAACAATTGCCCTAACACTTATTCTTTTGCAGGATTCTTAACCTGGGGCCCATGAACTTTTTATTTTTTGAACATTTTGATAATTGTATTTCAATGTAATTGGTCTCCTTTGTACTCCTAAACATTTTATTTTATACATTTAAAAACATTATTCTGAAAAGGGGTCCATATACTTCACCAAACTGTCAAAGGGGACCCTAACACACACACATTAAGAATCTCTGTCTTAGAGAGTTGCCTGGGGCACTTAGCAGTTAAGTGACTTACCAAGGTCACACAACCAGTATGTGTCAGAGGAAGGACTGGAACACAGGTCAGCCTGACTCTGTTACATTCTGTCTCAGGTCATTCCTGTTCTCTGCCCCCAATATAAGCTGCTTCTCTTAAGATTTCTCATAATCATCAAAACATCTTTCAAGCGAGTTCCTTAAAGGAAAACCCCAACAAACCTAATTTTTATAGTATAGTATATATAGTCCTCACCAGAGCCCTACTTCGACGCCTTATTGTGGCGGGGAGGTTCTCAAAAGTTCAGCCTTCTAAAGAGTGCAAACTCTGGCAAGTGCTTCAAGCCAGGGTCTGGCAGAAGACTTTGCAGTCCAAGGACCATCTACAAAAACTCATCACCACAAAGCTAGTTAACAGGTGATTCAGATATGGTAGTTCATAGAAACAAGAGCACTGTGATCCATATCAACAAAGGGAATGTCCACACCAGTGAAATCATCAATCCTTAAAGCACTGAGAGCAAATACTATATAACACATGATAAAATGTATGTCTTTGGGAACAAGCTGTATTTCAGCTTTTAGAGGCAATAAACAATTTAAATGAAGCAAAAATAAATTTTATAGAACCAATCCCTCCAACTCCACCCCTCCACAAAGAAAAAAAAAGGAGGAAAGAAATTGGATATGGCAAGACAGTATGCTAAGTTTGGGATCAGAAGTTCTGGTTTCAAATCATGGTTCTATCACTTATTACCTGGGTGACCTTGGGCAACTGATTTAGCATCTCTAGACCATGTGAAGAAAATGAAGGGAGCAGGAAGAGGACGTGAGAGAGGAAGCATCATTGAGTTGATAGAAAAAGCCAGCCTTGGAGCCAGGAATATTTGGGTTCCAATCCCTCTCTGGACACCTACTAGTTATGTGATTCTGGACACATTCTTAACTTCTCCATGCTCTAGGAAATCATCTAAAACTAAACATTTCAGAGAATGTACCAATTCCTTCATCCAAAAGTTCCCTGTAGTATGAAATCACAGGTCTAGTAACTATCTAGTAACTAATAACAAATGACCAGAACTCTACATTGGAGGTTCATTATTCTCTATAAACTAACAAATTACCAATCTCTATAATATAAATGCAAACCACCAAATATTCCTGAGGAGTCAACAAATAAACTGTACTAGAACTCAAGCATTGTTGTAGGTGGAGCTGTTTCCCACAATCGCTTGTGACATCAAGCCATGAAACTTTAGGTACGATGTTTTAACAGCTATTATTGTACCAAATACTCACAATCTCCAAACCACATGGAATGAAAAGCTTTCAAAATATAGAAATCCAGTACAAGAAATTAAAGTCATGTGAGAACAGGATGAAGTAGGTACATATCATCCTGGGTGTTCACTGGAGCTGTCCAAAGGATACCTTCAATGAATCTGCAGAAGATGAGCAGAAACCCTAATACTCTTACTCAATTACTTTAAAAAGCAGTCATTTAATATTTCCACACAATAGTCTACAGAACACCAACTATAAAAGAATGATAACATGATTGCAAATTGTCCTTGAACTGTTTCTATCAGAATCCCAGAAAAAATATGAGAAAAATGAGGCAATAATAATCATGGTGAAGATGATGATGGTGGTGGTGATGAAGATGATGATGGTGATGGTGATGATGATGATGATGATAGTGAAGATGGAGCAGATGCTAGTTTACTTTTATGTGGTTTATCAAACACTTTACCTATGTTATTTGTAGAAAAACCCAGGTGTTGAAACTGCCTCTCCATCTCCCTCTACCTATGCTAACAGTCATCTGCACCCTATACGCTTGGAAAGTTGCTAGGAGGCACTGAGGTTACTGTTGTTCATTTTTGTTGTTCTTTTTCAGTACACAGATTCTCTGTGACCCCTTCTGGGGTTTTCTTGGCAAAGATATTGGAGTGGTTTGCCATTTCCTTCTCCAGCTCATTTTACAGGTGAGGAAACTAAGGCAAACAAGGTTAAATGACTTGCCCAAGGTCACACAGTTGAATTTCCACAAACCACAGATTAGCTACCAACTCATACAAGAGACCTCTGGTCTCCTAAGAATTAGGGCTTTACTCTCTGCCCTCTCCATCCCCGCAATCACCTTGCATTTACTCCAAATATGTTTTGTATATACTAATCTATGTACATGTTGCTTTCTCTCAGTAGAATGTAAACTTCTTAAGGGCAGGATTGCCGCCATTTCAGTCCTTATATCCTCAGCACTTAGCACTGGAACCTAGGAAGAACTCAAAAATGCTTGTCCTTGTTGAATTGAATTGCACTCTCACATCCAGAATATTCAGAGGTCCAGTTTAGAATGCTGAGGGAAAAAAATTCTGCCAATTTTTGCATCCAGTGGAAAAAAATTGAAAGTGGGATTCAGAGAAAAATCACTGTAAGAGAAAGTTCAAGTAGCTTTCAGTTCTATTTCCAAGAAGAATTTCAGAAAAGGCGGGGGGGGGGGGGGCAAAATCAAACCAAGAATTGGAGACTAATGAAAGAAAAAGGAAATAAAGATTCTGGAAACTAACTTACAGAAGATATTTCTCAGACTCAAAATAGATCTGACCTTAGGATTGTCTTCGGAAAGGCCAGAACAAATGAAGTCATCATATATAAATTGTTCAGTCTCATGAATGTGACTGCACTGTGGCAAGGGACACTAATTAGCCAATAAAATTTGCTTTTTCCTCCTTTAGCTGAACATTTTGCTACAAGTCAGATTTTTGAGCTCTCAAATTCACTACAATCTTGTAATTATTCATTCAATATTATAGTTCTTTTGGATGAAAAATTGGGGGAAGAAATAATCCTGTCTCCAAGAAAAGCCCTGGATTCTGAGATGTTCTGTGTGTGTGTGTGTGTGTGTGTGTGTGTGTGTGTGTGTGTGTGTGTGTAGACACACAGAGAGACATATAATACATATATGTATGCATATGCCTATATATACATACATATGTATGTGTTTATGAGTATATATGTTGTCTGTTGATCTGTTTCCTTTTCCACGTCTGTGCCCACCCCTTCCCTCTGTCTGCCTTTATGTCTCTCTCTCCTCATTCACTACAGATTAGGCTAAATGCTCATCCTTGATTGTTGACATCCCAGTAGCCTATATATTACTAAGGCCATCTTTCCAGACCTTTTCCCCATAGTCATCCTGTTCTTATGAAATGTTATCGGATTAAATTCACTACAAATTTATGATGTACTAAGTATCTAATCCTGCCTGTAGGAGATATAAGAAAAGGAGAAGCAGCCTCTCCCTAAAGAAGCTGACAATGGCACCAGACCTCCATCTGAGAACAACACAAGTGACTGGGATTTTGCACCAAATTGAGACTGGTATAAACTGTAGGAGTGAGATGGGGGAGAGATCAAATGGGGGAGGGGAATGGGACACTCCATGGAGGGAGAGAGAACTGTAAAGGGCCCTAAAAGCTGGGACTGTGTCTAGAGAGACAGAGAGGTGGGGACTATGAGCACAAAGGGCTGGAGAGGGCAGGGGAGAACAGTGTGGCTTCAGTGGAACATTCATTTTGGGGAGTGCATCTGGATTAAGATGAAAATGTTGGTTTCCATATAAAATAGATCCAAATGACATTATCCATCCTAGTAGACATAAGTAAATAATATGTAATTTGCTTAATCAGTTGCAGGATCAGTTATTTCAGTCATGATTTTTCAGAACAGTAAAGCAAAAGCTTCATAGAATCCTAGGATATATAGAATACTGGAACTAGAAGGGACCTTTGAGGTCTGAGGCCTCCATTTCATAGAGAAAAAAGCTAAATTCCAGAAAAAATTAGTGATTTGCTTCAAATCAGATAGTTTATTCGCTAGTCACAAAAAAAGTGTAGGGGGAAAAATAGGCTGCATGCAAATTTCTGTTCAAGTGGAATCTACCTTGTCGTTTTGCAGATAGGCTAGGCTAGGCTGGCCTGCCAGGATGCAAAGAAAATCTCGGGAGTGGTTTTGGTTCTGCCACAGGGCTGAGGAACCTCACTGAGAAGCAACAGATTGCAACAGAAAGAATCCTGAGCTTGGAGTCATAGGATCTGAATTCAAATAGTAGCTCTCCTATTTACTACCCATGTGACTTTGATTTAAATCACTTAACAGTGCTGGGTCTCAGATTTTAGGCCTTTTGGGCACAGAGAGAAAAGCAGAACTAATTCCTATCCAAACTCTTTACCACTCTTTTGTTCTGAGAAGGCACTTAAGTGGTGCAGGGGACAGAATGCTGGATTTGGGGTACAAAAGACCTAACCTTAAACCCTGCTCCAGCCACTTACTAGCTATGTGGCCCTAAACAAGTCATCCTCTCCTATTCCCCATCTGTGAAATTGGTATAACAGTATTACCCATCTCACAGGGTTGTTGTGAAAGGGCAATATGAATGCTAGCTGTGATTATTCATTGCTACCCTGTGAGGATGACCCTTGAAACAAATTCCTATTGCCCAGATTTCACTACAAAAAGCCACTGTGGAAGCTTAGTGACCTTTAGTAAGGAAGTACTTTTACCTGTCACATTTTCCTACTTTTGCCCATGTTTTCTGGGACTGTCAGGGATTTTATAGAGAGAAAAGTACTTAATATTAGTTTTTTTTAAATTCGAACTCATTCACCTGCTTACCAAAGCAGCCACCTGTGTCTTTGAAGAATGAGACAGGCATGGGACTAAAGCAGTGGAAACCAGTGGAGTGAGGAGGAGAACATTTTCCTCTGGTGACTTAGGTAAGCAGAATTAACTTGAAGAGAAAGATAAAAATCTTGGCTTTCACTGCAATTTGCTCAGGTAGAGAGAGCTGAAATCACAGAAGTAGAAGGAATAAAGCTTCAGAAGCACAGGGGAAATGCTAGGTATTTCTAAAATAAACCTTGAGCAGAAAAGAAAGTTTGAGTAATTTTTCAGATTCTGCTGAACCGGGCCATTCAAAATATTTGTGACTGCTGTTAGGCTTTACTGTTATGAAAATGCAAATTTGCTTTTTTTGTCTCACTCAACTGGATTTAGAAGGTTATAGACTTTTTAGGAGGCCAAAAGAAAGAAAAACAGATGGGAAAATTATTCAATTATTCTTAATGAAAGATGACCTCTATGAGACTTACTTGGGTGGAAGCCTTAGAAATCCTTTACACAAAATATTTCTCTTTTCCAACCAAAAGACCCTTCTGGGCTCTGAGCCACTTAAGCAGAGGTGAAAACAATGGGGCAGTGGTTTGAGACAGCTTGGAACTAACAAAGGAATATCTACATTCACAGAGCAGTTTTAGGGCTTACTTTGGAGAACTTTTCTGAAGAAAGACAATAAAATAGACATTCAAGGACAAGATGATTTTTTTTAAAACACTGAAAGCTAGAAATCACAATTTGTTTGAGACTTCTCCAGAAGACCCCGGTTATTTCTGATGTGATCTTCTTAAACCTAGTATTTTGATTTTCTTTAAATCCTGGTCAGTTGGCCTGGCCCTTTTTGCAAATGGGCAAGCCAGTCTGCATTTGGACCAAAGTTCACGTTCTAACTGTGACAGATGTAATAGTTAAGCTAATGCAAATAAATAACGGAAGACAAAGCGAATTACTTCCCTGTCTCCCCTAACCTCAAAGGCTCAACCCTACTTCCATCTGGCTGTTCTTACTGTGTCTTCCACCTGAGATGCCAATTCCCCCACTTCTGTACTGATTCAGACCTTCCTTCAAGGCCCAACTCAAAACATAGATTCCCCACAATATGGCAAAATGATGGGCATGAGATAAATAATGAGTTACTCAAGTAAATTAGGATGTTCTGAGATATGCTCCCCACTTCTGAGTGAAAACTGGTGGCCTTTAGGACACAGAGAGAAAAGCAGTGCTGATTCCCAGCCAAACTCTTTTACCACCCTTTTGTTCTGAGAAGGCAGTTAAGTGTGGGGTCGGGGGGACAGAACGCTGGATTTGGGGTGCAGAAGACCTGAACTCAAACTCTGCTTCAGCCACTTACAAGCTATGTGACCCTAAACAAGTCATCCTCTCCTATTCCCCATCTGTGCCCCCCAAATCTGGTGTCATGGACAGGGAGGGCACAGCATTTAAAGCCAAAACTCCCAGATGGCTGATCCACCTTGGACACTTACTAGCCATGTGACTATAAGCAAGTCACTAAACTACTCTGCCTCAAGCTCCCTAACTGCAAACTGGGGGCCTCATTGGGTAGCGATGAGGTAAGTGCTTTGTAAATAGTAAAGTACCATATAAATGTGAACTAACTGCTTCAATCACCAGGGGACAACACCTGAATGCATCAGAAAGCTAAGAAATCCCCTCTTTTAAGTCAGCTTCCTTCCTATTACATCTAAAGCAAGGGTTCTTAATCTAGGGTCCATGGTTAGATTGGGGGGGAGCGTAGTTCATGAACTTGTCAGGAAGGGGAAGAAGAAGAAATCACAAGTTTATTTTCACTAACCTTTAACTGAAATTTCTCATATCCTTCCATTTTTTAAAAACATTATTCTGAGAAGGGGTTCATAGGCTTCACCAGACTGCCAAAGGGGTCCAACACACACACACAGACAGATTAAGAACCCCTAGAAGATAACTTCTGACAATTATCTATGGAAATTAGCAAGTAAGGGGGGGAAAAAGGGTCTGGTTTGGGGTTAACAAAATTTTTTTACCGCTTAAAATTTCTTACAAACTTCTTATTCAAGAAATACTTACCACCAGCCCTGGAGTCAGGAGGAACTGAGTTCAAATCCAGCCTCAGACACTTAACACAGAAAACTTGTCGTGTGACCTTGGGCAAATCACTTAATCCCAATTGCCCTATCTTCCCCCTCCAAAAAAGCAAAAAACAAACAAGAGTACTTACTGAGGCTCTGTGCAAGATTCCATACTAGGTGTTAAGCAAGATACAATGATGAACAAGACCCCTAAATTTGGAATTGAGAGATAAGAGGGAAGAAGAAGGAAACACAGATTTATTAAGCACCTATTATGTGCCAGGCAGAGACAGGTTGCCCAGTGGATAGAGTGCTGGGCCTCCAGTCAGGAAGACCCACGTTCAAATCTGACCTCAGACACCCACTAGCTATGTGACCCTGGGGAAGTCACTTAACCTCTGTTTGCCTTAACGCACTAGAGAAGGAAATGGCAAACCACTTCAAGAAAACCCCATACAGGATCACAGAGTCGGACATGACTGAACAGATTAATCAACAAATGTGCCAGGCGCTGTGCTCAGTGATTTTACAATCTTATTTGATCCTTATAACAACCATGGGAGCTAGGTGCTATTATTATCCCCATTTTACAGCTAAAGAAACTGAGTCAGAGATTAAGTGACTTGCCTAAGTATACACAGCTAGTAAGTGTTTGAGGCTGGATTTGAACTTGTCTTCCCAATCTAGGACGAAATCTCACCTCTGGTAATTATCACTAGTATGAACCTGAGCAAGTAAGTCACTTCCCTCCCTGAGCCTCAGTTTCCTCATCTGCAGGAGGGGGAGGTTAGTCTAGAAGGGTGAGGGACCTGTGGTCTCAAGGCCACATGTGGCCCTGTAAGTCCTCAAGTGTGGAAGAAATGCACTTGAGGACTTAGAGGGCCATATGTGGCCTTGAGGCCTCAGATTCAGGGTTAGAATTAGGGATTCCCCTCCTTGAACTTGATGATCCCTAAAAATCCCTTCTCCATCTAACATTCCATGACCTTATGACACAGTCCTTTCATGTCCTTGTCAGGGAGGGAGAAGACATCGGCAAAAATGAGCCTGCCAACGAGGACAAATTCTACTTTCACAGAAATTCGTATCTCTCTCACCCATCCCTCACAACCTAAGAGGGTCCAGGGACTGGCCTTTTGAAATTATGGGAAGGAACCTTAAAACTCAATATAAGTTCAACAAAGAGTCATGCAATGTCCACACTTCACTTGTTAAAGGGAAGAGACAAGAGGCAGAGAAACAGAAAGTGAGTCACTGACAGATGACAAGAAGAAACCCAGAGAGGTGGAGAGAGATGACAGGGAGATGCAGAGGGAATTCAGAAGTCTGTGATTTGGGTGGAAATCAATGGAGCTGTCTGTTCCCACCCTGCCTGCCATTCACGTGGGCTGGAGACCTCAGAGCTCCCTCAAATGCTAATTAACTCGACAGCACACCAAGCCCTTCTAGATGGAGAGTTGGCCTGAAGCTGAAGTTTTCCCATTTGAAGGCTTATTTTTCCATTTTCCAAATTCAAGTTTAAATAAAGGTATATTTTCCCATGGAATTCTGAAAATGTTTTCCACCTGTGTGAGTCTTCCTTCAACAAACATCCAGTAAGGACGGCAGCTAGAACACCTGTCCCTTCTTTTTCTTTCCCATTACCACCACCCTCATTTACAAAGTCTTTTATCACCTCACACCCAGGTTATTACAATGACTTCCTATGTAATAAGCCTACCTTAATCCCCACTGTCTGGTTAGACTTCACCAGTCAGAGGATTTAATATAAATCTCTGCCTTCTGGCCTTGTGAATAAGTAACAGAAAACTGCATTTCTCAGGTAGGTGAGTTCCCTCTTCCCCAGTAGCAGGGCTGCAGTCTGGCTTATGGAAAAATAGCTGAGGCACCATCTTTGTGGAGGTCTTCTTCCCCAAGACTTCTCCCTACCCCCTTCCTCAGGAGAAGGCCAGTATCAAGGCGGGCCTCTGGCCACCTCTGACCTTTTGCCACCCTGGGATCTCCACAGCTGACTTCAATCCTCTTGATGGCATACAGAAGCAAAATCTGGTCACTCCCATGACTCCCTGATACTCCCAAATGGTCTCCTTGACCCCAGCCAGGGGTGGGGAACCTGTAGCCTGGAGGCCATGTGTGGCCCTCTGGTCCTGAAGTGGGGCCTTTTGACCGAGTCCAAATTTTACAGAACAAATCCTTTTATTAATTTATTTATAATTAATAAATAAAATTAAACAATTAATAAAAGGATCTGTTCTGTAAAACTTAGACTCAGTCAAAAGGCCCCACTTGAGGACCAGATGGCCACAGGTGGCCTCCAGGCCTCGGGCTGCCTGCCCCTTCAGGCCCAGACTCTCCCTCTTCTTACCACTCCATCCAACTCCTCACACAATCACCAGATTTATCTTCCTACCTGAAAAGTTCTGATTCTGTCACCTCTTGGTTTATAGTCCTTTAGTGGAAATAGGATAAACTCCAAACACCTTAGCCTGGAAGGCATTGAAGGCTCTCTACAATTTAACGCCAACCTGCCTCTCCCTATTTATTTTCACAAATCCTCTATTCTAGTCATGCTGATCTCTTCACCTTTCACCTGACATACCTTACTACTTGTCCACCCAAACTAGATTAGAAGCTCCTGGAAAGGAGGAACTGTACCTTCTTCTCCTTGGTATCTCTCCCAGAACCTAGTACAGGCAACAATGGAGTAAAGAGCTTTGCGCTATGCTTACCGGTAATCAATAAATGCCTGTTAATTGATGTATCATGGATCACTGATTTAGAAACAGATGGAAGGAACTTTATATTGGGGGTCATTTGATCTGCCCCCTTCTCTTTTATAGAAACTCAGAAAAGTGAAGTGATTTGCCCAAGTCACAGAGATGGTAAATGGAAGAGCTGGACTCCAAACTGGTCCCTGGACTCCAAATTTTGCTTCTTTCCATGGTACTATGCTGTCTGGACTTAATCCTATCAGATGAATTAGGTGATAGTCAAAAAATGCCTTTATTTTTTTTCATTTTTATTTTGGAATTTTCAGGACCCTAGTTCCACCTTCCAAGTCCTTGATACCCCACAGCTAACCAATTGCCTTGCTGCCACCAAAAGATTACAACCATTTCATTCTACAGTGCTTGAAATCTATAGGGAAACTAGCATTCACTTCATGATTCTGAGTCTCTTTTTTTTTTTTAATCTACTCCTGGGTCTGCCACTGAGTCAATGTTACATTGAACCAAGTTAGCGTTCCCTCTCTTGTCCTCCGTTTCTTCTTCTGTAGATATAGGGGAAAGGAGTTGTACTGGAGGATGTCTAAGGACCCTTCCAACTCTTATTTTCTAAAATGCTGATATTTTGATAAGGCTACTAAAAGCGTGAATACAATTTTCTATTGCTGGTGTATATCACCCAGATGAAAAGCAGCAGAACTATCACTGTAGTCTACACTGATCACACCACACCTGAGATCAGATCCGAGTCCTGCATTGGGACCAGATAAAATGAAATCAAGCGTCACATCCAGCCCGGGGGACAAAGATTCCCTCTACCCTTGTACTCTGCTGCCTTCAGGACTTTTTATGCTAGAGTGAAAAGCAGAAAAATGAAGGAATGAATAACTATAAGAAGTCATGCAGCAGAAACCAGACCTATAAATAACAAGGGCAGCCTACTCATTTGGGCAGGCTGAAAAGGCCTCCCCCTCCAGGGCCACCCCGGACACACAGTGTTTCTCTCCAAAGTGAGGTTGTTGACTCTGCCCTGTCCCAATGGCTGTGAGAATGACATCAGAAGAAACCACTCAGCATGAAAGAAGGAGTTCTGACCACATATTCAAGAATACGGAAGTATTCTTCCCCAACCAAGCTTCTAACAGAGGATTAGTAATCTGGTAGAGAAGTTTAACAAAATCACGAGACCCTCAACAACCTAGTGTTTGCTGAGTTCCATTTAGTATTTTTTTTTTAACATAAGCCACTTTGAAATGAATGACATTTTTGGAAATAAATGATTCTGACTTCTGGTTAAGATGACCACATGAAAAGTTGTACAGGATAACCACATGCACTCCAGTCAAAATCTAAAAGGGGTTCCAGATCAAATAATGATAGAGGAATCCAAAGAGGAACAACAGCAAACGCCCTCTTGTAGCTCAGGACAGCACAAATGGGCAGCTAGAAGACTGTGGGACCCTGCTATGAGGGAAGCCAAGGCATGTACAGTAAAAAAAACCCAGCACTCTGACCAAAGAACCTTGAGGGGTTACCTTTGTAACAGCCCTATGACAAGGCCTGGACTAGCTACAAGATGCTGAGAGTTCTTTCTTCCAAACTTAGGAAGAGCAGCTAACTTGATATCAGGACTGGAGGGCCACGGTTTTTCCTCCATATAGAATTCCTGGGTTTGACTCCCAGAGAGGGAATTTTTAGAATCTCTCAAGAGGGAAATGGAACTCCCAAGGTCTTTCACTTGCTCATTGTTTGGGGTCTGGCTCAGAGTGAGTGTAAACAGCAATTGTTTCTGTTCTGGCCAGAAACTCTGAGGGTCTTCCCCTCCCAGACCGATTCTTTTGTGAAGGCAAACTAGGACATCTTCTGCCTCAATTCTTACCTAGTCTTGAGTGTTGCCTCAAAAAAACTGAGAACTGGGAAAGACCTTAGCTTAAAGAGGCCAAGATCTTCCACTGCATCCAGGGCTATACGGACCTATGACAGGTCTTACTGACCTATGTCTTGCTACTGGACTCCAATGACTGGAGGAGAGAGTGAGGATAATAACTTTGCACAGTCTCACTTACACCCAATTCACTTTCAAGTCAAGATATTACCCTCCTGATGTCATTGGTCCTTTTAAAGAACAAAGGACAAACAAGAGGGATGTTAAACCTGAAAACCTTCAGAACTCTTTTTTTTGGGGGGGGAAGGAGGGGAAGTCACAGGAAGTCCAGAGTTCCTGGGTGGGGAAACTCTGTGAAATTATTATATATTATCATATATTGTTATATATTATGTTATATTATATATAATGTTATTATGTAATATATTAATTTATTATGCATTAATATAATATATTGTTTATTATGTATAATACACACATATTATATTAATATATTATTACATAAGTTAAATATTATATATTCTTATATAGGTTAAATAAGAATTTCAAATAAAATAGTTAAAAGGAGAATAAATAGTTTAATACTGAAGGTGAAAACTCTTACCTAAGGAACTTCTAGGAAATCTGGAAACCAGTCTGGGAGAAATTGGGCTTAGATCAACACCTCATACCACGTAGCATAATATGTTCCAAATGGTTACATGATCTGATAAAGAAGGTCATCACCAAACTGGAGTCCCATAAAGGAGATACCTTTCACAATTATGGATAAGGGAAGAGTGCTTGATTAATAAGACATAACATCACAGGAGATAAGCTGGACAATTCTGATTATATAAAAAGGAAACTTCTCTTAGAAACAAAAATAATGCTGTTAGAATCATAAAGGAAATAACAACAAAGGGAGAAATCATGATTACAAATTTCTCTGATAAAGGTCTGATCTCCAAGAAATATAAGGAACTGTTGGTCAATAAGTATTTATTAAGTATGTCCTACGTACCAGGCACTGTGCTGAATGCTGGGGATATAAAAAGGGACAAAAGATTGCCCCTGCCCTAAAAGAGCTTACAATGGAATGGAAAGGATTTAAATATACACGAACAAGAACCATTCCCCAAAAGACAAATGATCAAAGTATCCAGTTAATTCTTAAAATGAAAAGCAAGCTATCAACAACCACATGGGGGGGAATGCTACAAATACTAAAATACAAATTACAACTCTAGGTTCCTCTTTGTACCTATCAGAAAGGAGACCAAAACTGGAAATGACCATTTTTGGAGGGAATGTGCAAGGACAGGCACATTTATGTACTGTTAGTTTTCCAGTCTGGAAAATAATTTTGAACTATATTTTTTTAAAAATCACCAGCTAAAAGTACTAACTTTTTGATTCATAGAAATACATATTAGGCATATACCCTAACAAAGTTAAAGAAAAAAGGAATTTGCTCAAATGTACAAACATATTTATAGCTAGAAATTAAAGGAGTGCCCATCAATTGGAGGATAGCCAAACAATGATGGAATATGAATGGAGGAAAGGGACAGGGTCTGGATCCGTAATTTCATTGGGATAGGGAACTCCATAAAGAAACTCCCTCTATCAATGCAAGCTAACACCTTTTAATCTACAATTTGCAATCTCAGAGGGTTATCTAGAACATCAGGAAGGTAAATTAGATAATATAATGAGAATTAAATGAAAAGATATCAATGGGGTACAGAAAATAGGATGAACAGGATGAAATTTTGACAGGGTTAATATAAAATCTTGCCCTTAGGTAAAAGAAAGGCTGGACAAGGATGGGGAAAACCTGGTTTAAGCGGTAGCTGGTGTGCAAAAAAAAAAAATCTAGGGCTTTAATTGACTGCTAATTCAATATGACTCAAGAGTAAGGTGGCTGCCAAAAAAAAGTAAGATCAACCTCAGGCTGAATTAATGAAAATTGTGTGTCCAGATAAAGCAAGAAATAGTTGCAATGTAATCTGTGCTACCAAGATCACATCTGGAGAACTGGGTGCCATTCTAGGAACTACATATTAAGATAATTTTGACAAAATGACACTCAAACTATAAGGTTGCCAAACACCTGTCAAAGCGAATTGGTAGAGAAAATTTCCTCACCCAAGGTTTCCTATGCCGAGGAAATCACAAGTCCAAACTAAAACAAAATTAACAAATTGGAGTGTGTCCAGAGGAAAGTGACCAGAAAGGTAAGAGTATGCAAACCCATGTCATATATTAGAATTAGCTGAAGATATTGGGAGGAGAGGGGTTAGCCTGAAGAAGGGGAGGCTTAGATGCTACATGACAACTATCTCCAAATATGGAAAGGCTGGTCACATGGTGTTAGACTTTTGACTCTAGAGAAAAAAAAAACAACTAGGCTCAATGGGTGGAAGTCACAGGGAAGTAGATTTCAGCTCAGCATAAAGGGAGAACTTCCTAGTAATTAGAGCTATCCAAAAATAGAATGAATGGGCTCTGCCTCAAGTAGTGAGTTCCCCTGTACCATGTGCAGAGAACCTCTGGCAGAAGATATTCTCTAGGGAACTGATATACCCAAGAGTATTAGACTTGATGGCCTCTAAGGACCCTTCCAAGTCTAGGATTCTAGGGAAATCTGATGCTAAGAACTTTCTGCTTACCTTAATTGCCAAAATCTGGACCAACTTTTGAATATTTTCCAGAGATTAATAGAGTCAATGTTTTTTAAAGTGATCATTTGTGACTCAAGAAGAAAAAGCATCTA
>CM053582.1:487380261-487430191 GCA_028627135.1 Pseudochirops cupreus
ATGTTATATATCATATATACAATACATGTGATGTTATTATATATTATTTCATAAAGTATGAGTAAAGTATACATATATTAGTAACATCATAATACACAAAAAAGATGATAGCCACCCAAAAAGATGACTAGAAAGGACAAGTCATGGAAACTGCTAATAACATGAATTCTGACCCTGAATTTCTCATCCTAAGAAACTACCTGCAGCAAATTAAAAGCAGAATTATTTTTTAAAAGATGATATAGACTCAATCAATATCAGAGCTATTAAAATATATATAAAAAATTGCCTTGTGAAAGTAGATTTTAATATCCCAGCTTAGTATCAGTTCATCTGTTAAGAGACAAAATAAAAAAAGTCATCTGAGGGCCTACAAAGACAAAAACCATGCACACTAAGTAAAGCATAGCAGAATGGATGCATATCTGCATATAAAGAGGTAGTCTGAGAGACAACACAGAAAGGCCTGAGTTCAAGGAAAGGCAAAGCACTCAACCTCTCAGCCTCCCCTGCCCCCTTACCCAGCACTTCTCTATTCCCATTAGTTGCTAGGAGTTGCCAAGCTGTTATCAACATGAATAAAGGACTCACCCAGTGACTTCTATGTATGAAGCAAACACATGTTGAGGTAAAGATACCACTCTGAGATGCAGAGACTCTCTTGAGTCTTTCGTACAAAAGTTGATCACTCCTCATTGATGTCCATGATTGCCTTAACCCTACCTCCTCAGAGCTTAGAACTCAAGGAAAATGAGAGTGGACAAGGAGGGCGTGGGAGAGGAGGGACACTCAGGAATAAAAAGGAAGGATGGTTAGATAGAAAAGGATTGGAATCACTCCAAAGAAGAACCAAAAGACAGATCTGTGATGGGCCAAAAGGAGATCTAAAAAAAAGATTAGGCCTTGCTCCTTTTATATGAAATTGAATACCAGTAATAACTATTACTATAAGATTTTAACACTTCTGTTCTTTTTTAAACACATCTGTTGTTCTATGGTTGCTGCTAGGTTAGACAAAAACAACCACCACCTCAAAAACCTCCAAAGGGAGGCTTAGAGACTGGAGGGTGGAACAAAGCTGGGAAACTACAGCCTATTTCACAATGGGGCTGGGAAGGGAAGAACCCTAAGTACAAGAAAAGAAGGTGGCAGCAAGGTTAGGAACAGGTAAGGCCAAGTTCTGGTACCCAAAGGTTAAAGAGAAAAGTGAGATGAGGCCAGAAGAGGTTGTGTCTTGGGTCCTAGAAATCAGTCCAAGGGACCTTACTAAAAGGCCTTTCCTAACACTAGTTCAGATGATATATGTATTTGAAATATTGGTTCTTTTATCATGTCCGTGTAGTCTACTGAGAAACCTAATTACTGAGAACTTCAGGCAAAGGCAATCACAAAAAAACAAACAAACAAGCAACCTTCCTTAATTCCCAGGCCTTAAGCATCTGGTCTGACTCAAGGGTGTAACTCACCTGAGATTTTTAATAAGACAAAACAAAAAATGAAACTCATTAGCTCAAAGACAAAAAAAAAAAAAAAAAAACAAAGCAAAACCTAGGAAGCCCCTTAGGTCCTAACCATCTGAAATTTCTGACTATGTAGCCAAGCATTTCAATCTACCTGGCTTTGTGAAACAGAATTCTTTTTCAAGAAAGGTCTGAAATTAAGGTTGAAAAGCACCTTGATGACCATATCCTGGAGTCAGAATTTTGAGATTTGCTCTGACTATGCAACTTTCCCTCTTCTCATTCCTTGAACCCCTCGCTTACTTCCTAGAATAGTTCAGTTTGGGAACTAGCAGTATTCTCATTGATTTGATCCCCAGTGATTAAGGAGAAGCACTAAGTCTATAAAAAGACACTTTTGTATGGGTCAGTCAACAAGTATTTTATCAGATACCTACTATGTGCCAGGCATGATATTGTAGGTTCCATGTTGGACTTCTTGTTATTATTGTTGTTGTTGAATAGTTTTCAATTGTGTCCAGCTATTCATGACCAACTGGAGTTTTCTTGGCAAAGTGGTTTGCCATTTCCTTCTCTAGCTCATTTTACAGATGAAGAGACCGAGGCAAATAGGGTTAAGTGACTTGCCTAGGGTCACACAGCTAGTTAAGTATCTGAGGTCAAATTTGAACTCAAGTCCTCCTGACTCCAGGTCCAGCATCTATCTACTGGACCAACTAGCTGCCCTAGTAGGCACAATTGAGGACCTTTGAAAGAAATAGTTAAATGGTGAAACCCATTTAAATTTCATCAATTTCCCACTGTCTAGAAATTACTAGGCAAGAAAAATATTTGTTAACCAATTGCATATCTTTCTCATGATGCTCTTTTCCGAGTTCTTGTTAACTCTTCAGGAAAGAGAGGAAAATTCAGTTATAGCTGTAAATTTACAGTATAATCTCTTGAGAAGAGAAACATTTTGCTGTTACAAGTGATTCTTTTAAAGACAAATTCATTCTTTTTTTTTAAAGGACAGCTAACCCTAAATTGCTCAATTTATTTAAAGCAAAAGGCTGTATTTTCCACAAAAGATCTCTGGCACATATCTTGGCCCAATACCCAGTCAAATGACTCATCAGAAGCAAAACTTGGATTCAGAATGCCATGTTTTCGTAAGATCTACAAAGAGAAAGAAGCAATCTAGAGTAGAGGGCTAGTGTTAATCCATGACATGTATCAAGGCATGAATGGAATCACAGGATCTGAAAGAAAGGCACATCTTCCCTGTCTTTCTCAGGACCCTCACACAGCCATATAAAAATGCAGGAAAGTTTTTATTCCTTTAAGATTGTGAACTCTCAATTTTCCTCCCACTCTAAATGGCCAATTTGTATCCCTAATTTATAATTCAAAATAAACTTGTTAAATGAACTAAGGACAAAATACTTTCTATTTAAAAAAAATAAGCTAACCAGATTTTAAATTTATTAACTAGCAACACTGTAGTGTGCTGAACACTAGCTGGTATCTAATGTCAGTAAACATTTATTAAGCACCTACTATCACTGAGGATATAAAGAAGAAACAGAAAGATTGTCCCTGCCCTCAGGGAGTTTACAATCTAAGATGGAAGGAAAGAACAAAAGAAAGCCAAAAAATGGTAGGGAATATTGGGGATTCCGGGGTGTACTCCCATAATAGTAAATTAAATTAGCCAGAAAAGTCTGAGGCCTACATAAAGGGAGACCTTGGGAAGAGGCCTCCACACTCATTGCTCTACTCTCCAGCCCTCCAATTAGAAGGGAGGAGCAGCTGAGGGTGCTGAGCAGGTGTTGACTATCAAAGGTGAAAAAAATCACCAAGATTGTGAGATTTCAGGTGATGACCTTATCCTGGGGGAGGTATGAGGGTTACGAAGTCAAAACCAAGCAGAGCAGCTAAGGATAAATGACGTGTCCCAGTTTAGCTAAAGATTCACTCACTCGGTTTCACATCCCCAGGTATAGTAGTCCCTCTGATGGGTGAACAAGTAGTAGTCAGTCAACAGTTAGCAAGCATTTATGATGCACTAATTATGTGCTAGACACTGTGCAGTAAAGGCTAGAAATACAAAGAAAGACAAAAACCTTCAAGGAGCACATACCCTAATGCAGCGAGCAAGAGAATAATAAAAAAATTTAAATCTCCAGAATCTTATGTATGCAGAGGAATAAAAGAACCCAACAGCTATTCTGCAAGAGCTAGAACAGGCAGGAAGACCATTTCATTTCAAGAATTCATTCCCACTCCCTCCATCCTCGTTCCAGTATTCATTATCTCATGTCTGGATCACAGCATTGGGTCATTGCCAGATACATCTTCCTAATGCAGGGTTCTAATTATGTCATTCCATTGCTCAATGACTTTCAATGGATCCCCAGCGCTCATCCAATAAATTCCAGCATCCTTACTCTTTTACTCAAGGTCCTCAGTGATATTCCTTCCCCTTCCCACCAATCTGCCTTTCCAACTTGAACTCATGCTATACTCTCTCTAACATTCTGTATTTCAGATGAATTGGTAGGCTCACTATCCCCCAAATGCATCTAAAGTTCTTGCCCCTTCCCTATGCATTTGCTCAGTATTTCCTGTAATCTTAGTCCTAGTAAGTATGCTAGGACTAAGTACTTGGGTGGGGAAGGCAAAAGGGTTGCCTAGTTGCAACCCACCACAGGAGGAAACCTGCTCATAGCAGGGAGATGAAGCCCAAGGGTTATGGAGAAAGCAAATGCACCATCCTGCCTGAGGAAGTCTTTGCTGGGGCTCTCGGGCTAGACAAGCACTAGCACTAGTCAAATTTAGGGCCCGAGGGAATGCTACTGCGTGCAGCTTAAAATCTGACGGAAGTAGTTCCCTGAGAGCAGAGAGGGTGACATCACTCAGGGCTGGCAGTGAGCAGAGCAGTCAATCAGTAAGATGACCTCAGCAGAGAAGTACTCACAGACTGCAATGACTCAGGCAGCCCAGACTCTGTCCTCAGTGAAGCTCAGAAAATACAGCTTCTCCAAAAACTAAGTGTTCAGGCTCTCCCCAGAGTCCATCATGGCAACAAGGAAGAGCCAACCATCGCTGTCCACTGTCCAGGCCAGCCTACCTCATTTATGAGGATAAGCAGCAGTTCCCAGCACACAAGGCCTCCAGCCAGGCTGGAAGTGCTGGAGGAGAAGGAGCAGGAGTAGGCAATTTACTCCTCCTGAAGCTACAAAATAGGTGGAGAGCATAATTGAAGTGACCCATAGTTCTGCCCAACTCAGGAAATGGATAGAAAGGCAAGGCAGCTGAAAGGAAGAGCAGAGAACTCTGGACAGGGATCCCAGTGACATGGGCCATGAAGCCAAGCCACTCACTCAGAAGAGGGCAATGGCCCAGGAGTGACAATGTTGACAGGTACTGGCTAGTCTCCTCCCACCCAGCAGTACTTGGAGAGGCTGGTTTGCTATTCCTCCTCCTCCTCCTAGGAAGAGACATAGAGGCTGGGCATAGGAGGCCTTAGATAGATTGACAAACATGATAATAATGGAAGATAACTGTTGGCTAGGCAAAAGGAAAACAAATATATTAATACAGTATTGGTGAAGTACATTGGTGTAGCTATTCTAGAAAGCGTTTTTGAACTAACCCCCTCAAGGCACATACTATTTGATCCAGGGGTACCACTACAAGGACTATAGCCCAAAGAAATCAAAGAAAGAAGGAAAGGACCCAGATTGCAATAAAATGATAGCCCTTTTTGTAGTGGCAAAGAACTGGAAACTAATGAAGTGCCTATCAATTGGAGAATGGCTGAACAAATTATAGCGTTATAGATGAATCAGAATATTATTGGGTCATGAGAAAAATGAAAAGAGGTGAGCTCAGAGAAACTTCAGAAGACTTTATGATCTGAGGCAGAGTGAAGTGAGCAGAACCAGGAGAACAATTTATACAAGAACAGCACATTGAGAATACAGTGTCTGGCATGTAACAAGCACTTAATAAATACCTGTTAAAAATAATGAAACTTTAAAGACAAATAATATCAAAAGACTTTAGAACTTTCTGATTAATGCAATGAATACCCACAGTTTCAGAGGATGACAATCTTTGCTACCCACCTCCTGACAGAGAGGTGATGGATTCAAGATGTAGAAGGAGACATATATTTATGGTGCCTGGCATACAACAGACACTAATGAATGCTTATAGATCAACTGATTGATCCTCTTAATTAAAAGTTCTCTTTGACTGGTTTCTTATAATGAAATTCTTAGAAAAATTTTTATATTTGGATAGCAAAAAAGTAATTAGGAGATTCTTACTTTGGACCACTTAAATGGTTCTGATGTGACATAATGATATAATGAACTAGATTGTGTTCATATCCCTTTCCTAGATCTTCCTGAAGATCATCTCATTGATTATTTTATGGTGCACAGTCCTCCTGCTGTTCATATACATCATTAGGGTAAAGAACAAAGCATTCTCTTCTAAGATGAAGAAGTATTTATAATATAGTAGAATAAACAAGATAAATACACAGAAAACAAAGGAGAATGTAATGTGTGCCATCTGGGCAGTGTGGTTTATTTGTTCAAAGGATACAATATCATTTCTGTAGTGGAGATGTGAAAGCTTCATGAAGAAAGTGGCATTTGAGCCAAACCTTGAAGGATGCTTACTTCAAGAGGTAAAGACATGGGGAGAGAGGGCAAGATATGAGAAAAGGTGTAGAAGTGGGTAACACTAACCTCACTGCCTCAGTTCCTGGCAATTAATTTTCACTTACTATTTCTACTGATTGTTCATCTCACAAATTGGGATTGTGCTGTAATTATCATGAGATGTAATGGTAATAATTTGTGTTTTGTTAGTTATAAGTCAAACATCAGCTGCTTCTGTCAAAGGGAGAGAGTAACACTTACATTAGCTGCCTCTTGGGGACACTGTGAGGAATGCAATCTGTAAAGCTTCATAGATTCACAAGATTTAGAACTAAAAAAAGTTTGAAAGATTATCTAACATTTGCAATCTTCTTCCTTTTAGAAATAAGCATATCAAGGTCCAAAGTTAACCAGGGACCAAGGAAAGGGAATACATGATGAGTTTTGCCACAGTAGTATTTGCCCATCAAAGTGCATCAATATTGACTTTATAAATCCCATTCAACACATAAGTACTTTCTGTAGCAGGTATTCTGAGTTTTATTCTTGGTTATTTGTACAAGTCATATCATTTTCCCATGCCTCGATTTCCCTATGTGGAAAAGGAAGAAAATAAACATCTCCTCCATATTAACTGTATTACAAGAACTGCAGTTAAGATCTGGATTTTAAGAGTAAGATGACTTTGGTTTGGTTTAGGATTTTAATGTCAACAAGCATTGGACACTATCAAATGGAAGAATGGTAGATCTGGTAGTAACCTTGGAGAGCATCTCAGCTACTCTTCTTCCTTTACAATTGAAGAAACAGGTCCACAGAGATTAAGTGATTGAAGCAACTTCAAGCAGCCATTTAGTAAAAGAGTCTAGATTAGAACCCAGTTTCCAGATTCTTAATCCAATGTTTCTCATTCTATCTCACTACCTCCCCTTACAATGTTACTGCTAAATTGTATTATCAGTTTGCCAACAGCAACAAAACATTTCTTGTAAGGCAGAATCTCTAGAAGTCTGGAAAGAAAAAAACAAACTCAATTGCATCCCCCTTTTTTGTTTCATTATCAGAACTTAGGTCTACTCAGTTTGAACCATACAGATTCTCTTACTGTTCTTACTGGTCATAGGGTCTCTAAAAAAGTGAACTTCCCAATCTACCCCACCCCAATTATCTGAAAGAACAATTAGAAGAGATAAATGTCCATTTGTCTTGTGAGTGGCACAAGTACAAAAATTAAAGGTTTTTTTAAAATTTCCCATTTAAAAAATTTCCCATTTCAATGGTGAGAGTACCACGTTTAAAAGAAGAAAATAAAAGCAAATTCTACAATTTAGCAAACTGCTCCTATGTGCACAAGAGTTGTAAGTTCTATATAATTTCACTCCTTTATGTTGCTTCTTACCTTTTTGAAATGTAGAATCGTTTTTTAAAGACGTAGATCTCTAAGAAAAATGCTAAGCCTTCCCAGATAATCAAGGCCACAACAGAACTATGTTGTCTACCTAATGGCTGAGATGTTAGGCCCTCTGTATAAACTCCTTCCTAGTCTATCCACTAAGATCTCTAACTTCTTTCTATATGAACTATCTACAACTAGGAAATACCTCCTTTTCAAAAAATCATTATTATTTATTGTTAAATATTTCTCAATTACATGTAAAATATTTTTAACAATCATTTTTTAAAATTTGAGTTCTACATTCTCTCCCTCCTGTCTGCCATTCTCCCTTCCTTGAGAAGGCAAGCAATTTGATTTTGATTATACATATGAGGTCATGCAAAACATATTTTCATATTGGCCATGTAAAAGAAAGCATAAACAAAATAAAACAATAAAAACAAAGAAATGTTTTAAAAGTATGGTTCAATCTGCATTCATGGCTCGTGGAGGTAGATATTTTTCACCAGGGTCCTTTGGAATTGTCTTGGATCTTTATCTTGGTCAGAAAAACTAAGTCTTTCACAGTTGACCATCCTTATAATACTGCTGTTACTATGTACAATGTTTTCCTGTTTCGGCTCACTTCACTCTGCAGGAGTTCATATAAGTTTTCCCAGGTTTTTCTGAAACCATTCTGTTTGTTGTTTCTTAAAGCGCAACAGTATTCCATCACAAGCATATACCATAACTTGTTCAGCCTTTCCCTAACTGATGGACATCCCCTCAATTTCCAATTCTTTGTCACCACAAAAAAAAGCTGCTATAAACATTTTTTACAGATAGGTCTTTTCCCCTTTACTTTGATCTCTCTGGGATACAGACCTAGTAGTGGTATTGTTGGGTAAAAAGGTATATACAGTTTTATAGGCCTTTGGGCATATTTCCAAATTGTTCTGCAGAATGGTTAGACTTTGTTCACAACTGCATCAGCAGTGAATTAATGTCCCAATTTTTCCACATCCACTCAAGCATTTATTTGTGATTTTCCTTTTGTGTCATGTTAGCCAGTATGATAAGTATGAGGTGGTATCTCAGAGTTATTTGCATTTTTCAAATCGGTAGCGATTTAAGCATTTTTTATGTGACTATTGATAGCTTTGATTTCTTCTTCTAAAAACTGCCTGTTCATATCCTTTGATCATTTATCAGCTGGGGAATGGCTCTTAATTTTATTAATTTGGCTCAGCTCCCTATATCTGAGAAATGAGACTTTTATTAGAGAAACTTGCTATGATTTTCCCCCAGTTTCCTGTTTTCCTTCTAATTTGGGCTGCATTAGTTTTCTATGTGCAAAAGCTTTTTAATTTCAGGTAATCAAAATTATCTGTTTTACTTCCTGTAATCTGTTCTATCTCTTGTTTGGTTATAAACTCTTTTCTTATCCACAAGTTCTGAGAGGTACATTTTTCCATCTTCCCCTAATTTACTTATGATATAACTTTTTATGTCTAAAACATTAATCCATTTTGACTTTATCTTGGTATACAGTGTGAGGTGTTTGGTCTGTGCCTAGTTTCTGCCAAATACTTTCCAGTTTTCCCAGCAATTTTTGTCAAATGGTGAATTCTTACCTCCAAAAGTTTGGCTCTTTGGGTTTAATCTAACACTAGATTACTATGGTCATTTACTACTGTGTACAAAAATATTACACTGATCCACCACTCTGTTTCTTAGCTGGTATCAGATTGCTTTGATGATTGTCATTCAATCATTTTTCAGTTGTGCCCAACTCTTTATGACCTCATTCAGGGTTTTCTTGGCAAAGATACTAGAGTGGTTTGCCAGTTCCTTTCCCAGTATTTTACAGATGAGGAACTGAGGCAAACAGAGTTAAGTGACTTGCCCAGGGTCACACAGCTGAGTGTCTGAGGCAGAATTTGAACTCAGAAGATGAGTCTTGCTGATTCTGAGCCCAATACTCTATCCATTATATGATCTACCTTCCTGTTTTAATGATTACTATTTTGTAATACAGTTTGAAATCTGGAACTGCTTTCTGCTTTCCTTAACATTTTTTTATCGATTCCCTTGATATATTTGTCCTTTTGTCCTTCCAGATGAATTCTGTTATGATTTTTTCTAGCTCTATAATATACTTTTTGGTAGTTTAATTGGCATGACACTGAATAAATAACAACTTTAGGTAGAATTGTCATTTTTATTATATTGGCTCAGCCTACCCATAAGCAACTAATATTCTTTCAGTTGTTTAGAATTGTTTTTATTTATGTGAAAGCTGTTTTGTTCAAATAAGCCCTGGATTTATCCTGGCAGGTAGAGTCCCAAGTATTTTATATTGTCAGCAGTTATTTTAAATGGGATTTCTCTATCTTTTCCTGCTGGGTTTTGTTGGTAGTATATAGAAATACTGATGATTTTGCATGGTTTTATTTAATATCTTTCTACTTTGCAAAAGTCGTACATTTTTTCAACCAGTTTTTTTTAGTTAATTCTCTAGGGTTCTCTAAATATACCATCATATCATCTGTAAAGAGTGATAGTTTTGTTTCTTCACTGCCTATATTTATTCCTTCTATTCCTTTTTCTTTTCTTATTGCGACAGCTAACATTTCTAGTACCATACTGAATAATAGTGGTGCTAATAGACATTTTCATTCTATTCCTGATCTTATTGAGAAGGCTTCAAGTTTATTCCCATTACAGACTATGCTTGCTGGTAGTTTTAGAAAGATACTACTTCTCATCTTAAGAAAGGCTCCATTGACTCCTATACTTTCGAGTGTTTTAATAGGAATGGGTGTAATATTTGTCAAAGACTTTTTCTATATCTATTGATATAATCATATAATTTTTATTGTTATTGTTACTCATACGGTCAATGATACCAATATTTTTTCTAATATTGAACCAGTCTTCCTTCCTTGTCATAGTAT
Source organism: Pseudochirops cupreus (assembly GCA_028627135.1). Taxonomy (NCBI): domain Eukaryota; kingdom Metazoa; phylum Chordata; class Mammalia; order Diprotodontia; family Pseudocheiridae; genus Pseudochirops; species Pseudochirops cupreus. The sequence goes on from CM053582.1 coordinate 487,390,712, forward strand.
ATGATTTTTGTGATATATTGCTCTAATCTCCCTGACAGCATTTTATTTAAAATGTTCATGTTGATATTCATTAAGGAAACTGGTCTATAGTTTTCTTTCTCTATTTTTGCTCTCCTTGGTTTAGTTATCTAAACCATATTTGGGTCATAAAAGAAATTTGGTAGGACTCCTTCTTTACCTATATTTTTCAAATAGTTCATATAGTACTGGGATTAATTGTTCCTTAACTGTTTCATACAATTCATTTGTGAATCCATCTGGTCCTTTTTTCTTAGCTCATTGATATTTTATTTAATTTATTTTTCCAAGACAGGGTTATTTAAGTATTCTATTTCATCTTCTGTTAATCTGGGCAGTTTGCATTTTTGTAAATATTCATCTATTTCATTTAAATGGTAAGCTTTATTGACATATAGTTGGACCTAACAATTGCTTTGGAAGCTAAGTGAAGGATGGATTGAAGTAGAGAGAGACTTGAAACTGGAGAATGATGTAGAAGGCTATTACAATAATCCAAGCAAGAGGTGATAAGGGTCTGAGCCAGGGTGTCGACTGTATGAATGGAGAAAAGACATACAAGATGTTGTAAAGGTAGAAATGGTAAGACTTGACAACAGATTGGATATGTGGGGTGAGTTTGAGTGTCAAGTCAAGACTGACACAGGCTGCAAGTTGGAATGACAGGGAGAGTGGTGGTATCCTGAACAGTACTGGGAATGTTTGCAAGAGGGGAAGATTTGGGGGGAAAGATTCCAAGGCAACTAATGATGAAGAATTGGAAATATAGATCTGGATATCATCTGCATAGAGACGATAACTAAACCTATGGCAACTGAGGTCAACAAATGAGATAGCATGGAAAAAGGAGAGAAGAGGACCCAGGACAGAGCCTTGGGAGATACCCAAGGTTTATAGGTGTGACCTGAATGCAGATCCAGCAAAGGAGACTGAAAAGTCTTTATATATCCCACAAACAATAGGGGTTCTGATACAAGGGGGAAAAGTAGAATACATGTGACCCATCTAAGAAACTTTTTAATCATTCCTTTTTCCAAACCATTATTCACACTGTATGATAGATAGATAGATACATAGATAGGTAGATAGATAGACATACAGACAGAGAGATAGATTGAAGGATTATAGATAAATTTCAGGAATATGGATAGCATGACTCTCTACATCTATATTCTCTAGAGCAGTGGTTCTCAACCTTCCTAACCCTTTAATATTCGCATGTGGGCGGACCTGCTTGGAGACGGATAGAGAAGTGGGGTCTTGGGTCCTAAGACCATCAGAAATATCTGTTTTCCGATGGTCTTAGGTGACCCCTGTGACCCCTGTGAAAGGGTCATTTGACCCCCAAAGGGGTCGCGACCCACAGGTTGAGAACCGCTGCTGTAGAGTCTAAGAGAAAAAAGGCAGAATGATGTAACAAGATCCTTGAGTCCAGCCTCAAGTCTCTTCCCCTAGTCTACTTCAACTGACTATTTACCTTCTGTTTGAGACATCTGTCTATCCCAGTAGTTATCTCTAAACCACAAAAGGAAAGAAGAAAGGAAGAAAGAAAAGAAGGAAGGAAGGAAGAAAGGAAGGAAGGAAGGAAAGGAAGAAGGAAGGAAGAAAATATATTTAGAGTTAACTACATGTTGAACATTGTGCTCAACACTGGAAACACAAAAACAAAAATGAAGACTCCCTGCCTTCAAGGGCATTATATTATACCGGGGAACGGTGGCCAAGGAAAGGTATTTTAATTTGTAAAGTTATGGTGATGATGAGTGGGACCATAAGGGAACAGCCTGACATACCCTTTGCCTAGAAGCAGTTAGGTGGCACATTGGATAGAACCTTAGGCCTGGAGTCAGGAGAACTTGGGTGCAAATCTGACCTCTATCTTACCATTTGCGTGACCCTAGGCAAGACAGTTAACCTCTATCTGTCTCAGGTTCCTCATCTATAAAATGGTTATAATAATAGCTTCTGCTTCCTGGGTTGTTGTAAGGATCAAATGAGATAATATTTGGAAGGCCCTTAGCACAGTGCCTGGCACATAGGTGCCTAATAAATGTTTGTTTCCTTCCTTCCTTTCCAGGAGTAAAGGTAGTACTGACTTGGTTTTGGTTTCAGTACTGGAAAGCTGCATCTGGGGGAGCGAGACCACATCTGGTGGCAAGGTGGGCAGTAAGATGGTGAGGGAACAAAGGAAGCGTGGTTAGAGCAGCTAGCCTCACTCTGAGGCACTCACCAATTGGGAATTCCAGAGATGAAGCAATTAAGGCCTCTGGGCAGCAAGTCACATTCCCCTCCTCCTCCTGTATTAACCAAAAGCCACTGTTCCTGAGCTATAGATTCCAAGTTTGAGTTTCCCAGGGTCTCCACATTGATGCAACTTGATAAAGGAATATCAGACCCTGCTGTGAAGACAGGAATGCCAGCTACAGTGAAGCCAGAAACCACTTTCATGGTGCCAAAGCCTACTGAGATGACCTCTGAATGCATGAAAAAAACCAAGCTTTATTTCAGCTTTACCCAGTGACATTTGCTTGAGGCCACATATATAGGAAACACCCCAGCACTTTAATGAAAGGCCCCTGAGTCACAGACTTACTGAATCACAAAATGACGGAGCTGGAAGGGACCTTAGAGGTCTTTGCTGAGGCTGTGATCTAATTAAAACTCCTTCATTTTACTTGGGAGGCAGCAGAGTGGGAGTGTGCCCAAGGTCACAGAGTTCATTTGGCAGAGCTGACACTCATCAGGGCTTTCCCTTCCTTGGTCAGAGCTCTTTCCATCACACCAAACCATGACACATAAAATACATGATCAATTAGTAAATCAACTTAGTGTCCACAATATGCTCAGCCACTGCACAAGCTCCTGGGGAAGAAGAAAAAAAGGAAATAGTTCCAGCCTTCAAGGATTTTACATTCTATTTGTGAGAAACAGTATGTATGTATACAAGGCATCCCAAAAGCTGTAATGAGCTTTTATGCCATTAAAACTCTTTAAAGCTTAAAACTTCACTAAGTGATGAATCCAGAGAAGTATGAAAAGAACTACATGAACCGATGGAGACTGAAAGAAGCAGAACATGAAACAACATACACAGTGACCACAATGATATAAATGGAAAGAGCAATCACACACCCAAAAAAATCAAAATCAAATGTAACAAAATTATAAAGATCAAGTATGACTCAAATGAAGAGGGATGAGAGGACTGCCCCAACCCACCCCTTCATGGAGGTGGGAAGACCACAAGTGTTACATGACACATATCTTTGACCTTTAGCAATGAATTGATCAGTTGTGCTGACTTTCTTCCTCTCTCAAAAATATTATTTCTTAGATGGGATGGCTCTCTGAAAGTGGAAAAGAAAGGAGTATTTGGGATAATGGCAATGATGAAAAAAACAGAAGACATTCATAAATAGTTTTTAAACTCACTAAGACTTTGGGATACCCCATGCAAGTGTATTGAAAATAAATAACAAAGTGATTTTGGAGTGGAGAAGCGTGAGGAAATCAGGAAAGGTCTTGTGTTCAAAGCGGGTTGTGCAAACCCTGCTTTATTGGAAGCCAGGGTTTCTAAGAGGTAAAGGTAAGGATGGAATTCATTCTAGGCATAGGGAACAACCAGTGCCAAAGCCTGGAGTCACAAGGGACAAGAGAAAATTTACACCACTTAAGTACAGTGTGGGACCCTGATAGGACCAAAAAAGTCATCAAAGAAAGGAAGGAATAAATCACATTGCCGGTCCCCTGTTCTTGTACCATCAACGAATAAAAAAGGCTAAATAAACTATACGCTCTAAGGTTCCTCCCAGGTCTATTTCCTAATCCTAATCTTATCCTCTGTCTGAATGACATCCAGTCCTTAGATATGATGACGGAAGTTAACATGAGGGGAACTGATTGTACCCATGAGCAATCCCAGAAGCCTGATGCTAAGGGGACATCATCTTCCTTTTCAAAAGGAAAAAAATACCCGCCATATAGTAACCTGTCCCTGCCCAGAGCCTGCCCCAATCAGGTAATCACTACTAACCTGACAGAAACACCTCAGTCATTAAATGTGAGAGAGTGACTCTGGTTAATCCTGGTGGTCCCAAGAGAGCAAATCTGTGGCAATCCATTTGTCATCCATTTGTCCAAAAGAGGTAGAAAATACTGCCACCACTACCCCTCCCCCCCCAAAAAAAACCCAGCACAACCCTATGATTCTCTTATATCCTAAATAGCTAAGAAATCCAGATTAGACATATTACCTGCTGGCCTTACTCCTTCCAAAACAATAAAGCTACCTGTTGAAAAGCTTCGGCTCAATTATGACAATACACAGAATGCATTGCCCCAGAATGCCACAGAACCCAAGGCTTCCAGAAGCCAGGTTTCTGCCTTTGCACCTAGTACATAACCCCGAGTTCAGGTGTCTGTGTATAGGTTCCTAATACCTTATGACAGTTCTCTTTGACAATGACTTATTTGCCTGTTTGGGCCTTCTAAGTTCACCTGGTTCTTCAACCTTCTGCCAATTCTCTACTGGTCTAGCTCTCCTCCAATCACACTGAGATTCTTCAGGCAAAAGCTAGATAACCTTCTGTGACCCAGTCTAGACTAACATATCACATCCTAGTTAACAAATCTCAGTTAACAGTACTTGTGATTCACCTGTTCCAGCTTCCCCTCTTGTTAATGCCTCAATCTTGCTTCTGCCTGCCTGCTGGGCCTTAGATCAAAGGGCTCCTGGGTTTGTACTTGTGCTTAGACCAGAGGCTCTGAAACTTTTTGTGCATCACAGACCCCTTTGGAAGTCTGATGACAACTAAGGACCCCTTCTCAGAACAAAGTTTTTAAATGCACAAAATAAAATACATCGGGTTATTAAGGAAATCAATTCTATTGAAATATCCAAAATATTTTTAAAAACAAGTTTGTGGACCGAGTTAAGAACCTCTGACTTAGACCCTAAGTATGCACCCTATTCTTTCAATACATCTGAATCACCAGTCCTAGACTCCCAACTCTAATACAACCACTTGGTGTCTAAAACTAAGCCCTGGTTTTGACAATATATTAACTATATTTATACTTTATTGATTGTTCTTATCAAAACTTCCAAGCATTCTGAATGGGATAAAGTAGAGGGAAATTATGCCCCGGAAGTCACTCGGGCTGCCTGAGCAATATCACGTCATCCCTACCTGCTAAGGATAAGTCTAGACTTTCCGCAGGTTCCTGTGGGAGGCCAAAATTCCTCCACCCTTGGCCAAGTAGGTAAAAACCTTTGATAGGCACCTGACTTCCTGTGATCTAGAATGGATGCCTCAAAATTAATACACTCTTCAATACCCATGCATTTCACCTTACAATATGCCTCTTAAAGGGTGGGCTAGAAGGGAAGAGAATGGAATTGGCAGGAGAGGCAAGTTGAGGACAAGAGGGCATTTATAGTGGAAGGAACTTTGGGAGGCAACATTCTGCCAAGAAGCATTGGTTTTGTTTGGAAGAAAAGGCAAGTACATGAGAGAGAAGGAAAATCTGAAAAGTAGGTCCAAAAGAAAAGGAACATTCTGGTAGGACTCAGACCCCTCTACACCAGTTTTAATTTTTAACAGAGGGTTGTCAAGTCTTTTAGGAAGCCTAAATACGAAAGAGCTATAAGACATAGCATATTAGTTTAATGTCATTCCTCCACAAATAGAGTTTTCAGCTGCACAAATGTCTTAAAGGGAAATGAATGAAACCTTCGCTTTTCCTCTGCTTTTGCCAGGGGCTCTCTGGTTTTTCATTCTTAGTATCTCTTGAACTAACTCATAACCAAGAGGCATGGATTTAGTCTTGAACACTCCTATGGAAATTATCCTCACACACTGTACTGAAAAATCCAGCACATTTTTCCTGCTTTGGAGTTCCCAACAGTCACAATTACTTTAAATCTTTCTGTTTTTATGTGTCTCTGAGGCATTTTTCTAAGATTAAAAGGCTTTACAATAGCCATTTGCAAACATAAAAGTATGCCATCAAACACCTAGTCTCATAGAGAAGCTCCGTTGATTTGGACTTAAAACCTAATATGAAAGTGCAAATTAAATTAAAAAAAAAACTAGTCTTTACAAGGTGACTGGGAGTTAAAGGCTAGGCACATGGAGACTGAGAATAAAAGACAGAAATCTACCCACTAGAAGAGACTGTATGGTGCATTTATTGGAAAGGACCTGGAACCTACAGCTTGGAAACATAAAACTGCCATGGCACCCTAGTGCCTACTGAAGAAGGAAAGGTCATTCTCACTGTTGAGCATTCGAAGACTTCTACAGTTTAGTGTCCCTTTACCTTTGTAGTCATATTTCACAGTGTTCCCTTCCAAATGGTCGACAACCTAGTCAAATGAGACTGCTAGGCATCTCCTGTCTGTGCCCCAAACTCATTCCCTCTTTGGTTTTCTTCAATCTGTTCCCCATGCCAGGATATCCTTTATTTTCATCTCTGAGGCAGCTCAGTGCCAGAATGGGTAGAGTGCCAGACAAAGACACGAATTTGAATCCTGACTCAGGCATTGTGTGACCCTGGGGAAGTTACTTGGCCTCTCTGATACTCAGTTTCCTCATCTGTAAAATGGACATAATACCAACATCTAAGATAATACAGAGGCAAGGGTTCCATTAATGTTAGCTATCTTTAGGACTGGATAGAGACTGGACTTGTAATTTTATTGGTACAGAGAACTTTCAGTTGAGCAAACTCATTCTCCCAAGATAGACTGATAGACTGATGCTCTGGGACTTGAAGTCTTAGAAAGTCCTCTATCTAGAACACTAAGAGAGTAAACGATTTGACTGGGATCACATGGCCAATATGTGTCAAAGCCAAAGCCATTCCCTACTCTACATCTTTGTTTTTGTTGTTATATAAAGTACTTCGCAAACCTTAAAGCTACATAAAATCTTGGTTATTACTGTTATCATTGCTACCAATAATCAACATCCTGACTTCCTGAATTCTTATCTTTCCTCTAAAGCCCTTCTCCATGAAGTCCTCTGTGTTCCCAGGAGTCAGTAAGAACCTTCCCCTCGCTCCCAACCCCCTCCCCAAGTCCTCACAACGCACTGGGTTTTCACCTTTCTAATTCTACACAACAGCTATCTGTCTATCTGAACACCTCCAGTGAAGTCCTCCTCCAACGTCTCCCCACGGCAAGATGCAGACCTGAGGTCTCTAAGGCTACCCCTGTGGAGAACAGGACCTAGCAGTTCCCACAAAGCTGGAAAGTTGACAGGTATAGTCCCAGTAACAAATCGGCATCTGCCGTCCAAGGAGTGCCCTAGCTAAGTGTGGGGAGATCCATCATCAGAAAGCAAGCACCAAGTTTAAAAGGTCGGGCCATAGCAATTCACAAACCTTCATCTTCTCCACAAAGTAGCATCAGTAATTAGGAACCAGAAGAGACCTCTGAGGGCATCTAGTCCAACTTTCTCATTCTAACAGAAGAGGAAACTGAGGTACAGACATACGGAGTTGCCCAAAACCACATTGGTAATTAGAGAGACAGGATTTGAATCTTGGTCACCTGATTCCGAATTCAATGTTCTTTCCACACTCGGAAGCTTTAGAAAACTTTGTGTCCAGCTAATTACTTAAATAACTTATGGCAAGTTTAATTTCTCTAAACTTCCATTTTTGCATCTGTCAAATAGGGATATTACCTGCCTTGCAGGTAAAATAATTATATTGCCTTCCTCATGGGGTCGCTATGAGTATTGAAGGCAATAATATCCGTGAAAAAACCTCTTGGACAGCCATGCAAGCTATATAAATATAATTGACTGTTATTCTCCTTACCAAAGTAGGTACACTTTACTCATTTAACATTTTTCTTAAGTTTTACAGTTTAGTAGTCAACAAACACTCACTAACCCACAAACATCCAAAAGGGCCAATCAAAATCTCACTCTGCTTCTAAATACTGAAACATTCCTACAGGCACTAAATGTCATCAATGGAGCTATTTTAAGAATTCGAGGGGTTAAGAAATCGCTGAAGGACATTTTCCATAATTCCCATAATGAGAAGGTTCTCTTAATACTCTGGGAAGTCCTGGCACTTGGACCTGTACTCTCCCTCTCTGCTGTAAACGTTTTCATCTCGTGCCCTTGGTCCCTCCCAGAAAATGAGATCAAAGGCCACTGCCTACTAGTCTCCCAGATGCCTTCTCAATAGATTTATATGGCTCGCTCTCTTTTTTTTTCTTCTAAAAACAAGTTGCTTGTTACTTTAATGAAAAATGGGGGTTGGGGTGAGAGTGGAATCAACCATTTTGAATGTTTTAGAATAATTTATTTTAAAATCTTCAGTGGCCAAGGAGCACAAGAAATAAATATAATATTTTATCGTTCATCCAATTCAACAAACATCTAGCCATGCTGGCCTTTTTACTATTTCTCACAAATGGCACTCCATCTCCCACCTTCATACCTTTACCCTGGCTGTGTCCTATGTGCTTCCTATTCACCTCAGTGCCATCACTTCCCATAAGTATCTTGTGTTCATTTTGTAGATATATTATATTGATATAGATACATATATTGTATATATACATATGTATATAGAGAGAGACATATATACTTATGTGTTTACATGTTGGCTCTTCCATTAGAATGTAAGCTCCTTGAAGGCAGGAACTTTTAATTTTGTCTTAATATCCCTAGCACAATGCTTGCTATTTAATACATACTTAACAAAGGCATATGGATTGATTTAAGCGTCTATTATGAACAAGGCATTAGTGGGTACTAAAACACAAAAATAAAACTGACTCCACCATCAAGGAATTTACATTCTAATGGGGGGGGAAGGAGACAACAAAAAAAACCAAATTATATGTAATAGTTAACTAGTCTATGTTGGTTAAAATAGGAAACTAAATAAAATTTCAAAAATGCACTGCATAAATGTATTACAGAGCTCCACTTGTAGCCAAAAGGAATCGGAGGTGGCTAAGGGAACAAGAGAGACGTTTGTAAAAAGAACAATAAAAAGAGGATATATATGTATGTGACAGGAAAAGAGAATTTGATGAGATGGAAATTTCTCCTTAACTTCAGCTCCACTTTATCCTGACTTTGGAATAATGAACTGACCGATATGTGATACGGAACAAGTGTGCTTGTTTGTTTACTAAAACATACCAGGGGGCAGTTAGGTGGTCCAGTGGATAGAGCACTGGCCCCAGGAGAATCTGAGTTCAAGTCTGGCCTCAGATACTTGACACGTACTAACTGTGTGACCTTGGACAAGTCACTTAACCCTGATTGCCTCACCCCAAAACCAAAAACAAACAAATCCACAACATACCAGAGCTGAGATAAGGAATTATGTATCAAGGATAGAGATGGTTGCAGGATCATACATTTAGAGGCCACCTAGTTCAACTCCTTCGTTTTACAGATGAAGAAAGTAAGGCCGGAAAGGCAAATTGACTTTCCCAGGATCATACAGCTAGTAAGGCCCTGCAAGTTTTTGAACCCTGGACTTCAGTTTAGTATTCTGTCATGTCTTGCTGTCTCTCTTCCTCAAAAAGACATGTTCTAAAACTAAGGAGCCACAAGCCAGCAATGCCCGTGGGCAATAATGCTATGTAACAGACATAGAAAGAAATGACAATAAATAATTTTGTGATGTCCCACTTATAATAACAGTGTGTTATTGTTCAGCTGTATCTGACTCTTTGTGATCCCATTTGGGGGTTTTCCTGGCAAAGATACTGGAGTGGTTTGGCATTTCCTTCTCCAGTTCATTTTACAGATGAGGAAACTGAGGCAAACAGGGTTCAGCGACTTACTCAGGGTCACAAAAGTTAGTAAGTGTCTGAGGCCTGATTTGAATTCAGGTCTTCCTGGCTGCAGGCCTGGGTACTCTTAATCCACTCCACCAACCTAGCTGCCCTATAATAGCAATAGCTCCCATTTATAAAGCCCTTACAGAGCACTTTTACTTATAAGAACCCCAGGAGGTAGACAGTACCACTATTATTGCCTCCATTTTACAGGTGAGAAAACTGAGCCTCAAAGAGGTGTTCACTTCTGGCTCTAAGGGAGAAAGTAAAGCTGGTGACCTCGCACAGCCCTCCCTCATTTAAATCCAATTCACTCACAAGTTGTGGCATCACCTTCCCGATGTCACGGTCCTCTTCAAGGACAAAGAGCAAACAACAACAGTACAATTCAACAAGTATTCATTAATATTAATTATTAGTATTATAATATTAATTATTAATATAAATACTCTGCTAGATATAAGGAGCTGGAATGAGTGGTCTGCCTACACTTACATGGCTAGTAGGTGTGGCCCAGAGCTCCATCAAGCCCAGGTTTCTTGACTCCAAGTCAAGTGTTCCACCCACTACAATGCACTGGTTCCTTTAGCCAGAATTCAGTTGCCTGGTCTCTTTTATGTACAGATATGAACAGTGACAGAAGGATAAAGAAAAGATAGGGAGATGAAAAGTGCACTAGAGAAGGAAGAACATAACCATGAGAAGTGATAGACAAGAGAATAAAGATGGCCAAGAGGAAGAGAATATTTAGTGACAGGGTAAGGAAGTCCTACATATCTCATAGCCACAAAGGCATCACTTTGCCACATTAGGAGACATCTAATAGCCCCCTGAAGCATCACTGTATCCCACCGTACCTATACAGTCACTGACATCCATAACGATGAGCCTGATAATTGGAAAAAATTGAATTGTGTCTTCAGGATAATCTTTGTTTAGTAAGGCAGGGAAGTGTCTAATTTGTATAACCTGGTAGCTGTGGTACAACTCCCAAACAGAACTCTCCCTGGGCTACTTCCCGCTGCTGCTTTCTAGCAACTTTCTCCTGCTACTACTCAGGGGAATGAGGAGGGAAGAGCACAACTTTTTCAAAGATAGCACTCCTGGGATTTACAGGATTTTCCCAATACTCTTCTAAGCAGTAAAACTGGATTGGAGTTGTAAAATCCAGGTTCAAGTTTCAATCCATACACTTTATAGTGGTGTTGTCCCAGGCAGATCATTTAACACCTTGGTTCTTGGTTTGACCATCTGTAAAAGAGTGATAATAATATTTGCATCATCTCACAATGCAGACTAATGAGTGGCTAAGGCAACTAGGTGCTTTAAGGGATAGACCGATGAACTTGGGAGTCAGGAAACCCAGAGTTCAGATCCTGCATTATATACTTACTAGCAGTGTGACTCTAAGCAAGTCATTTATGCTCATCTGTAAAATTGAGACAATAATAGCACCTACCTCCCAGAGTGGTTGGGAGGATTGAAAGATATAGATATATAGAGATGGATGTATATGTATACACACATATGTATATGAAATGTTTGGCAATCCTTACAAGCTATGTAAATGCTGCTAGCTCTTATTATTATGTGAGGACTACATGAAATAATACATGTGAAAAGGCTTTGCCAAACTTACAGCATTATATATATGTTATATATACAACTATAATTATTAAGGTAGAATGTTATGAGAAAGGAATATTGTGAGAAAGGCAGTTTTTAAAACTTAAAGTGTTAAAAAAAAATTAGTTATTAGTGTTACTATAATCCTGATAATCAGGAACCAGCTCACAGGGGCTGATTGTTAAATTTTCAGTATGAGTATTTATTTACACTTCAGAAATTAGCAGATGACCCCAATCAGAGGTTGATTTATTGTACTGCTGATTGTGTAGACTTTAAAATGTGATGGAGAAACGTATTAGCATATGTTGTTACTATCTTTCCTCTACCCTGTGGCCCATAATACAATCAATACACAAAGTACCGAACTATTTTACTATAGTGTGAGAGAATGATGGGAAACAAAACTCTACCCATTGGAGTAAATTACAAGAAGCCTCTCATGTGACTCAATCTGCTTCTCCCAAGAGTAAAACTTCATTTCATCTTCTTCAGTCTCTCCCTACTTGATTCACTTTTCAGTTCTTAAAGTGCCTTCTCTAATGTCCCCAACCCTTGGAGGGGAGTCACTCTCCTTTCTTATTAGCTCACCAACTTTCACCCTCCATCCAATGGCCAGAGCTATTCATCTAAGTTCCGTTGTTTCTAGGAAAATCTATTTTCTTTTCCATATCCCAGGTCAACCCTTCAGAAATGTAGTATGGGGGAAATCTGGAGTTGGAGGGCCTGTGTTCTTTATACCTGGTGACATCAGGTTAGTTATTTCACTTTGTGGGGCTAGTTTCCTCACCTCTGAAATGGAGTGAGGCAGAGTTGGGTGACCTCTTTTCCAGCTCTAAAATCCTCTGATCCTAAACTATTCTTCAAATCCTAGGTTCCTAACAGCTTCCCCTACTTCACCCACAGAAATCCCATGATCCAGTCTCTTGATGTCCTAAGCAAAAGCTGTAAGTTCAGCTACCCTGCGCAAGCCCCTCCCTGGCCCCCAATCTTCATTACCCTATAAAAGGTTCTTTGCTCAGCTCCAGCCTGTCCTTTAATCAAAGCCTGAAAGTCTTTCTCAACTCTTTCTCATGCCCAGCTTCACAGAGTTCATGACACTCATGATGGCAGAGAAATCCTCCTTCAGCCCAAACATACTTCCCTGGCATATGCCCTTAATGCTATTTCTTCTTACACAGCAGTGTCAAACTCAAATAGAAATGGGGCCACTAGAGTGCCTGTTGACCACAGAGACTGACCTAGAAAACCACATGTTAACATTATCTATGTTCTACTATATTTTTAACAATTTTGTTAAATGTTTCCCAATTACATTTTCATCTGGTTCAGACTGTGGCTGGGAGTGTTGAGACTGCAAAGGATCCTTTGGGCTGAGGGTAACATCTCTTTCTTTCAGGACTGACATGCCCATATTTCTATTTTGTCATGTATATCAATCCATTCTGACTGGAGTCCCATCCTCTCCCTCCCTTTCAGTAATCCACAGTGATGGCTTTGGGAAACATTATGAATTCTAGGAAGATTTCCATGAAAAAAAGTTAAAAATAAAAATGTTTTAACACCTGCAATGTTCATTTAATCAGAGCCTACCTTTTTTCAGGAATGCTAGGGAAGTGAGATACAATTAGACAGATTTGTATAGCATATTATCTTTTTTTAAAAGAAAAAAACCAAACGAGTTTCTATCTCTGTTATCTCATTTATACCTCATATGAGTCTATTATCTCATTTCTACCTCATAAAAGTCAGAGCCCAGATGAATTAGGGTTGACACTGTACAGTTTAGTTGGATAGAAGACTAACAGCATTAACTTCCTAACCAAATATGCTTGTACCAGCATGAAATTACCATTTAATTGTGAAGTAGACAAAAATTACCATCCCCATTTTTTGTTAAAGCAACATCATTTAGTGGATAATAATGTCGTGAGACCTGGGTCTGAATTCTGCCTCAGACAGTTACTAGATATGTGACTGTTGATAAATCACTTAAATTCTCTCAGCCTGAGTTTTCCCCTCTGTAAAATGGGGATAAAAATACTTCTCATCTCATGGGGTTGTTGTGAGTGAAGTGTTTCACAAACTTTGAAGTATTCTAGAAACATAAGCTTTTGTTCTGAAGAGGAAGAAGAGGAAGAAGGGGAAAGAGGAGGGAGAGAAGGAGAAGGTGAAGAAGGAGGAGGAGGAGGAAAAGAAGAATGAGGAGGAAGATGAGAAGAAGGAGGAGGAGGAAGGAGAAGGAGAAGAAGGAGGAGAAAGAGAAGACAGCAATGACAACGGTGACAGCAACTAGGGGTCAAGAGAGGAAAGAGAAGGGGGAAAGGAAGAGTAGAAGAATAAAGAGTTTCTCCTAAGAGAGAAGACTGTTGGATCTCAGAATGGTGCTCTTCCCATAATGTCTCCCTACCTACCAGTTAACAATTTTTCTTCTAGCCTATGTATAGTATATGATCCCCACTGTTAAAACAAGCAGGAAGAGAGGGCAAAGGGGCTGTGGGAGCAGGAAGGCAACAGCTGTTGCCAATAAACCTAATAAGGACATAAGCTCCATTTCCACCCTAAGGCTGCCCATGAGCAGTACAGTAGGGAGAACTAGAGTCTCTGGGCTTATTTTCCCTAAACTATTCCTTATCCTGTGGCCATAGAGCTAAGTGTGTTGACAGGATGTTGTGTAGAAGAGCCAAATCATAATTATTTGTGGCAAAACAACACAGCTCTGGGGAGTCTGGTTACCTAAGTGGTTTTCCTGTGTGTCTGTGTTTGTATTCCCCTGTGTTGTGTGTATCCTTAGGAAAGTTCGATGCACTGGGCTGTTCTGCAAACTGCCTGAGGTCTTAGGGACAGAATATACCAAAAGTCTTGTCAATGATGACCCTGACAGAAGGTTTATAATATTTGTGTCCTAGCCTTTTAAATCCTTTCCTATTCTCTTGGGAATATCTGCTAAAGGTTACAAAACTCTAACACCCATTGCTGGTGCTGAGGCTCTCATTTGAACTCTTCTCCCCTTCTCATTGAGTGGGACTACTTTGATTCTGTTGGTATTTGTCACTTCTGTCACATGGTACATCCAGATGACTGGGTTGATAGGATCTTGCTCTGCAATACTTATCAAAGCAATGATTGTCCAACTATGTCAATGGATCACAGAATCACAGAACCTCAAGATTTGGAAGGAACCTCAGAGACTATCTAATCCAACCTTTCTACAATATCTCCACCCAGTGTTTATCCAGGTGTTGCTTAAAAATCTCTAATGGGCAAGAACCAGGTGTATGATGGAATAAAAAGACAACAGGGAGACAGGCCCTGCCCTCAAGAAGTTTATAGTCTTGGCAATGAAACATGTGCATAGATAAGTAAATATTTTGTATATTTTATACTTATATATATATATATATGCACATATACATATATTATATAAATTCACAGAGCTAGGACACTAGCAACTAGGGAAATCTAGAAAAGCCTCTTGAAGAAGTTGCCATTTGAACCAAGCCTTGAAGAGAGCTGATGTTTCCAAGAGGCTTTATAGTATGGAGGGAAAGGATTCCATGAATGGGGCACACAGACAGAAAATGTAATGTCTTGGCATGGTATGAATAGAGAGAAGGGCATAGATGTGAGAAATGTTAAAGTGGAAGAATTGTCTCAACAGCAAATGATTAGAAGACTAGTGAGCTGACGACAACTCCTACATGTTGAGCCTGGTAACAAGCAAAATGGTGGCACTCTCAAGAGAAATTGGGAAATCAGCAGGAAAAGTGGGTTTAGGGGGAAAGATAATGAATTATGATTTGAACATGTTGAGATTGAGATGGCTGGTGGAAATCCAGATGGAGATGTTGAGCAGCCAGTCAGAGATTTAGTACTGAACTTCAGGAAACAGATGTGTTGGATATTTAGATATGGGAGTCATCTGCATAGAGATGGGAGTTGAATCCATGGGAATGAATCACATTACTGAGAGGGGTAGTATGAAGAGAAAAGAGGAAAGAGGCCAGGGAAGAGCTTGAGGTCCAACTATGTGTAGTGGGCAGGATGCAAATGATGAACCTACAAAGGAGACTGAGGAACACTCTGAAATGTAGGAAAAGAACAATGCAGAACAGAGTCATGAGAGACCAGTAAAGAGAGATTATCCAGAAGAAGATAATCAACAATGTCCACTGTGGCAGAGAGGACAAGAAAGATGAAGATCTCAAAAATCCAATGGGATGTAGCAACATAAGGAGATGATTGGTTACCTTGGAGAGAGAAGTTTCAGCCAAGTGGAAGCCAGATTAAAAGAAATTAAGGAGAGATGAAAAAGTGAAAGCAATGAGAGTAGACAGGTTGGATGTGAGAGGGAGAAGAGATATCATTTCAAAGAACTTGTGTTTTCTTTTGTTTTTTCAAGGATAGAGGAAGTCTAGATGGATTAATAGGCAGCAGAGCAGTCAATGAATAAAAAGAGGTTGAAAATAAAGGAGAGAGAGGGTATAATGAAAGGATCAAAGCCCTCCATGGAACAGAATGAGTTAAGATCAAAGCCACAAGGCTTACCTATCAACTGAAAAAAGAATTAGAGCTTGAATTTGAATGCAGGTCTCCTAAGTGTAGTCTTCTTTGTATTCTTTCAGTGAAATGACTTGCCCAAAGTTATATACTTGAGTTGGTAGCAGAATTAAGACTAGAGGTCCCAGGTCTCATGAGCTCTTGGTCCAATATTCCTCCCCCTCTACACTGAAGTTCAAAAAAGCAAGTGAGTACAGATCATATTTACTCCAACAACATATCTAGCATAGGATGAGGGCCTCACCTCCTATTATACCTTTTATTCATAATAAAAGGTGTCTTGGTTTAAAACAAAACAAAGTCCTTGTGGACAAATTAGTAAAATAACAAAAGGTAAAGTGGAAAAATCTCAAGGGCTACAGTCGATTTATTCCTTGGGAAGATAAACAGAGCACCTCAGAATTTAACTATCAGAGAAACTATTTACTGTTGAATTTTAGGAGGAATACAGCCCAAGGGTCAGGAGGAAGGAGGGAGATGAAGAATGTCGTTAGCCTGACTCTGACTTGTGGTTACAATGACTTTGGGAATTTGTTCTGTGTTTAAACAAGGCTAGCAACGTCATTTCAGATCCTTGGATGTTAGTGAAGAGTCCAGAGGATTAAATTAGAGCAACAGAAGGACCCTGAGAGGTCATCTAGCCCATCCTCCAGGCAGGCTATACGTACATACGTAAGTAATCCCACATGTATTAGTCAATACTCTATTTTGAATAACCTTGTAGGAAGGAGATTTCAGGTTTAAGACTTATCTAGGATTAATCAATGCTTAGAACTGAAAGGAACCTTACATAGATCTGTATCTTATAAATATGATCTCATTTTAGAAATAAGGGCCATAAGGGTAAATAATATTGATAATTGTAATAATATCAATGAAAAGTTTAAAAAGGGATCTTCTTCACAGTTATCCTGTGAGGTAGGGAGAGTTTGTAGAACATTTAGATCGCTAGAGGTAGGGAACCTGCAATCTCGAAGAGACACGTGGCCCTCTAGGTCTTCAAGTGTGGCCCTTTGGCTGAATGCAAACTTTACAGAACAAATCCCTTTAATAAAAAGATTTGTTTTGTAAAACTTGGACCCAGTCAAAAGGCCGCACCTGAGGACTGAGAAAGCAACTCCTGGTCCAGACCAATGATGTCATGAGTGATGGGAATTCCTGGGGGGAGCTCCTTCCACTAATATAAATCTGTCATGTAACATATAGTTTTAGAGCTGCTGAGATACTAAATGACTTGTCCATGGTCACAAAGCTAATATGTGTCAGCAGCTTGACTTGAACCTAGATTTATCTGACTCTATGTCCTTCCCTCTATCCATGATGCTACAATCTCCCAAGGTGAGCACCAAGTACTTATTTTTTCCCAGACTTATAATTTCACTGATGTAGAAAGTTATTAGTTAGGGAAAGTACCTCCTCCATTGCAGGTTAGCGATTGCTTTTCAATGTATGGTTCTGAAGAGTTGGCTGGGTCACCAAAAGGCCAAGTGGCCGGCCTAAGGTAATATAACTAGAATTTGTTCAAGACTTGAACCCAAATCTTTCAAAGGCCAAGGCAATCTCCCTACCCATGATCAAGGCAATCTCTCTACCCACGATGCCATGACTTGCCCAAGGTCAGACAAATATTTAGTGGCAGAGCTAAGACCAGAGCTCAGAGTTCATTGTCTCTCAGAGCAATAATCTTCATACTATACCTTAAAGCTCAAAATCACAACCAAGTACAACTTTTGTTATCACTCAGTGAAAGGGGAGTACCCACATCAATGAGATCACAGATCCATCAAGGCAGTTAGTGGCACATGATCCAGTAGAGAGGGTGCTAGACCTGGACTGAGTTCAAATCCAACTTCAGATACTAGCTGTGTAATGCTAGACAAGTACTTAAACTCCCTCAGCCTCAGTTTCCTCATCTGTAAAATGGAGATAATAACAGCACCTATCTCCCAGGGTTGTTTTGAGGCTCACATGAAATAATATTTGTCAGAAAAAAAAGCTCTTAGCACATTGCCTGGTCTATAATAGGCACCACATTCTTATTCTTCCCCTTCTTCCCACCAAATATCAAAGGTTAACTGAGTGGAAAAAAAGTACAAGCTGGTAAATACATGGTGAACTGGATTGTTCAGGAATAAGCACTCTGTCTAGTTAATGTTCTGTCTGATTCAGGGTAAAACAAAAAACTCTTTCAGACCTTGTCGAATGTCATAATAACAGTAATAACAACAATAACTAATACCTCACATTTGTATAGCACTTTTTACAAAGCACTTCGCATACATTATCTCATTGGATCCTCACAACAACCCTGACAGGTAGGTGCTATTATCATCACCCATTTTACAGATGAAGAAACTGAGTCTGAGAGAGGTTAAGTGACTTGCCTAGTATCACATAGCTAGTAAGTGATTGAGACAAGGATGAAACCCAACTCTTCCCAGCTCCCAAATCCAGTAAATCATGCACTGTAGCACCCACATAAAAGATATGAACCCATGTTCCTGACCTAGCCCATGGAACAAGCTGAACACTGACCACTTGCTTATTCAAGATCTGCTGTGAATCAAGCGGTAGAAATATGATGGCTACTGGTGTAATGGAAAGAACAATGCACAGGACTGAATTTGTTTTACTATATGACTTTGGATCCCTTGCTTAACCTATCAGTCATGACCTCAACTATAAACTAGGGATAACAGTACCTGCAAAATCTTTCTTATGGGGATTGTGATGAGGAGCAAATAACATTAGATAGGTAGACAAATAGACCTATGGGCAGATGGAGAGATAGACATATGGACAGAGAGATAAACAGACAAACAGATGATTGACAGACAAATGATAGCAAGGTGATTGATAGAAAGACATGATGGATGGATGGATGGAGAGAGAAAGAGAGAGAAAGAGAGAGAGAGAGAGAGAGTTTGTTAACTACAGAGAACTAATGAAACCTACGGAATTTTGTAAGAGACTGGACTAAATGAAAACAGACCCACTAAGAAGATTCACTTTTATGGCAAAATCTTTGGTATCAGCTTTTCTTGTCCTTGCTCCTTACCCTTAAGGAAAAAAAAAAACTTGATCACTTAAAGGAAGTTCTGGTGAGTTATCTTCTAGTGAATCAAGGTTTTTACTAAGCTACAAGATGATAAGGTGACAAGTACATCCTGGTTAATAGGGACTTGGCCCACAGGCTCATGCAAGCTTTGTCAGCCTGATATTGAATACATTAATAAGTCAATTGCCACAGGCAAAGGCTCATGCCAGGATCTGGAAAGACAAAGCCTGATGTGACACAGACCCTTCCCTAGCTCTCTCAACTCCAGTCCCCAACAAGAAAGAATCTATCTTCCCTTTAGGAACAAGACCATAAATCACTTAGTCCAGTAAGTTGTAAAGCATGATCTAGGAATACCTGGGCGTCTCCTAGGCCCTTTTAGGGAATAAAAATTCTTCATAAAAATACTAAGATATTGTAATTCTTAATGCAGCAAACATCAACAGACGGAAGCCACATTAACAAAAGCTTAGGGGTGTTGGTGGTGGGGAGTTCTCAATAATTTTTAAGAGCATAAAAGGGTCCTGAGACCAAAAAGTTTGGGAACCACTAACTGGTACCACTTCTTCATTTGACACATAATGAAATGCAAGTCTAGAGAATTTAAGTGAATCGCCCAAAATCCAACATATTTGCTAGGATTCAAACCCAAGTCCCAGGACTCTAAATTCAGAATTATATTTCTCTCAAGGAGTTTATAAAGGAATACTGGTAGTGAGACATCATAATCATGATACATAGGAGAATGTGACAAAGATAGAATCAAGGGAAGTGACCCCTGAATTAGGCCTTAAAAGAGGGAAGAGAGGAGAGGATAGGGGAAGAATATGTTCTAGGTAGAGGGCATGGCATGAATAAAGGAAGACAGAAAACGTAGTGCAAAGAGGAGATGGAGACCACTGAGCATATATAGAGGAGAAATTCCAATTAAAGCTGGAGAGGTAAGTTGGGGTCAGATGGCAGAGGGGCTTTGAATGCCAAGATAAGGAGTCAATACTTTGTTCAGGAAGCAACGAGCAGCCCTGGAAGATCTTAGAGAGGAGGCGTCAAGTGATCTTATATTGTGGTAGAAAAATTATGCAGGCTATGGTGTGAAGGATGAATTAGAAAAGAAATGGATTAGAGATAAGAAAACCAATTAGAAGGCCATTACAGTAAAGAAGGTTTAAACTAAAGTAGTACGAGAGAAGGGGAAAGGAACTGGTATTTATTTATTTTTTTCCCCACTTAACAGTATTGTTTTCCTCAATTACAGCTAAAGATAATTTTCAACATTCACTTTTATAAGATTTTGAGTTCCACATTTTTCTCCTTTCCCACCCCCTTCCCTAGACAGCAAACAATCTGATATAGTCTGTGCATGTACAATCATGTTAAATATATTTCCACATTAGTCGTATTGTGAAAGAAGAATCAGAACAAAAGGGAAAAACCACAAGAAAGAAAAAAACAAAAAGTGAAAATTGTATGCTTCAATCTGCATTCAGACTCCGTAGTTCTTTCTCTGGATATAAACAGCATTTTCCATCATGAGGTCTTTTAGAATTGTCTTGGATCATTGCTTTGCTGAGAAGAGCTAAGTCTATCCAAGTTGGTCATCACACAGTGTTGCTGTTACTGTGTACAATGTCCTCCTGGTTCTGCTCACTTCACCCAACATCAGTTCATGTAAGTCTTTCCAGGTTTTTCTGAAATCTGCCTGCTCATCATTTCTTATAGCACAATAGTATTCCATTACATTCATATACCACAGCTTGAAATTGGCATTTATTAAAAGTCTGCTAAGTGCTAGGCATCATGCTAAGTACTTTTTAAAAAAACAAATATTTTCGCATTTGATCCTCATAGCAACCTCAGCAGGGAGATGCTATTACTGTCCCCATTCTACAGATGAGGAAACTGGGGCAGACAGAGTTGAAATGATTTGCCTAAGGTCCTACTGCTAGTAAGTGTGTGAGGCCAAATTTAAACTTAGATCTTACTGATTCCAGGCCCATACCTCTGCCCTCTGTTCTACCTACCTGCTGCTAAGAGGCAAATGACTTCAAGGTTATGAGTCGGATGGTGCCTCAGTTATCACTGTTGTTGTTGAGGATGATGAGTCATTTCAGTGACGTCCGACTCTTCCTGACCTCATCTGGGGTTTTCTTGGCAAAGATACTAGAGTAGTTTGCCATTTCCTTCCCCAGCTCATTTTTACAGATGAGGAAACTGAGGTAAAAAGGATGAAGTGACTTGCCCAGAGTCACACAGCTAGTGTGTGTCTGAGGTCAGATTTGAACTCAGGTTTTCCTGACTCCAGACCTGGCCCTCTATCCACTGCACCATCTAGGTGCCTCGGTTAAAGGGAGAGGTCGGCTCTGGGTTCTCTGTGCTACTAAAAGAAGCCCTCTCCTCAGCCTTTTCTCCTGATTTCAGAATATTATCCAAAGACTCATGATTTGCTCAAGTGTAGCTGCTCCCTTTCATTGATGCAGACTGCATCCCTTCCATAACTTACTAAATGCCTTCTCAGATGTCTGTGAGGACATCTGAAGGTGCTTCTGTGAATGTAGATATGTTACTCACAGCATCACAGAACCTCAGAGCTGGAGGCCATCTCACAGGACATCTAATCCATCCTATCCAAGACCAAGCCCATTCTCAAAGCCTTCTCAGCTTGCTAGGTCCTGGCAGAACTTCTAGTTCACCAGCGTGGCTTCTGAGGGCACTTTGGGGTTCATCCTGAGGTGCTGGCGATGCCACAATGAGGCAGGGCTTTCACCAAGAGTCCCAAAGATGGGAAGATTCAAAAGCTAAAGGGAGAGCTGGAAAACAGACTCAAGGAAAAGCCCCAGGAAGGAAATGAGAAGGGTTATAACAGATACCCATTTTGCTCTATTCTCTTTGATTCCTACCTTCTGTTGGTAGTAGGGTATAGGGAAAACCACACAGGCCTGGAAATCAGAAACCTCCAGTTTCTGTCCTGCTGTCCCCTCCAGTCCTATTAATTACCTGTGTGAGCTAGGGCAGTACCCTAACTTCTCTGGGACTCACTTTCTTCACCTGTAAAATTAGGGGTTTGGGTAGAATGATAATAAGGCCACAGAGTCATGAATGAGGTCAAGGACCTCTCCATTTTATAGATGAGGAAATAGAAATGCCAGAAAGGTAAAATGGTTTGCCTAAAGTTGTATGCTGTCTTTGAGGTACTTCCAACTTTAAGTCTATTCTGATCACTCTCTCAGGTTGAAACCTATGTGTCCAAGTCACGGGGAATGAACCCGAGAACAGTAAACTTTTAACAGGGTGTGAATTTTCAATGACAGAGCTCAGAAATGGCCTGATGAGCTCTCTACCTAGAATTCTGGTCAGCCTAAAATTGTTTAGGAGAACATACGATATCATGAGGGAGTTGTCAGATACATAAATTACATTCAACAGCATGGTGTAGTGGAAAAAGAACAGACAGCAAGCTAAAATTAGATACTGATATCAGCCAGACTATTTACTGGCCCCACGAGCTGAGAAGAGTCACAACTATACTGTGCCTCAGTTTCTTAATCTGTAAGGTGAAGCATATGTTGAGAAAGTCAAACCACCATGACCCTGAACCCAAGAGTATTAGGAATAGCAACACTTCCAGCTAGGGCTCTGTTGATAAATGTTTAACAAGGGGGTCTCAGGAAGGAAAAAAAAATGTATGCATAGCATATTTCTAAGTTTAACATGTATTATTAACATTTTCTCTGTCATTTTATTAAGTCTAGAGACAATTTAAAAAAACACATCAAGCCCTGATTTGAAGCATTTGCAGACTTCTAAGGTGTAAATACTCACAAGGAGAATTTCCCAACTGGCTTTCCAGAGCCTGTTTGAGCTGGCTCCCGCACACCCTTGCTTCTAGATCACTGCTTTCAGCCATCATTGTGGGAAGCAGCCCCTGTGGAGATGCATCCTGGCAACTGCAGATACTAGAACCAGTCACTGAAGACCCAGAGAAGAAAGGTCTCAGCACCAAAACCCTTGGCACCATCAAATGCTTCAGTATCAGAAACGGACATGATTTTTATCAATGGAAATGATAGCAAAGAAGAGGCATTAACATCTGCTTTGCCACTGTATCCTTAAGGACCACAGGACCTTTCCATCTGACTTGCAGCTGACCATCCATCTGTACTGTCTCTCCCCATTAGAACATAAGCACCTTAAAGGGATTTTTCTATTTGGGTCCTCAAGCACAGGGCTTGGCATATATTAAGAGCTTATTAGGTGTTTTATTCATTAATTCATTCATTCATTCAAGATGATGGATAATTAATTCAACCTCAGGAACTATTTCAAAAATTAGATAAGATCTGGGGCAGCCAGGTAGTGCAGTAAATAGAACACCAGCCCTGGAGTCAGGAGGACCTGAATTCAAATCCAGTCTCAGACACTTAACACTTACTAGCCTTGTGACCTTGGGCAAGTCACTTAACCCCAATTGCCCTGCCTTGCCCCCTCTAAAAAGGCAAAAAAAAAATTAGATGAGATCATATATATGAAATCAATCAACAAGCATTTATTATATGATTACTACATGCCAACTACGAACCAAGATGACCTATTCGACCTTTTATGATCTCTTCTCTCCCTGATATGGTTACAACTTTTTCCCCAACCATAATGGTAAAAGATGTAACTTATCTTTCTCTCTCTCTCCTTTTTTTATGCTGTGGCATATATGCACGTATGCATGCAAATATATATTTATGTGTGTGTGTGTGTGTGTATATATATATATATATATACATGTACATATACATGTACATATATATTTATATGTGCATATGTATATATGTACAGGATGCTCTCCTAATAGAATATAAGCTCCATGAGGGCAGGGGCTCTTCTATTTTTCCATTGTCTTTGTATCTCCACACTATTCTTAGTACAATAATTGGCACAGAAAAGACAATTACTAAATACTTGTTGATTGAATGAAGTATCCTATTCTATTATTAGATGGTCTTCCTTATATCATGCTCAAATGGGACTCCCTCTAACTTCCACCAATTAATGCTAATTCTTTCTCTCTAAAGCCACAGAAAATAAGTTACACCTTCCTCCATAAGAAAGTCCCTTGGATATTTGGAAAATGGCGATTGCCTCTCAGACTGTTTTCTGTTCCAGGCCAAATGTCCCGAGTTCCTTCAGCTGCTTCTTTTAGGCTGCTGTAGGCCAGGACACCAAAATATATTACACTCAGTGACACTGAGCCTTGTAACCTTCTATGAAACATTACTTCAGTGCTGAAATGACTTAAGGACCTGTTATACTTAATGCTAAAATGATTAAATATGAAAACTTCTTTCCGTACACACTGAAGCTGCTGCTGAACAAATACTAATTTTCCAAAGAACCTTAAATACAGATAAGTGTACACAGATAAGTGAAATGCAAATACTTCTCCCCACTCTTTGCTCCCTCACGACTGGCATTTGGATTTTTATAGATACAGTGAATCATATGTGGTACACAGCATGAAACCGTGTTTAAAGAGCACCAAAACATTTGAAAATCAAGGATCCTATAGTAGTTTTGAATGTTACAAAAGGGAAGGGGATGGGGAGACCTAGTTCCTAAAACATGAGGCACTCACTGTCAGGAACAGGACAAGAATTCATTCATTTCCAATATTTACTATACAAAGAGGACAGTTAGGTGGTCCAGTAGATAGAGCGCCAGGTCCGGAGTCAGGAAGACTCATCTTTCATGAGTTCAAATCTCACTTCAGATACTTATTAGCTGTGTGATCCTGCGCAAGTCACTTAACCCTGTTTGCCTCAGTTTCCTCATCTGTAAAAATGAGTTGGAGAAGGAAATGGCAAGCCACTCCAGTATCTTTGCTAAGAAAACCCCCCCAAAAGGGGTCATGAACAGTGAGATATGACTGAAAAATGACTAAACAGGAACAGGATATGACAGTTCTATAGAGTACTGTTATAAACTCCAGCGAGTTGCTACAGATTGAATTTTAAGTCTTGAGGTTCTTTTTGTATAGAAAATACAGCTGCACAATGGAAAAATTAGGCAACCTCCCCAAGACACCTATTATTAGAGAAGATCCATTTAGGCCCAATAAGTACACTGCCCCCATTTCAGCAGGTTGATTCAGCTGCAAATCAAGGCAAGAATTTGATAGACTGATACTTTTAAGCAAAAAGCCGTAGGGGATCATTTACTCCCCACATCCTGGACCTTGTATACCTAGCCCTTTCTCAAGTTCTCTCTCGTCTAGAAAACAATATTCAATCCACAAATTTGTAGAATGAAACTCATCGAGCCCTTCTGGGGTAAGAAAACCTCTACTAGACTTAGAGGGGCCACTTTGGGAAGCTAAGTCAAGCTATAGGTGAATAGGCCACTCAATATCTTACCAACAAGAGCTGAACCCACGGGCCTCCCAGCTCCTGAGTGGAATCAATAAGTTTCATAAATTTGGGGATCAGGAAGCATTTTATTGCAAAACAGCAAAATCATCCAGCTTTCCTGGGTCATGTAGTAAGAGCCAATGGGTGCTCTGACTCAGACACTTCAATAGAACTCCTATCTCACTGCTAGGGTTCTTTCTTCATCTATATCTGCCCATCTTGTGTGATTCTGGCAAATCTAGCACTTAGCACAGCACCTGGCATACACTAGGCACTTAACAAATGCTGAATGATTACTTGATTGATACATCATTCCCAGGAGTTCCCCCAAAGTGCCAAAGACCTTTCTTTCTCCTCCATATCTCACTGTGTTTGATATCCACTGGTTATTCCTTGTTCTTGCTATGTCACCACTTTTTTCCAGACATAAAAACATCCAGAAGGATTACTGGGTGTTTTGGATTGATTTTTTTAAAATATCAAGCAGAATTTAAGATTCAGACTTCTAAAATTCCCATAACACAAAAGAAGCACTAAGGTATCAAAACTTTTCTTGCTAGGCTATCCAATGAATGAACTGCCATATGGCAGTATTAAAATACAATAGACCTCAATGGCACATCCCAGAACCTTTGGTCATCGAGGATGAGCATTCGGATTTCACTAAGGCCCTTTCTCAATTCCGCCAGGCTTCCACACAATTTAAAAGAAAAAGAAAATCGACCAGGCCTAGTTTTAGCAGCTCTGGCTGCCCACATGGCACAGAGAGATGGCTCAAGCTGGCTCCTCATGTGACCCTATGTTTTGAACCACAGAACCATAGAATGTTGGAGCTGGAAGGCACCCGAGAGAGAGCATTCAGTCCAACCCACTCATTTTTCAGATGAGGAAGCTGTGACCCAGAGAGGAAAAGGTCACACACAAAAGATGTTAGCAAGTCACAGAGCCAGGACTTAAAGTGTGGGAAAAGATAAAATATTCAAGCACTATAAGCAGAACTAGGGAAAAAAGAGGAGGAGGAGACTCCAGAGGTGAAAATTCTCAAAGTTTTAAAGTAACTAAACTTGGGGATGGGATGGCCATCTCACTGGCTGATCTTTTTACCTAAGGTTCCCTTAAAGCAGTGATTCTCAACCTGTGGGTTATGTTCAATTTAAATACATCCTGCATATCAGATATTTAAATTACGATTCATAACAGTAGCAAAATTACAGTTATGAAGTAGCAATGAAAATAATTTTATGGTTGGGGGTCACCACAACATGAGGAACTGTATTAAAGGGTTGCAGCATTAGGAAGGTGGAGAACCACTGCCTTAAAGGGTCATCAGAACATTGTGCTTCAGATAAGAGGTCTCTTCCCTTTGAATCCAGCTTCCTGGAATCTCTATCATAAATTCCAGATATCCCAGCAGTCATTTTACCAATGCCACAATTTCTGCTAACAAACCTCTTGCTCCTAAGAAATGAAACCAAATCATTCCTAAACTGATGAAAATATAGCCTATTCTTAAAACATTTCCAAGAGAAAAGTCACCATCATCTCCCTTAGTAACACATTCCAGGATCTCCAAACTCTTACACTTGGGATGTTTTTTCTATCATCTATTTCAAATTTAATATCATTGCCTCTTGTTATATACATATACATACATATATCTGCATATATACACACATGGAATGGAAACAAAATAGTAGTCAAATAATGTCTTTTTCGGCTAGGTGGCACAGTGACTAGAGCACCAGCCCTGGAGTCAGAAGGACCTGAGTTCAAATACGGCCTCAGACACTTAACACTTACTAGCCATGTGACCTTGGGCAAGTCACTTAACCCCAATTGCCTTGTCTTCTCCCCTCCAAAGGAAAAGAAAAGCAAAAAAAATGTCTTTTTTTTTTAAAAATATCAAATTAAACAGAAAACCAGAAAGAATGGTCACACCTTCACCAGGGTCTCCCTCATTTGAACACTGATCTTGAGATGAATGCTCCCTGGATTTCCAAGCAACTTTTAAACACATAAGGGCAATATTTGTACAGGAATATACTGAGTTTTTTTTTTGGCCAATGTTTCCATAAGCTGACAGAACAGATCTACCAAAAATAATAACTAGATTAGCATAAAGCATCTTTCCAGCACGTGGTGGAGCTAGGAAGAGCACTGGATCTGGAGTCAGAAGACTTAGGTTTGAATCTTACTTTTGCCATTTACTACCAATGTGACCCTGAGCAAATCAAGTAAGCTCTCTAGGTCTCAGTTTCCTCATCTGTGAAATAACGGAGTTAAATATATTACCTTTAAGGTCCATTTCAACTCTCTGTTTAGGGTCCCCCTATTTGAATTCAAACCCTTTCTTTCCTCTGTAGCTGGACACTGGCACATAGTGAGTTAAACTAAGACTATTCTGTTCTCTGTAGATTTCCAGCTCATTTCAAAATCTGCTCCTAATTTTTTTAAAGGGTCAGACTGTCAGCTTCTTTTCCCTTCTGATACTTGTTTTTGTAAAGCCATTAAAAATACGTTTTTTTAAAACAGATAAAACTGCAATGATTTCCCCACAAGCCAGTCTCCCCCTCCCTTATTAGACACCAAACTGCTTGAGGAAAAGGGTTCTCTTTTTGTCTTTCACCAATGTCCCTATCTGTGCATAATAGCCACTCAATACCAGTCTGACAAGATACTCTGACATCTTCCTCTCCTTTTGTACTAATGAGAATAGTGTTTTTCCACCCATGGGTAAGTAACAGAAGAGAGTTCTATTGAAATCCTTTGAGAGCCTTTGAATGTACTGACAGTGGAAAAATAAACAGAAGTAAATATACTGACCGACTAGCATGTAAACCAGAAAAGGGCTTTGAATGCCAAAAGTTCTACTTGTCATGGGATGTTCAGAAGGTCTTTTCGATGCTACCTCTTAAGGACATTATCAGATCACAATAGCTTCACACAACAGTGATTCTTGAGTTTGACCAGACTTAGGTTTTTTATTAGCTCACACTGGTCTAGACCTACCTTTACCAAATTATAAATCACACACACACACACACACACACACACACACACACACACACACACACACACACACACACACAATTTCTTTTCCCTGGTGGAAATAAAAGCAGGATAGAGAAGGTCTCAAGTTGAAGACTCAAGATTCCCAGAGGCAGCATGGGGATTGACTGTCTCCTAATAGAATATAGCCCAGGGATGGACCACATGTGGCCTTAAGGCAACAGTTTCCCCCACCCTTGATATAGCCACTAGCTAATGAGGGCAGTGTTTCCCACCTGTCAAATGGGACATCCCTGGACAGCATAAAGGCCTGGGTGCTCGGTCCCCACAAACAGGGGTCTGGCTCCATTTTAAGAGCCTAGATAAGGGGAGTAGGAGTTTCCAATCACTTAACAGCTCTATAATCATGGTTAAGCCACTTAGTTTCACCAACCCCTAGTTTCCTTATCAAGTTGGAATGATCCCCACCTGCCTCACAGGATTATGGTAAGGCTCGAATATGATCGTGGATATAAAGTGTTTTGCAATCTTTACATGTTAGTTATGGTTAAGACAATAATCATGGTTGGCCAAAGCTTTCTTTGTTTGCTGGCTGTCTCTGGCTTTGGATGACACCTTACCCTAAAGGGGGCCACTGGACCTTTTCCCCATCTGAACTAAGTTTCTGAAGTATAACGTAAGACCTCAATCATCTGGTATCCAGGAAACCAGAACTTTCAAGCAGTTATTGCAAACCAGGAATTTGCAGGTACCTAAGATTCGGAGTTCAAAAAAGGTCAGCTGGAATCATTCATTCTGACCATCAGAAGGCCAGAGCTGTGATTGGGATCATTTAGAGCAAGAAGAGCTCTTAGAAATCATCAAGCCCAATCTTCTCATTTTATGTATTGGGCACTCAGGTGAGAGAGAGTTGCCCAAGGTCACACTGATAGTAAATGGAAGGGCTAGGAATTGAATCTTGGTCCGCTAACTCCAAGTTCAATGTTCTACCTCATGGCTGAGCAAGGCAAAGGTAAGCCCTAAAGAGCAGACAACAGGGGAGCCAAGGCCAAGAAAGAAAGGAAACCTTAAAACGGCAAAAGGAGACCATTCTGTGGTCCAGCCACACTGGACTACATCATTGCCTCCACCTCCCCATACCCTTCAAAATATGCCTCACATTCTACCACCTTTTTGCCTTTGCCAACATTACTCTTATTTCTGGCATGCCCTCACTTCCCTTCTTCACATGGTGAATTACTACTGTCCCTCCTTTAAAACCTAATTCAGATGGCTTCTTCCATGAAGCATTTTTTCCTGACTCCTCAGTAGATATCAGAAAGCCCACTGTGCCTCTAAATCATTCAGCATGTATCCTTGTATATATTCATCTGTGTTTGTATCTGATCCTTCTGCTAGACTATAAGTCCCATGAGGGCAAGGATAGCTTTCAATGAGTCAGTCAATGAGGACAAGGACAAGGTTTTATCTAAACTTTTTTTCCCATTCACCAGCATAGTACTCAGGAGACAGTGATCCCATAATAAATGCCTGTGGAATGAATGGATGAATGTTTGTTGAATGACTGCCAGACTGACAAGAGGAGAGAAAAAAAATGAGCAGAGGACAACAAGATAGAGAGAGAGAGAGAGAGATGGAGAGGGAGAGATGGGGAGACAGAGACTGAGAGAGACAGAGACAGAGAGAGAAGACAGACAAAAACTGAGATGCCATGCAGAAAAACTGCCCTCAAGGGCAGTAAAGATATGCCACCAGATCCCAAAACCTGCTAGATTCAGCAGGAAATCACAAACAAAAAGCCACTTCACCCATTCACCCACCTCATCCAAGAAGACAAGTGTTAACTATGTATAATGCACTTGGGAAATGGTGCAATGGTTTCAATAGCCCTGAGCTGTTCCTTGATTCATAAACCCATCTTTGAAAAACAAACATTCTTCTAATGAGGCCATGTGGTTCCCATGTTGTCTGAAGAGACAAGTGCAGGTAATACAAAGGACAATGGAGAGGTGTGTGGGAAAGGAAGGAGGCTGCAACCAATTACCTATGATGACTGGGGAACTGGAGTAAAATAGATGGTGGGCTGGTCATGGAGCAAGAGGAATGGTTAATAGATGGACAATCCAAGGACTCTGCTGGTACTCGTTGTTTTTGTTCAGTCGTGTCTGAATCTACATGACCCTCACGGACAAAGTCCACAGGGCTTTCTTGGCAAAGATACTAGAGTGGTATGTCATCTCCTTCTCTAATGTGCCCCCACTTTGCAGATGAAGAACTTAGGCAAATAGAGGTTAAGTGACTTGTCCAGGGTCACACAGCTAGTAAGTGTCTGAGGCCACATTTAAACTCAGATCTTTCCAACTCCAAGTTTAGTGCTCTATCCACTGTACCACTTAGCTGCCCCCTGGCACCCTGAGGATGTCTGAAAAAGCAACCTTTAAGGTCAACTTCCAGTGAGTTGTGAAGATCCTCTTTGGAGAATTCATGGGAGGACATGGGTGAGAGTCTTGTGGGATAAGGCACTGATAGGCTTCCACTAACACTACCCACGTTAGAGATAAGAAGAATAAGTATTGAAGTGCTCATGTAAGGTACCACTCTAAGCAGGCACATGTGAATAAAGATAACAAAGACAAGGCACCTGCCCCCAGTGGGCCTAACCTCTAACATGGAAGACAATGCAATCATTATGACTGTCAACCCCAATGATATTGCATAAAAGCGAACATACTAAGACAAACGTTTGTTTGTCTTTGGGGGGAAAGCAGACCCATGCCTGCAGAGAGAATCTGATAGGACAAGAGGACAACAGAATCCCCCAGGGAATCTGTTTGATCCTTGTTTTCCCCAATGTTCTTGGGTCATGAAGGCAAATTTAGCTCATAGGTTCCCAGCCCAGGAATTCACTAAGAAAGTCACAGAGCCATTGAAAGGTCATTATGAGAACCGTCAGTTTCCTCCCTCCTCGACTGAGACAGTCCCACAACTAATAACAAGATAAAAGAAATGCTGTCACTAGTCTTATTGCCAATTATTATACATCAATCAGCAACATTTGTTACTTGTAATAATGTAGCCTAGGTACCACCCTGGGTTGCCTCTCCCCACAAAGGGTGGTACCAACCCAAGCTCCCAGAATCTAAAAAAAAAAAAGAAAAAAAAGATTCTCTGATAGTCCCTTACATTTGCACGGTCCTTTGGGCTCTTAAAGCACTTTTATTGGATCTTCACAACTCTGTGAGGTAAGCAAGTAACAGCTCTCATCCCTCCACTTTTGTAGATGGGGAACCTGAGGGGAGTTACTTAGCCAAGGTCAAACAGGTGGTAAGTAGCAGAACCAGGAATCAAACATATTCCTATTCCAAAGCCATTGATTTTTCTCCTACATGATCTGACTTCCAGTAAAGCTATTTTCCATCTCAAGGAACAGGTGAGGCAGTATCTTCCTGATTCTGATGAAATTATCTCATAAAGGCAGTCTCCTTACTTCCCTAATTTGGTCTGACTGGGGAAGTCACTTTAAATAAGTGAAAAGTTGAAATATGCATGGCTTTCAAAGAAATGCCACATGTTATCAGGGGTACAAGGGTACTAGAAACAAGACGTACTTATTTAGGAGAGTTCTGCAGGGACCTTCTTCTATGACTAAGGGAAGAATAATGTGTAATTAGCCTATCAATTGTATATCATATATAAATGGCTGTTTTTAAAGTGCTTAACAGAGATTTCTCTTCATAAGTTTAAATATTTCCCACAATCTTCTTAGAATACTAATTTGCTTAGTAAATGCCTTCCTTATAGGTAGTATAAAGGCCCAGCCCTGGTTTTGGTACTCAGGGCCAAAGGTGGCACCAGAGATAAGGCACCTTGCAGGCAATATATGCCCCCAGGGCCCTCAGCAAAATCACAAAGGAGGCAATTTATCATGTTGGGCCTTTCTATGCTTTCCTTCCCCTCTCCCATTTCCTCCCCTTACGTTTTCTGGCTGTCCAAAGCTCACTTCTGTATCACTGAACCCAGGTCTGCCCTCCCCTGAAGCCTCTATGCATCAGAACTGCCTTCCCAGTAACCCTGCCCTCCGGCACCAGAGGAAGAATGGTCAGTTATTCAAGAAAGTTAGCAAGCATGTATTAAATACTTAACATTTGTTAGGCACTACACTAAGTAACAGGGATACAAAAAAAAGGTACAAACAGCCCATGTCCTCAGGTAGCTTCTAGTTGAATGGGGGAAATAAGGTACATAAATCAAAACATAGAAATTAAAGAGAGGGTAGTTGGGAGAGGCATAGGGGGATGGCAAGAACAGCTGGTAGGGACAAGAAACTTGGCCCCCTACTTTGATGAGGATGCCAACCCCAGCCCTGACTTCTAACCCAGTTTTCAACATCTCAAGGAGTGGAGTCCAGATGAGTGAAGGTTTACTATACTCTGGAGACAACACCGTCAAGTGAAGAAAGGTCTGGATTTGATAGCTTCTCTCACACACGGTGCCCACTACTGTGCTGTGCTCAGTTCAACGGATTCAGAGAAAACCCTGAAAAATTATTTGCTAACTTGACTTGTTATCAAACTTTCCTTATATCAGTAATCAGAAATCCAGTACAGTACTTTCAAGGGAGACCATTCTAACAAAAATAGGCAACTTCATAAGTGCATTCTGTCTGCAAATGGGGCCTCAAAAAGTTTCCACTGAATCCCAACAGGGAGGGAAAGGTCACTGCTAACTCCAAGTTAAAAACAATGGCAAGAAGAGAATGTCTCTCTTACATTTACCCAGAGATTCTGTGTTCTCTCTGCAGGGGTTTGCTCAAGAAATGTCCAAATCTAGTTGAAATGATGCAATCATTTCCAAGTTACTATTATTCATTTATACAAATCTGTGTTTTCAATCTGCATTCTAGACTCATCTGTTTCTTTGAAAATTGTTCGCTTAAAAGGCAAAGCTTGTACTGCCTCTAAATGGGTTGTTTTAGCTTTCCATGAACTATTGAATGTATCTTTTTTTTTCCTATAGAAATTAAAAATTCCTTTGATGACTCCAGGGAATTTTAAAGTTGAACAAAAGCTATGTTAAAACGCAAATCCCCATATGATCCAAGAATCTTAATGCCTTTAGAATCCAGAGTAATTTGTCAATTAAATCCATAAGTTCAATTTGCTATCAACCTAAGAACTCTGCACAAATTGCCAGGGCAATGGTGAACGCTCAGGAGTACATGTAAGTGTATATGTAAGTGTGGGCACTGGGCCAAGAACTTCACCAAAGTGAGATCCTGCTTCATCACATAGGCCTCCTAATTAAACAACAACCCCCTCACCTCCACGGAAGCCACTCCTGTAAGTTTGCTGAGTTAGATTCAACACCATGGCACCAATAAAAAAGAACAACATTTTTCTATTGGAGAAGTAAGTCTTATGTCATAGAACATATATCATAGGACATCAGAACATAAGGTCAACCTTGGAAATCATCCCTTTAATTTAGAGAAAAAGAAACTGAGGACAGAGAGATGTGGAGTGAATTACTCAAGGTCACCCATTGTGT
Source organism: Pseudochirops cupreus (assembly GCA_028627135.1). NCBI lineage: Eukaryota > Metazoa > Chordata > Mammalia > Diprotodontia > Pseudocheiridae > Pseudochirops > Pseudochirops cupreus. Next base: position 487,424,745 of record CM053582.1, read on the forward strand.
TTCAATCAAGTTGTTCACATGATTCAGTCTGGGTTTGGGGCTGTTTTTCTCTCTGTTTTAAACATTTTATTTTGGGGGGGGGTTGAAATTTAAATTGTATTTCACAGTTAATTTGGCTCTTAGTTCTCAAGCAAAAAACAAGTTGCTTAATAGCTTAGCTGGAAGATAGTAAGTAATGGCAGGAGCTATGATAATTCTGAGATACTTCATGAGGCCATAGGTCTTGAATTGAAAGAGACCATAGAGATCACCTAATCCAACTCATTTATTTTATAGAAAACTGAGGCACAGGGAAGTTAGATCTAGCTAGGAAGCAGGAGAGTCAGAATTCAAATCCAGGTCCTTTGATTCCAAATTGAACACTGTTTCTACAGAATGCTGCTGCTCCCAGAAAGGAAAAAACAACAAACGTCTTTGTACAAATTCCCCACACTTTATGTTTTAAAAAAATACCTCTCAGTGATTGGTTAAGTGATTGCTTTTCCTAGCTTCCAAATCACAGAATGCAAGAGATCATCTTGTCAAAGCCTACAGAGATGAAATGACTTGTCCAAGGTGACTAAGCCAAGGCACATCAGAATTGGAATTGTGATGCTCATCTCCTAATTCTCACCTCAGGGCTCATTCTACCACACCACACTGCCTCACATTTCCCTTTAGTTTTTAAAAAATACATGTGGAATTTCAGTGGTCATATTCCTGTTGAAACTTGAGCAACTAACGTGATTCTTAGAAATTTTGTACACTCTGAAGCTGTTTTGGCTACACTGAACCAGTGTTTTAAAAAAGGTAAAAAGAAATTTAACAGGTAGCTTATTAATAGCAACTTGTTTTATCAGTCAAGGGGTCTCCAGGGTCAAGTTTTCCTTCATGTTTCACATTCAAACCATGGTAATTTTCTTCAAAAGCAAAACTGGTAAACATCTCCCACTTCCTCATATAAAATCATTTTAAGGTAATCAAATAGGGAGATGTGTGTAAAGGGACAGGGGAGAATGTGATCGAGGAAGAGCCAATTTGTCAAAAGGCCCAGAGTCCAGAGATAGTACTTTAATATTTTTCAAAGTCTGGGAAGTCAGAGAATGTCTTGCCCTTGAGAAAAACAAAAACATTCACAGGTGGGGGGTCATAACTGTTGGTTTACAAAATGAGAAACTTTTTACATAGCACTTAGTGACATATTTACAGATTTCATTTAAAAAAAAAAAGAGGAGGAAAGGGCCTGGGAGTCTGATTTGGGGCCAAAAACTCTGCTTGGAGCAGTGGGAGATGATCCGGAAGAATGCGCCCTTCAGAGGACTTGTTGTCTAATTATGGTTACTCGGCAATGGTAATGCGATTATTTTAAAATCCTTTCCTGGGTGTTTAATCAGCAAAGTTAATAAACTGATCAGAAGGCACGGCTGGTTGAAGCTGTTGAATATGTAATTTCTAACAATCTGCCATTTACAAACATGTTTAACTGTGGAACTTAATAGTCTGTGTTTTGTATCAGTTACTGATGGTATAAATATTATGTGTGATCTCCAGGGACTACTTACACAAGAAATAGTTAAATGTAATTCATTTAGTTGAAGACTTTGGGCAAGTCATGTCACCCCTCTGAAACTCAGTTTCCCCATTTCTTAAAAAGATCAGCATATTTTTCACATGTCATATGAGAATGAAGATGGATTTGAAAATGAGCTGAGATCTCATCAGTCAGGGAGCTCCTGGTGTGAGCGCTCCTTTTCCGTCAACCCACATTTTAAGCCTTCTATAACTTAGTAGATGTGCCCTAGGGCACATCTGTGTGTTAACACAGAAGTTAACTGACTTGCCCGAGGACTCACAGCTAGTCAAGGTCAGAAACTGAATTCTAACCCAGGTCAGCCTGACTCCAAGTCTAGTGCTCCATCCAGGACATTATAGCTCTTCACATAAAGATATTATCAAGATTTTAGATGAGCAAGAAAGGAGGAGGATTGGTCAGATACTGAAAAGAAACAAAACAGACTGTGAGTGGTATGTTGGTATGCCTAAGATGGTAAAAAAATGAAAAATAATTCTACGTTTGAATGGATTTTCTAAAGTCCCTTTTGGCTCTGAACTTTCTGATTCTAATCATGGTCTTCCTTACAAGGCACAGAGAGCACCGGTATACACATAGTAATGCAGGGTATAAACGGAATCTTTAATATATTATCTAACAATCCTCACAGCAACCCTACAAGGTATCCAGAAATATCCCCATTTTATAGATGAAGAAAACAGACTTGAAGTGACTTGCTCGTGGTGACACAAGTAACTGAAGTCCGATCACTAGCAGAATTCCCTGTGATCCTTACATCTCTATGACAAGTCCATTTTTTTTTTGCTTTTTGGAGGGGAAAAGGGGGCAACTGGAATTAAGTGACTTGCCCAAGGTCACACGGCTAGTAAGTGTTAAGTGTCTGAGGTCGGATTTGAACTCAGGTCCTCCTGACTCCAGGGTTGGTGCTCTATTCACTGCACCACCTACCCGCCCCAACAAGTCCATTTTTAAATGCACTTGAAATCCAAGGTTCTTGCTGCAACAAGAGCATTTCCTGGTTGCCTTTTTGTAATACTACAGCCCATGTTCCTTAAATTCTTCCCTCCTCAATTGCTAATACAGGTTTCTTAGAATCACAGATGTGCACAAGATTGTCTTTTGCCTTTGACAATGTCCATCGCCTGATGCCTAAAACATGTGAAGATGTCAGAGTTGTTAACACAGCTTATAAGAGGTTCATATTTACAATGGTATTCTAGTTACTGCTGAAATGTATTACAAGCTGTTTTTAATCTAAACCTCCCAACTTCCCCTGTGTGGTCATGAGAAGTCTAAAACGACTGAAATAGATGTTACAGTTCATAGGGTGACCGGTGTTCGGTGCTAATAATGAATTTGCATTTTGGTCACAGGCTCTTAGAAGGGACTACAATTATCAGAACCCCTGCCTAGTCAGTATTCACCAAGTCAGTGACTTGTATCTGAAAGAAAAGTGTGATTTCATATAGAAAAGAAGTTTAAGTAACAATTCACATAAAGAAATTAGGAAGAATTGATATGATTCTGAAATGTGGATTGGTCACATAGAAGACAATAGATGAACACCCTGAGTGGTACGTTTAGTACCCTCAAGAGGCTAAAAAAGACAAGAGGAAAACATTGGCCTATTGAGTAGACAGATCCTCTTTGGAGGATTTATGGGAAAATATGGACAAGAATTAAGAGCAGCTAGGTGGCCCAGTGAATAGAGTATCAGGCCCAGAGTCAGGGAGATTCATCTTCCCGAGTTCAAATTTGACCTTCAAACACTTCCTAGCTGTGTGACCCTGGGCAAGTCACTTACCCTTGTTTGCCTCAGTTTTCTCATCTGTCAAATGAGCTGGAGAAAGAAATGGCTAGCCACTCTAATATCTTTGCCCAGAAAACCCCAAATGGGGTCACAAAGAGTCAGACACAATTAGAAAAAGACTAAACAACAAATGACTTACAAAATGTTTTATGTTATTTGGTCCCCACAATATCCTTGTAAGTTATATGTGTTGTTACCCACATTTTATAGATAAGGAACCTAAGGTTGTGAAAGTTAAGGGACTTGACTAAGGTCCCAAAGCTAATTAGTATCTATACCAGAATCCCATAACCCAGAGACATTCTATTTTAAAGCTAGAAGAATCCTCAGAAATCACTAGTCCTACCCACTCTTTGCCCAGGAAGAAAAGTGATCCTCAGGTCTCCTGCTCCAACTCTCTTTCCATGACAACAAAACTGCCTCCCTTCCTGTTTATTAGCAGAAGGAAGTTTTGTGAGAACATTAAAATAGTATCACAGATTCTCTCCAAGGTGCAGCAGGTAGAATGTACCGAAATGTGACAAGGGTTGTAATGACAGCCTTTTGTGTCTCTCCCATTCAGAGAATAAGAAGGATTGAAAGTGACTGCCACAGTTAAGATTAGCAAGGGAAATTCGAAGATTGTGGCAAAACACAAAAAGGATGAAAGACATGGCCATGGGTAGCACACTGAATAGGCCAGAGGCATGTATTTCAGATATGCAGATAATAAAAGCTTTGAAGAGTCCTACTAGGGTTAGTCTATTGACATTATGGCCACTTCAAAGCCCCAAAAGAGCTCTATGGGGTGTTCTCATTGACTGTGTTGTGGCCAAACAGTGTTCAATGCTTGTAGCTAAGAAATTTCCACACTGAGACTTGTCAAAACAACTCTATAATCATATTCTACCACTCTCCTTACCAAACTCATCCAACCAAAATCAGAACAGAGGAGACAGACACTGGAGCACTGCTCAACCCAGACATGACCAAAATAAGAGAACAGAAGTTTAATTAATCATCTGATTTCAGGCTTTGGGATGAAAGATTTTTTTAAACTGATTTATTTATTTTTAAAAAGTTGATCCAGCAGTTTAAACATCTATTTCCCTTGAGAAAAGAAGATGAAGGTTATTCTGGTGATCTCTCAGCCCTGGAAATTTGTAAATGGAACCAAACTCTCAAATGGTATGAATAGAAGTCTCACCATTGACTGAATAGGCCTTGAATAGGTAAGAAAGGGAAAGTGACCCTTCAGGGATACAATTGGAGTGAGGGGAGGGAAGGACCAAGAGATATTAGGAGACAGTTGACTTCTGCCTTATGTGGGACCAGGAGAAATAGAAGCTACTAAGCTGAGATAGTCTACCTTACTAAGAAATCTTAAGATTTGAAGCTGGAAGAACCTCAGATCTTTCTTACTCTTTTGTTTTACAAATGAAGGAACTGAGGCCCCAAAAGATAAAAGGTTGTTTTGGTTTTTTTTGTTTTTTTACACAAAATCACAAAAATACTTGGTAGCAGAGCTACAATTCAAACCCAGCTCTTCAGACTCCAAATCCAATGGTTTTTCCATTGTGCCACACAGCCAACAGGAACCTCACTCTGCTAGTGACGCAATCACAAGCTGCCTGTGCAAAGCCCAGGTGACTCTGCTTAGCATTTTTCCAATGACCCACAGGGAAAAAAAATTAAGAGGCACATTCCAAAACTACCTTAGGAGTTTTTTTCCCCTTTTCATTAAAGTGAAGAGTAGACCATTTCAACTGCTTAAAAAACTTCAGACAGAGAACACAAAACTTTATCATTCAAAAACAAATACCACCATAATATGGCTGCTTTTCATTTGATGGCCAGTTAAGGAAAAAGGAGGAAGAAAGAAAGAAGGAAGAAGGCCTGGGAGGAAGAAAGGAGAGAGGGAGGAAAGGAAGGAAGAAAGGAAGGAAGGAAGGAAAGAAGAAAGGAAGAAAGGAAGGAAGGAAAGAAGGAAGGAAGGGGAGGGAGGAAGGAAGAAAGGAAGGTGGGAGGAAGAAAGGAGAGAGGGAGGAAAGGAAGGAAGGAAGGAAGGAAGGGGAGGGAGGAAGGAAGAAAGGAAGGAAGGGGAGG
>CM053582.1:487430691-487457766 GCA_028627135.1 Pseudochirops cupreus
CCTCCTCCCGTTCCTTCCTCCCTCCCTCCCCCTTCTCCAGTCCACACCTTTTCCTAGTGCGGTCCCCGAGTTGAACCCTCTATTCCGCTGGGCTCCCTCCTCCCAGCCCAGCTGCTTCGAAGACCCGGAGAAGTGGATTCTAGCTCCCTGCCTGGAGCCCTTTCCTCTGTGGCTCCAGCGGGGAGCTGGGCGCGCCCTGAACCAGGGCTGGGTTCGGATCACCCGCCAACTGGTTTTGTGCACTAGGCTGTGGGACGCTCACTGGACCCAGGGCCAGGGGCGGGCGTTCGGCCAGCCAGGTTCCTCCAAACCTGAAAGGGAAACGTTATCCCGAAGCGCCTGCCGAGAACCTAGCACTGAAACCAGTCGGCCTTGTTCGCTCCCTCCGGTGCCTTGCATCGGCTCACGAATTCTCAGGGTCACAGCCAAACAACCCCAATTTGTTCACTTACAAATAGGGAGTGAACAGCTAGCCTTTTGTGCTTACAGAGCCCCTACTCTTCACTAGCTAGCGGTTTGAAAAATCCTAGAGTAGCCTGGTCGGATGGGGAATTCGAAGCCCACCCGCTAAAGGCACTCTCTCTAGTTTCCCCAAGTCCTATCCCTCCGGCTTCTGTCATGTCGTTTTCATAGTCATTTTAAATTTAGAAAATAATCTTCGTCTCTAAAAAACCGTGACAGTTCTGGATGGGGGGTGGGGGGTGGATTCGTTTCACTTGGGCACGGTAATTTCCGTGGGTAGATTTTTCGACAAGAAAGTGTGAACTGAAAGGAAGCTATTTGCAACTCCCAAACATGGATAAAAGCTGGGAGCAGATTGGCTGGAGAAACTTTCTCACAATGCTTGCTTGCATCCTGTCTCTTTAGGAACAGGGAGCTGTTGTTTTATATCCAGGAAATCATTAAGCTAAAGATTTTCTTTAAAATGTGAATATTAAATAATAAGCTAATTATTTTAGCATGATGCAAAGAGTGCTGGAATTGGAGTCAGAGAACTTGGGTTCTAATATCAGCTTGGCCACATTTCTATTTGTGTGACCCTAGGCAAGATACCTAACTTCACTGTGCCTCAGTTTCTTAGTCCCTAAAATGGAACGGGGGTGGATTGGACCACGTGGTCTCTAAGCTCCATTCCAGCGCTAAAGGTGTGATCCTATGACCTTAAGTTTAATGACACTTTTCCTGTACTTTATGGAATTCTCTTTTTCACTCTTTAGTAAACCTCCCTTCTATTTCTTCTTTTGAATTTCTTCTCTTTCCCTTTTTCCTACCCTTCTGGTGCTGCTCAAGCCTCACTTTCTGAATGAATGCTTCCTGTCTACCCTAGTCTATATTGCTGTCACTCTTCTCCGAACTCCTCTTGCTCTTTTAACTGTAGTATCTAATTAAGCATTTAATTATATACAAGAGGCCCTCACTATTTGCAGGGTGTGGTTCTAGAAATCCTACTCAAATAGGAAAATCCTCAAATGAGGGAAGTAGCAGGAAAAGAGGCAGTGAAAATGTGAGGCCCCCATGCTCTGGGAGTGGGAGAAAGGGTATACCTTCAACTGCTCCACCACCATCAATCCATTTAGGAAAATAATAAGAATAATTCATCTGTTTTCTCATTCCTTTTGCTCCTTCTGTTTTCCTCTCATCTTTAGAAGCTAGAAGGGATGGAGGAATTGGAGGGAAAGATGCTGAAAAAAGCAAGAAGGACTGGACTTAGAGCTGGGGGGGAGGAAGAGTTCCAATTAAATTTTTAATTTAAGAATTCAATTAAATTATTAACAACTTGCAAATAAGTCCAAACATTAAGTTTGGGGAGGGATTAATAAATATTAACCAAAACATTTATCAAAAGAGAGTGATAATGTTGATAACAAAGAATATGGAAAGGCCTTAGCAGTAGCTTGGACCTGACTATTTGTTCTTTTTTTTTTTTTTCCATCTATAGTTCAATCTAAGTTACATCATTCCCAGACCACAAATTTCTGGTGTTCGATTAGCTCCATTAATTAGAAGAGATGGATCACAACAATGAAGTCATGAGTTTGATTGCATGATCCAGCTGGGTTTTTACAGATAAAGAACTCCATTCCATTAGAATGTTGGCCAACTATCTGGTTAGCAGAGGTGCTTGATGACAGACTGTGTTCTATCAGGTATTCATGGAATGTTGGAGTTTGAATCTAGTGACCCAATACTTTGATTCTTCAGGAGAGGAAACTGAGGTCCTGACAAGGAAGTATGTGAAAAAGGTTACAGGTTGATTTAGTAGCAGAGTGATAACTAAAACCCAAGTCTCCTGATTTTCATGCCTGGACTCTTCTCACAGCAGCCCAAACTTTCAGCCTCACCAACACTAGAAAAGCAATTCAAAGAACATATTCTCTTCACAGACCAATGATAGCATCCTTGTAGTGAGTTTAGGAAGGGGCAGCAAGGTGGCAAAGTGGACAGAGAGTTGGGCCTGGAGTCAGGAACACCTGAGTTCAGATCTGGTCTTAGATACTTACTAGCTGAGTGACCCTAGGCAGGTTAATTAACCTTGTTTGCTTTAGTTCCTGATCTGTGAAGTGCAAACCTCTCCAATATCTTTGCCAAGAAAACCCAACCCCCAAATGGGGTCACAATGAGTTGGACATGACAGAAAAATGATTAAATAAAAACATTTAGAATGATCAGTTAAAAATGGACAGAAACCAGTGTGTTTTTTACAACAAGCAATATAATGATCTACAGTGTCGGTTTTAGGGATCTGGGCAGCTCCAAAAACAGCCCTTCATACATTGCTGTCCTGGTTAAATGACCCACATTCCCATTGTGGCCACTAGAACTTCCCTGCTCTATCTCTTCTTCTCCATCCCGATCCCAAGAATACCTAGAACCCTCTGCCTTTTCCCATTTCTTTCCATGGTTGGTGGTTGAGCAATGAGAGGGAAGAAAGAGTTCTCTCTCTTCTACATTCAGAGGTAGGTTCCTAGTATCCATCCATTCTTTGGATCTTGGAACGAGTTGCCACATATAAACAATGTGATAAGTGGTGGGGAGATTAGTTAATAAAGCTCAGGTACATTATTTTTCTAAGCAATGTAGCATCATGGAGTGGATGCAGGAGACTGAGATGGAATCCCATCTATAAAGGTTTACTAGCTTTATGACCTTGGATAACTCATGTTACTTCCCTGACTCTCAAGTGGGGCTAATAATATTTATACAACCTATCTTACAGGATCATTGTAGGAAAGTGTTTTGACCTCTCTAATGCCCTAGAGAAATGGGAGTGGTCAATGGCATTCGCAGACTATTCACAAATACCTGCTCTGTTCCAAAGTCCTATACCTGCTGAGGGAGGAAAAACTTCCCAGAAAAGCAGAGTCAGTCAGTTAATATGCATTTAATAAGTTCCTACTATGTGCCAGTCATTGTGCTAAGCACTGGGGATACAAAAAGAGGCAAAAGACAGTCCCTGCCCTCAAGGAACTTACAATCTAATGGGCATGAACAGAGGCACAGAATCAGGTGAGCATAAGTCATGTTTGGGAAATGGAATCATACAATTCAGGACTGGAAGGAACCTCAGAGATAATATAATCTAACCCCCCTTTCTTGGGCTGGTGACAAAGAGACCAATGTCTAGAGGGCAAGTAGGTGCTACAATGGATAAAATGTCAGGTCTAGAGTCAGGAAGACTCATCTTCCTGAGGTCAAATCCAGCCTCAGACACTCCCTAGCTGTGTGACCCTGGGCAAATCACTTAACCCTGTTTGCCTCTATTTCCTCATCCGTAAAATAAGGTAGAGATGGACATGGCAAACCACTACAGTATCTTTGTCAAGAAAACCTTAAATGGGGAGGAGAGAGGGGAGGGAGAGGAGCCAAGATGGCAGAGTGAAAGCAGGGACTTCTTTGAGCTCTCCCTCAAACCCCTTCAAATACCTGTAAAAAATGACTCTAAACAAATTCTAGGGCAGCAGAAACCACGAAATCACATAGTGGAACGAATTTCTAGCCCAAGATAACCTGGAAGGTCAACAGGAAAGGTCTATCTCACCAGGCTGGGAGAGGAGCACAGTCTAGTGTGGCCCACACTGTCACAGACCAGGACCCAGCAACACCCTGCCTGTATAGGCCTCAGGGGACTGAATCACTGGCAATTGTGGTGGTTTCCAGACTTCTCAACCTGCAAACACCAAAGACAACATAGAAGGTCAGTAGGAAAGTTCTGTCTGGACCTGAGTGACAAAGGAGCATGGTCCGGCCCCAATCCCAGTCCTAGGGTGGTAGCAGTGGTGGCAGCAGCTGCTTTGGGAGCTTTCAGCACACAAACAATGTGGGGAAAGGGCAACTAATCAGAGGAGGATTGCAGGGATCTCTTTGCTGGCATTGCAGCAGGATTCTTTTGCTTTGCCCTTGCTTGGATCTGGGTTGAAGTCATGGGTGGTGATCCTGGGGCGAGGAGGAACGCTGGTGTGGTGGAGCACAAAATCTTTCTCAGTAGTAGGATAGTTGGAAGGAACACACATACACACACATACCCACACACAGAGACATACACACACATATATACACATATGTATGTATGTATATGTATATATGTGTGTATATATACCTATAAATATACATACATATATAGAGAGCAAGACAAAGGGCACAGGGTGAGCTGAATAAGAAGGGATGATATCCAAAAAATAAAATTAAGGGGTGAGAGAGGAATGTACAGGGAGAAAGAAAAAGGGAGAGGTAGAATGGGGTAAAATCACACTTAAAATAGGCAAGAAAAAGTTTTTACAGTGAGGGGAAGAGGGAGGAGGTGAGAGGGAATGAGCGACCCTTACTCCCATCAGAAGGAGGGAATAATATACACACCCAATTGGGTACGGAAATCTATCTTACCCTACAGGAAAGTAGTGGGGAAGAGAATAAGAGAGGAAAGATGATAGAAAAGAGGGCAAATGGGGGGAGGGGTAGTCAGAAGTAAACACTTTTGAAAAGGGACAGGGTCAAAGGAGAAAATAGAATAAATGGAGGGCAGGATAGGATGGAGGGAAATATAGTTACTCTTTCACAACATGACTATTATGGAAGTGTTTTGCATGACTACATATGTATAACCTACATCAAATTGCTTGCCTTCTCAATGAAGGCGGGCGGAGAGGAAGGAAGGGAGAGAATGTGAAACTCAAAGTTTTAAAAATAAATGTTAAAAATTGTTTTTACATGCAACTGGGGAATGAGATATACAGGTAATGGGGTATAGAAATTTATCTTGCCCTCCAGAAAATAGAAAGGAAGGGGATAAGAGAAGGGGGGCAGGGTGATAGAAGGGAGGGCAAATTGGGGGAAGGGGCAATCAGAATGCACACTGTCGGGGTGGGGGACGAGAGAGAGAGATGGGGAGGAAATCTGGAACTCAAAATCTTGTGGAAGTGAATGTTGAAAACTAAAAATAAATTAATTTTTTAAAAAGAAAACCCTAAATGGAGTCATGAAGTGTTGGATACATCTGAACAGCAGCAGCAACGACACTGAGACCAAGAAATGGGGAAGTGATTTTGCTCAAAGCACACAGGAAGTCAATGGTTTTGCACATAAGAAGAATTCAATAAATGCTCATTGATTGAGCCTAGGCCTGGTTTTAGCTTCTAGGTGGCTGTCACTGCCTCGCACCTATTTCATTTGCTTCAACTGTGAAATGAGAGTCAGACTAAAAGTACATTGAAGTCTCTTCAATGTATATAATTCTGTACTTCTATAAGCCTGGTCTCCTAACTCCCAGTTTTCTCACTAAACCATCCTATTTCTGGATACATCTTCCATAAGATAAATATGATTTATAATGAATTGGTCTGAACATAGGCCATCTCCCCAAATATAGCCCATGCTCCTAAAATTATATTTCTTAGAAATGAAAACATATTTCTATATAGTTATACAATTTTTTAAACCACCTTTTATAGGTCACACAGTTTTTATACAAGCTAGATTTGAGAATATGTCCTATGCATCAAGCAATATACAAAGGAATTTTTCATTTTTATTATAAATATTTTACAAATCTATATCTATAATTCTTCTGAACTGACAGGGAAATTTGACAAATTTCAGTTATAATAAGAGAAGGGTGATTAAGGGTTTGCCCCAAGGCTGGGGTAGGGTTGGTTAGGGAAGGGTATGCACACTCCCATCTTACTGTGCCACATTGATTTGAATGTTTCATAGTACTCCACTAGCCCCATGCCAAGCTTGTGCTATGGTAAAGCATTTCCAAACTTCTCGAGTACCACTTTCCTGCATAAGGATGCTACCTGACCATCAAGTCTCTCTTCTTCCCCAGGGGAATTGCCACCATTCATGTACCCAACCAGAGCAGACTAGCCTCTAAACACCTCTGTCTCCCCTGCCACCTATCCTTCCTCTTCCCCAGCGGAATTCCTCAGTATGTATGTACCAACCAGAGCAAATTTAAATACCTTTCTCTCCCTAACTACAGTGTGAGTGAATTAATGAATGAGTAAATGAATGAATGAATGAAAAAGTAGTTTATTAAGCACTTAACTATGAGTCAAGAATTGTCCTGAGCACTGGTAATGCAAACATAAAAAGCAAGACAGCCCCTGCCCTTAAGAAGCCCATTCTAATAAAGGAAGATAAGCCCTATAGGGAAGTGGTGGCCAGGAAGGCATGTTGGGGTCTGACAAGTCACAGGGATGATGAGTGGTGTGACAGGAAGATGGATTGTCATTGGCCCCTGTGAGACTAGGCCTGTTGATTTGACTACTATTCCCTGATCAAGAACTGCCGGTTAGTGCATCTACAATATTATGTCAGGAAGAAGGCAGGGTGCAGAGTTCTGGGGTCTGCACCCAGCTAGATACTAATCAGGGGATTTGCTTAAGGACCTGGTGGAAAGAGCACTGGCAACAATAACTCTGTGTAACTCAACTAAAATTGTCGTGAGTATCAGGGGCCTTTGTGTTGACTCTCAGTGTCATGTAGTCTAATTTTAAATTCAATAGAATCTCTTTGTGGCTGTGCCTTTATCATGGCACACTGAAGTAAGGTATGGCACAGGTGGGTTGGTACTTTGAGTCATAACCTTGGATCATTTTAGTATTGGATTTATAGCTTAAAGGGGCTCTTAAGAGTGATCTAGCCAGAGCCGATCTTTTCACAAAAGAGGAAACTGAAGCTCCCAAGGCCCTTATAGAACAAGTAGCAGAGCCAGGATTTCAGATGAAGATCTCTGAATCCGTCTTCAGAGTTCTTTCCACTATATAAATATTATATATTTGTGAATATAAATAACTTATTCAAGGGTCATTCTTTCAGCCCCTATGTGCCGTTAGAGTGCTATAACCCTCGCAGCAGCTGCTTTTATGAGTCCTGACTATAACAGAAAACCGAGAAAACTTGCAAGAAGACTCCCTCTTCATCTGTGAAGAGAAAGAACATTGCTAAGGAGAGGCAGCATGGGGTAGTGGAAATAGCACTGATTTTGGATTCACTGGTTTCAAATCCCAGTTCTGCCAAGTACTAGCTGTATGATCTTGGGCAACTTTCTCTAAACATCAGTTTCCTCCTAAGAGAAGTGAGTGGGGTTGTAGTCTATGATCTGTAAGATAATTGCTTCTAATTCTAAGATGCTAGACAATGTTAGGCAATCTCTATGTCCCCTTCCAGTCTGGAAGAATCTTTAGTTCTGTAACATCCTTCTGAAAGCAGGGGAGAGATTCTGATTCTCTGAATTACCTGTGGATTAGAGACTAGGCTTTGTAGGAAACTGAACCCAGAATGGCATTCCCACGGAGAGAAAATGACAGCCCACACCTTTCCCCAGTGTCTCTGAGAAGTGCCTAGAAAGGTATTAGAAAAAGAAATTAATTAATTTAAAAAAAAAAAAGCAGGGGCAGCTAGGTGGCACAGTGAATAGAGCACCGGCCCTGGAGTCAGGAGGACCTGAGTTCAAATCTGACCTCAGACATGTAACACTTACTAGCCATATGACCTTGGAGAAGTCACTTAACCCCAATTGCCCTGCCTTCCTCCCTCCAGAAAAAAAAAGGCAGGGGCCAGCTTATGAATGGTTTTAAGTGTCAAATAGAGTTCATATTTTATCCTAAAGTCAGAAGAGAACCCCTGACATTTGAGCCAGTGATTTAAATGGTCCAAACAGTATGACAGGAATATCATTTTGTCAGCTGTGTGGAGGATGGATTGGAGAAGGTAGAAACTGGAGACAGGAAGACCGATTAGGAGGCTATTGAAATATTCTAAGTGGGAAGGGAAAAGGACCTAATCTAGGATGGAGGCTATGTGGGTAGAGAGAATGGGAAGTAAGGGGTGTTGTATAACTAGATTAGAGAAATAATTGAATAGCACTATAATAATAATAGAGAAAATGAGTCTGATGACTCTGTGCAATTCTGCCTCGTTTTAATCCAATTCATGCACAAATCAAGATATCTTCTGTGATGTCATTGCTGTTCTTCGAAAACAAAGGACAAGCAACAACAACATTAACATTTATGTAACACTAAGGTTTATAAAGCACTTAATGAACATTAATTCATTTGATCTCCCAACAACCCTGGGAGATAGATGCTTTTATTAGTGCCATTTTATAGATGAAGAAACACTGCGAAAGACAATGGTTAAGTGACTTGCCCAAGGTGACACAACCACCAAGTGTTTGAATTTGAACTCAGGGCTTCATGATTCCAAGTCTAATGTTCTATCCCCTGAACCATTGAGTTGCCTCTTGTCCATAGAATCAAAATTGTGGATCTACTGTATAGATTGTGTGATATTATCAATAAAGAATCAAACATTTAGAAATGGTATAAAATAAATCATTAAGGATATTTACGCCTGGTAAAAAAGAGGCAGGTAAGTTATGTAGTGTGAGTGAGTGATAAAAATGGACAGCCAGTGCACTGTTTGGTACCTATGAGGAAAGCCTTCAAGCCCATTGGGTGGACTCTTATGGAGAAACTAAGGAAGGGCATGGAGGAATGTCCTATAGAATGAGAAGGCCTAGATATGGTTGGGTTGCAGTTTTCACCACCAGAGGAAGTACTCACATTAGTGATATCACAGATGCATCCATTCATGGATAATTAAGACAGATAAAGAAGAGAGAGATGTAGTTGAGTGAAAGATAAGAAGGTACGTAGAGCATTGGTAGGGAAAGTGAAGCATTTGCTTAAGGTTAACAGGAAGCAGTGTAAATGAACCATTTCGTAAAGAAAAATTTTGTTGCCTAGAGGAGATAGATCTCAGTTTCTTCATCTGTAAAATGGAGAAGGGGGGGATTGGACAAGATGATTAATAATGTCTCTTTTAGCTCTAACAGGCTATGATTTTATGAGTCAATACTCCTTTGAAAGTACCTAACATTCCTAGTTAGGCATTTTTTCCACTGGGAGAATCTGGCCAGTTGCTAAGTATTCAATCCAATTTTTAAACACTGAAGAGAAACTCTCAAAACTACACTAACATTAATGTAGTCCTTAACATATTCAGTCTACCATCAAGCATACTTTTCTTGTTCTTTATTATGGAAAATGACAGAGTTGGACTATATGTGCTCTATGGTACTTTCCAAGTTCTTTCTCCAATTCCAATTATATTTAATCAAATTAATCAAATTAATGTTAATAGAGAAGGTTTTAAATTCTTTAAAATGCATTGCTGCCCGATCCAAAAAAGGGGGTTGGAGTAAAATTCTGTACAAAGGTCAAATAACTTAATGTATGTAAAGTGTTTTTTGCAAACTTTAAGGCATTATATAAAAGCTAGTTATTATGTAGAGCTGTGTGGGGGCCCCTCATGATGCTGCTAAGTGGTTTTGGTAATGTAACTTCCTTAAAGATTGGCATTAGTCAGCCTCCATTTGAAAAGAACATGAGATTTCTTAGACGTGATGACTGCTCCTCCAGGCTACAAAAGGCTGAACTCTGGAGGATGACAACAACAGAGACAAGTTGAAATCACATGATAGCTAGTCTTGTTTGCATTTTCTCCCTCCAACCAGGCACAGCATGACCTTAGGTGACACTGGCTTAAAAAAAAAATTACACAGTTGAGAGCTGAGATTAAAACAGTCAGATGAAATTGATAGGTAGGAGTCACATGATTGTACATGGCCATCCTCCTCCTGTAAAAGTCCCAACACTATGTGCTTCCCACTGTTCCAAAAGGCATCTGAATTCATGCTGTCCTTTGGAAATGGAGAGTGGAAGCTGTCTGATGACCATCTTGAAATTCTTTGAGAAAACTGTGATACAAATACATTATCCAAGGGCATTTCATTCTGCCAGAAGAACAGGTATGCAGGTGAATTTAAATGAGATCTCATATAGTGGATACTGTGCAGATAACTTGATATGTCCCTAACGCTCAGGCCAGTCCCTGACTACTCAACAAGACTGCAGCTAGATCATCTCAGACAAATCATAGGATGTTATACATGAGAGGGACAAAAAGGACCATCTGGTCCAACCCCATCTCTTTTAAATCAGGAAGATGAGACTCAGAGAAGGGGCAGACTTGCCCAAGGTCAAACAGAGAGTAAATGGGAGAGCCAAAATTCAAACACTGATTTTTTTCTTTATTCCAAATATTTTATAGGAAGAAAATTCCTAGATTTTAGCATTGAAAAGAAACTTAGAAATCTTCTAATCTAGCATTTATCTTGTAGTTTCAGGAAATTGATCAAGGGAGGTAAAATAATTTACCCAAGGTCATACAAAGAATGACAAGTCCCTCTTCAGATGCATATAACAGGTGCTATCAACCTGTCTAATGCCATTCTCTCTGTCTCTGTCTATCTCTGTCCCTCTCTCTGTCTCTGTGTCTCTGTCTCTCTTTGTCTGTCTGTCTCTCTCTTTCTCTCCTCCCACCTTCCTTTCCCCCTTCCTCCTCTCATTTATTAAGCATTATTTATTGAGCTCTCTTTGTCAGTATTTCTCCATCTTTCTCATTTGAACTTTCATCACCTTCATCTGGACTATATTCTCCTAATTGATCTTTTCACTTCTAGTCATTCCTCTTAATCTATCTTTTACACAGCTTTCAAAATAATGTTCCTAAAGAAAAAGTCTAATCATATTATTCCCCTGCTCAAGAAGTTTCATAGACTCCCTATTGCCTCTACAATCATATAAAAACTACTCTTTGGGGCATTTAAAGACCTTTACAATCTGACTGCAGCCTGTCTTTCCTGGCCTACTACCCACTGCCCCTTGTCACCCACTTTCAGGTTTAGAGATTTTACCTATGATTTCATTGATACCGAGGAAACTCCTTCTACCAATGCGTTATCTCTACGCTTTTATAAGTATTAGGCACTTGCCTAGAGCACTAAGAAAGTAAGTGACTTACTCAAGGGTGATTATCTCTGGTGGATAGAGAATTGGCCTTGAAACCAGTAAAACCTGAGTTCATATAGTGGATACTGTGCAGGTAACTCTCTGTTAACGATCAAATTGACTGACCTACTTTCTGTGCCCCTAGCATGATGTTCCATCTTTCCGTGTCCAAACCTTTGCATCTCTGTCTGCTATGGTTGGCATGTAATCCCTCCTCACTTTTGCCTCTTAGAATCTTCATCTTTTTTCAAGACTCAGCTCAAGCAACACATTAACACCTCAGCCTTTCCTGATACTTCTTGGCTATTAGGGCTCTCCTCCATATTATGCCCTATTTACTTTGTAGAGGCAGTATCTGGTGGAGTAATGGAATCTCAGACTGCCTCGAGTAAGCTAAAAAGATCGAGGCATGAGGTTCATGTCAGGGCAGGGTACTGGGGGTGGCTCTTGTCATTCAGAAATGAGCCAATAGTTTGGCTCTCCCTCACTCTTCCATACTTTTTCTAGGAATCCAGATTGATTTAAAGACAGATGGCTTCCAAAAGATAATAGAAAAGGAGGGCTAGTGTTTGCATGGGCACTGTGGATATTTGCTAGAGTGGCCCACTGGGGTACACAAGCCCTGCTTGCCATCACCCAATCAATCAATCAATATTCATAACCTGCCTACTATGTATCAGGTACTGCACTGAGGATCTAAAAAGAGGTAAAAGTTGGTCCCTGCCCACAAGGAGCTTATAATTACTCCCACAGTCAGAGTTCTTTTTTTTTTTTTTTTTTTTTTTGCTTTTTGGAGGGCAATTGGGGTTAAGTGACTTGCCTAAGGTCACATGGCTAGTTTTTGTGGTAAGTGTCTGAGGCCAGATTTGAACTCAGGTCTTCCTGACTCCAGGGCTGGTGTTCTATTCACTGTGCCACCTAGCCGCCCCCAGAGTTCTATTTTTAAATAAATAATCGCTTTGCTTTTTTTTTTTTTGAGTTGATAGTGAGAGCTGTGAACTTGGGCTGTGTGGCTGCCAGGGTTAGGGGACAGGGCATTAGTTCTGACTTCTGACACTCTGAGAGACTAAACTGGGCTTCAGTGCCCCACAAGAAGATACATTCAGCATTCAGAGCCTCTGCTTTGAATAACTGCTTTGGAGAGTTGCTTAGTATTTGTAGGAAGTAGGTTGGGTTGGGCACCCATGGTGTTGGATAGGAAGTAATGGCAACTTTACAGAAAGGGGAAAACCACCACTGTAGGAAGAGAGGAAGAAAGAAGACAGGATGAACTTCAGCCAAACATTAAAACCCCAAGCTCAACCTTGCTATGCTATTACTAGCTCTTTGTGATTGAGTTCAACTCATACCTGTTACTAGTGATCTGTTGATAAGATCTGTTGTTAACATAAAAGATCATGTACATGCAGGGAACCAGCTGAACAATCTCAGGAAGGTAATTGTTAAATTTTCAGTGTAAGTATTTACACCTCAGCACATACTACAGAGTTATCATTTTTTTTATTGTCTAGACAAAGAATGATGGAGAAAATGTAACAATGCAGATTAAACTTAAAAGTGTGTCTTATGAACTTTTTTGGAGAGCTGGTTGTTAAATGTTTACCTACACACCACTATACACATATCCTCAAGAGTTTGCTTCTCCTTGGTGATCCTAGGACTTAGAGCCTGAGTGAAGAATCTTAAAGGCAACCTTGTCTAACTCTTTTATTTTACAGATGAGGAAATGGAATGCTTTCCTCAGGAGGCATATTTGTATCATGTGTGGGGCAGAACAGGGAATTCGAACAAATGTCCCCCAAATCTAGGGCTCTTTCTGCTCTAACCTGTACTGAAAGAGTTATGTTTGTGCTTACTCCTCCTTGCCCAGAGGTGGGTGGCACAGAAGGCAGCTTAGTGAATGAGCCCTACAGTTAAGAGTCAGAGGACCTGGGTTCCAGTCCTGTTTCTGACACTTAGAATCATAGAGTCTCAAGAGCAGGAAGGGACCTCAGAAGCCATTGAGTCTAATGCCTTTATCTTATGGTTAAGGAAACTGAGGACCAGCGGGTTGGTGACTTGCTCAAGGTTGTAAGGGCAAAAGCAGGATTTGAACCCAGCTGTGTAACTATGGGGAAATAACTTTGCTTCTCTGTAGAATTACATAGATGTTTGCTCATCTGTATAATTAGTGAGTCGTGCTTTTTGTTAATAAATATTTGACTGGTTAAGAAGTATTGCTGAATTTTTCAGGCACCTACCCAAGGTACCAAAGGTTGTTGAGCTATAAATTACAAAAAGTGCCACCTAGTGGTAAAATCTACACATTAAAAGTCATAGCTTAGTGCGTTTATACATGTGAACAGGCTGACCAGTTTTTGGTTACAAATTACAAATTACATCTATAAAGTAATAGCGATACACCAACACACCAAAATAAGCAGTTTGCATTAATTGGTATCAAAACTGAGGGAGAAATAGTATGGTATAATGGAAAGAGCTGAGGTCCTGGAGTCAGAAAACCTGGGACCCAAGTTCAAGAACAGATTTTACCGATTACTAGCTTGGGACCCTAGGTGAATGATTTGATCTTTCTAAGCCTCAGTTTTCTTGTCCACAAAATGTGGATAAAAAATGTGCCCTATCGATCCACACAGGGCTATTGTGAGAACAGTGCTTCACAAGTCAGAAAATGCTACATAAACATGATCTCTTATTGGAGAAATATCGAAGAAATTAGAGATTACTGCGGAGAAATTAGAAGACCCAAGAGACACTCCCATGAAGCCTTTGGTTCCCAGGAGGATACTGAAAGCTATGATGTAAATTGCTTCTAAATATATTCAGTTTTCATAATAATAGGAAGAA
Organism: Pseudochirops cupreus; assembly: GCA_028627135.1. Taxonomy (NCBI): domain Eukaryota; kingdom Metazoa; phylum Chordata; class Mammalia; order Diprotodontia; family Pseudocheiridae; genus Pseudochirops; species Pseudochirops cupreus. The sequence continues at coordinate 487,444,896 of CM053582.1, forward strand.
TCAGAAGACTTGAATTTATGGCTTGCCACTAACCACTTACTAGCAGCAAAAGTTTAACGAGATCATATAAACACTCAGCCTCAGTTTCCTCAAGTGCCACATGGTAGTGACAATACCTGCCCTTTCTACCTCACAGGGTACTTATGAGGATCAGTTGAGAGAACTCTTTGTAAACTGTAAATTACTGAGTTGAATGGAATAATAATAATTTTCAAAGGACCATTCAGAAGGTGCATGATTTTGATATTTGAGTATGTGTCTTATGAAATGCAAACACAAACCCATGGACCTGAATCTTGGCTCCAACACTTACTAGTCACATGGCCCCAGGCAAGTATAACCTTTCTGAATTTCAATTTCTTCATCTACAAAATGGAGAGAATAAAATATTTTCATTACTGATTCCCATGCGGGTGAAGAGGAAAGTATGTTGTAAGCCTTAAAGTGATATAACTGTGATAGCTGTTATAATTACCATCTTTTGAACTGGATCTGTGCTTTCTTTGGTATAAAAGGACTCCCCAAAAGGAAATTCATTCCCCCAATGCAACTGTTCAGCAATTTCTAGGCTTAAAGAGTTGCTGAGGGCAAGTGGGAGATTAAGTGACCTGCTCAGAGACACATAGAAATTATGTGTCAGGGATGGGACTTGAACCTTAGACCTCCTGATTCCACAACTGGCTTCCTATCTATGCCAAGCAACCTCTATGTAAAAATGTTATGATATTATGATCAAATTCTGTTTCAAATACATGCATAAATATGTACAAACAATATCTGTCTACCATTTAAAGACAATGAGTCAAATAAACCTAAATCTATTTCCACTTAATCCTCAATTTTAAATGTTCTAAGTTTAGAGTTTTAAAACTTTAACCTGTTACTCTTTTGGAAAGTTGTGGTAGGGCAGTTACTATCTGAAGCCTTGACTAAGACATATTCGACTAAATAACCTCAGAATCATATGCAGATTTAAGTCAAATACTGAAGGGAAATGTTTCTATTGTATGACAATATATCTATTGAAACCCTGAAGCATAAGGCCACCTTAGTATTCTTTTGTCTGTTCTGTCTTGCTGTTAACTCACAGAGAGTTTTCATTCCTCCCAGTCTTTTTCAGGCTGTTGTCTACCTACTTGCTTCTTTTCAATAACACCCAGCTCCTAAATTGAGTACCCCTGTCTTCTTCCTGCTTTTCTTTCTACTCCAACTTACTACCCACTCCTTCCCAACCAAAGGCCTAAGTCTTTTTTCTGCTGTTGATTCTAACACTGAGCTGGGTGCACCTAGGGAGAATCACAGCCCCTAGAAGGGAGATCGGGGTTGAAGAGGCTCAAGAAGATCCTGAACCATTTCATTTATTTCATTGAAAGGGCCCCAAGCAGTTGGAGGTTTCAGGACCCTGACAAAATGCCAGCAATTACTGGTTGACCAAACCAGTGCCAAAGTTACACAGCTGCACATAGCATATTTCAGGGGAATATTCTTGTTTTCAAGTGATTTGTGGCCTGGCGCTACCAGTTACCCGACAACTGTGATAATAGCCATTATTGATGTATGAATGATAGAACTCATTCATTCAAAAAAACATACATTCAAATTGTTGACAAGGTATTATAAACACCAACAAAAGAAGCATGCTTAAAAAAAAAACACCACAACGAAATGACCTTAGCCCTTGTTGTGGTTTAGTCGTTTTCAGTAGTGTCCAACTCTTCATGGTCCCATTTGGGATTTTCTTGGCAAAGATACAGGGGTGGTTTGTCATGTCCTTCTCCAGCTCATCTGATAGATGAGGAACTGAGGCAAACAGGGTTAAGTGACTTGCCCAGGGTCAAACAGCTAGTAAGTGTCTGAGGCCAGATTTGAATTCAGGAACATGAGTCTTCCTGACTCCAAACCCAGTATTTTATCCACAGCACCACCTAACTGCCCTTAGTTATAAGTTTTAATAAATATCAGTTCTTTCCTTTGTCAATAAGAAAAGCAAAATTCTGTTTGTTATTTTATATGAGGCCTGGCTTATTTTTAACAAACATATTAGAACTTATGTATTGACTCATTCATTCAGGACGTGGCTGCCATTAAAAACATCATTTATTCAAATGAACATTTACTGAGTGGCAATGTGCATGCAAGGTACCAGACATGGGGGCACAAAAAAGATATGGTTGTCATTCTTAAAGGTGTTTATAGGTTAATTAAAGAGAATGAGCAATATGAAAGAGCTATAAGAGAAATATGGACAAAGGAATATCAGAGTTCAGAGGAGGAAGGAAAATACTTTAGGTTTGAAAGACATGAAGAAATGGCATTTAACGTGGGCCTTAAAGGAAGGATTGGGAACATAGGAGTAGGCATTCCAGGTAGAAGGGATGTTGTGAGCAAAGATACGGAAATAATAAAGTGCCAAGTGCATTTAGGTAACACTGAACAAGGTCATAGACTGAGAGCTGGAAGGAGCCTTAATTGTCATCTACTCCAAATCTCTCACTTTACAGACTAGGAAATAGAGGGTCATCAGAGAGGTTGGGATTATTGATAAATTGTAAGTAACAAAGGAATGATTTTAACCCAGTTTCTTTGACTCAAAATCCTGTGCCCTTACCCTGTATTGTATAATCATCCTTGACCAACCTATGGCGGAGCAAGAATGCCTTCCACATTATCCCCAACAAGTGGTCATCCAGCTTTTGCTTGCAGACCTCCAGCGAAGAGGATTCCACCATCTCCTGAAAGCAGCCTCCTCCATGTTTTGACAGATCTAATTATTAGAAGTTTCTCTTTACATGCAGGTGAAAAGTATCATTTAATATTTCCCAACTATTGCTCCTAATTCTGCCTCCTAGAGCCAAGCAAAATAAACCTAATATTCTTCCACATGACAGCCTATCATTGAAGAAAATTAATTCAATTTGACTGAAGGATGGGAACTACTTGGGAATAAATCCAGGATATTGATTAGGAGCAGGTCTTAGATATCCAGCTAAGCAAAACCTCCTTAACAACAGCCTTCTCATCTTGAAATCTGTCACCTGTCTTATCTGTCTATCCACACAAAAAAGACCAAAGGGACTTAATACTAGGCTAATGAGTTTGGATTTTGTCTTGTGTGAAATAATAGAGCCAATGAAGATTTTTTTAGCATGTAATTGGCATGACTGGAGCCATACTCTAATTTCTTATAAAGCTAATCCTTGGAGGTGAGTTTGCTTGTACCTTAAGTCCCACAAAACCAACCCCATTCAGAGGCAAAAGATATTAACTGACAGCCAGTGTAGTCTTTGAAAAGATACAAATATATGGAATTAAGCAAAATGGAAGTCACGAAGAGTGCATATGAGATGGACATACCAATAATGGCCACTTTTAGAGTTGTTTGATAATTACATTAAGACATAAATAATGTTAAAGCAAGAATATTTCTCTAGTACAGTGGTTCTCAACCTTCCTAATGTCGCGACCCTTTAATACTCACATGTGGGTGTATCTGCATGTGGCCAGACCCACCTGGAGACGGATAGAGGATCAGTGTCTCAGTTCCTAAAACCATTGGAAATATGTGTTTTCCCATGGTCTTAGGCGACCCCTGTGACCCCTGTGAAAGGGTGGTTCAACCCCCAAAGGGGTCATGACCCACAGGTTGAGAATGGCTGCTGTAGTACATTCTAAAAAGTGATGGTATAACTTGTGCTTGTTTGTTCCAGTAACCTGAGGTCCTTTGTTAGGGTTCTAGAACTTGAATGTTATGAGTTTCATGAACTCTAAGATCAGACCAGAAAAATAGAAAGAATGGTTCAAACAGTGTTGTTAATAATGCAGCTGTCACTGACCTTATAAAGCAGACTGACCAATTCAAAACCCTCTAAGTTATCCATATTCAAATCCATGCTCAGCTTACAGCCTAGTACAACATATAAGGATTCTACAGTTATACAAAACATAGAGAATACAGGGATGCACAAGGAAAGCCATCTCAGATCCACAGACCCTTGAATTATTTAACCAAGTAATTAAAAATAAAAAATATGAAGCAGATAGGAGAAACATCAATGCTGACTATAATCATTTCATCCAGAAGTTTAACCAATGTAAATTTTTTACCACAAAAAGAAGACCAAAAAAGACCATTAAGTGCCTTAGTCAGCAGACATCAGACTTACTTGTCAAAAAGAGAGAGAAGGCTTCCAAAGGCAACATTTGGTTAGAATATAAACACGTTTGTAAGATCTTATGAATATAAGGGGGATAGGAAGGGCTAGTAAATATCTTTGCTAAAATTAAAAGCTAATGTGGGCTTCTGGCTGATAATCAACTAAAAATACACCAATGGGGTCTTGTAATGAATAGTGCTAGAGACCCCAACCCCTCGGGGTTACTCCTTGAGGGAAATAGTACTAACTGATTCCTTGAGAACCTGGCCTTGCAAAGCAAGTGGGAGATGGCCCCAGAGTAAATGCTAACATGGAGGAGGAAGACGGATATTTGTGACTAGTATCATCTTGAAAAGCAAAGAAAAGCAGCAAAGGCTAAAAACCATTTTTTTAAAAAGCTTGACAAGATATCCAACTAAGCAAAGCCATACCAAGCTCATTCAAGGATGAAAATGGAAGGATAAGAACCAGAGCTAAATGGAGACTATCTGCAAAACCCATTTGGACAAACTATTTTCTCTTTAAGGGATAGCAAACCACTACATTTACATCATAACAGAATAGTACTCGAGGTGCTTAGGAAGAGATTGTACTACAGAGAACAAAGACAGGGAAAGCAGTGAGATTGTTCAATAACCGTCTGATAAACATCTTGAAAGGCATACAAGAGAAAGACATAGGCTCACTAAAGTCATTTGTCACTATGATGGAGGACATCCAATGCTAAGTCCAGGTCAAGGAGGGATTCCCTGCGAATGGTAAGGTCCTCTAGTTTGGTGATGGTGTAGTACTGATTGAATCAAGCCCTAAGATATTGAAGAGCCTCCTGAAAGAGATCTGAAATCACACTGAGGAATCTGGTCTGTCTATCCACACAAGAAAGACCAAGGGGATGAATCATCATCATTATCATCCTAATAGCTTACATTTTTATAGCACTCTAAAAAATGCAACATGCTTAACATGTAGTATTTTATTTGATCCTCACAGCAACCCTCTAAGGTGGTCGTTGTGTCATTTCAGTCATATCTGACTCTTCATGGCACCATTTTGGAGTTTTCTTGGCAAAGATACTAGAGTGGTCTGCCATTTCCTTCTCCAGTTCATGTTACAGATGAAGAACTCAGGCAAACAGGGTTAAGTGAATTGCCCAGGGTCATAATAGCTAGCAAGTGTCATGAAGAGGAGTCTTTCTGTTTCCAAGCTCAGTGCTTTATCCACTGCACCATCTAACTGCCCAGGATCTTGTGAGGTAGGTTTTATTATCATCCCCATTTTACAGATGAGGAAACTAAAGCTAAGAGAAGTCCAGAGTCATACAGCTAATTGGGGATATGGAGCAGAAACCAAATTCTGGTCTTTCTGTCTTCAGTCTCAGCGTTTTATCTACTATACTAGTCAATTACCTCTAGATAGATCTGTTGCCCAAATTTCAATATACATTTGGATGGACATCCTAGCAGGGGGTCTTAAATTGGGGTCTGTGAATTTTTTTAAAGAAATTTTGATAAACATAATTTATTAGAATTCAATTCCTTTGTAATCCTATCCATTCTATGCATTTCATCCATTTATACATTTTGTATTATATATATATTATATCACACAACTGTACATTATTCTAAGAAGGGGTCTATAGGCTGCCCAAGGGATCCATGACATAAAAAAGATTAAGAGTCCCTACCAATAGAAACTCCATTTGATAGTGAACACAATTGATAAGGTGAGTGGGCCAGATTGCTTTGGGGAAATTGCAAGGTTCTTTTACTAACTCCAAATTTCCAAGGAAAGCCAGGGCTCATCTTTTCAATATTAACATTTTCCTGGTCTTGCTCACTGTAGAATAATGAGACATGTAAAGCTGCTGCCTCCAAAGAATGAAAGATAAGCATCACACGGGGGCAAAGGAGAAGCACGTGGTAGAAAGGAGTAGGTTGCAACATATGACCAACAAGGAACTCTGAAGAACAGGAATAACCAACATCATCAAGAAATTGTGTAACAGAAGAAAAGATAGGCTGGTGTCCTGGTGAGAAAAAAGGATGATGGGTAGATATCCCGAGTGCTCCCCCAGTACCATTGCTCATACCTCATTTCTCTCCCAACTCTGTTTCTGACTATAGCCTAAGCCACCTTCTTGACAACAGCCTTCTCATCTTGAAAATGCCTCCACTCCTGCATCTCCCTGATTGGTGAAGTCCCTCCTGAGACCACTATTTCATGGAGAGGCTAGGCTGTGCACGTTCACTTTTCTCTCAGCACTACTCCCGACTCTCCAGATTTCCATCCTGTCTCCACATGAGGACTATCCTCTGGCAGCATCACACACATACACACACACACACACACACACACACACACACACACACACACACACACACTCAGATCGCTTTTATGTATTGTCTTACCTCACTGGAAAGAATGTAAGCTACTTAAGAGCAGGGACTGTCTTTTATCTTCTGTTTCTTTTGCTTGTCTTTGTATTACTTCAAAGACAAGTGTCCGAACACAACTATGTTCTGCCCATAGTAAAACTTCAATAAATGTCTTCTCTATCTATCATGATCTATCATGATGCTAAGAGAAATTGAGGGAAGTCTAAAAAATGTTACATAGACACCCTGTAGCAAATTTTCAGGAGGAGATGAATGATTATGGCACAGGAGAGGCGGGGTTGAAAGTGTTGAAATGTATTTTGATGAAGGGAACTCCCAAATTGTTGAGCTAATAGATCCATTTGAGTATTGCAGGAAATGGAATATGAGAAAAATGGAATAGTTGTACCTTCTATATAGTAAGGGCTCAGCAGAGATTAAATAACATGAATTTATAGTAGACCCTGCTTGCTACCCCCTTTTTGACCCGGTCAGCAAGGGTATATGACTCCTTCTTGTAGCATTCAGCTGCATGGTACCATGAATGGAAAATGCATGGAGTAGAGGTTACCCAGGTGGAAAACTGAAAAGGCACAATTAAGGGTAGGATGAAGGGGGTAAAGACAGAATAAAATGAACTTAGTAAACCATAAGCTCCCAAGGGAGGAAGGTGAGGACAGTACAGAGACTGGGAAGAACAAGAAGGGTTCAAGACATTAGAGGTTACAGTGATCATGAATAGTTTTGGGAGGAAAGCTGGAAGGCAAGATTATGATCAGAGACGGCAAGTTCAGAATTCAACATCTGTGACTTCATATTGTAGGGGTAGGATTAACAAATCAACGAATATCTACAAAGCTCCTACTATACGCCAAGCATTAAGGATATGAAGACAAAAATAAAAGTTTCTGCCCGCAAGGACATTCTATTCTAATATAATCTACCAGATTTCTAGTTCACTGTTCTTTTTAGTACACATCAGCTTAGTGGTAACAGAGGTAACTCCAGGAGTGAAACTGATTAAACCTTTAAATCTAGGGCCTCTAGGTGGTGCAATGCATACAGCATGGGCCCTGGAGTCAGGAAGACCTGAGTTCAAATCTAGCCTCAGACATTTATTAGCTGTGTGGTTCTGGGCAAGTCACTTAACCCCAACTGTCTTCCCCTCCTCCACCACCAAAAACAAAAACAAAAGCCAGTCTTTAAATCTAAGCCAAGAAAAACATGACATGAGCTTGTGTTTCTTATTTACTTCAACTATACACTTGCATACCCTCACTGCCTGAATGGTGTCTGCTGGACTACTGTAGACAATGAGACTGAGACATTGAGATTAAGTTAGGGTATATTTGGAGAAGAGGATGTGAGGGGATCATGGAACTCAGTTATTAGCCTCAGAAGAGGAAAAAGTTCTGGACTATTACTATGACTTTGGGGCAACATGAATTCAGGTGCCTGAGTCTGCGTGAAAATGAGATGAGAGCTACTAAGCACAGAACAATAGTTCCCCCTCCCATTTCCTAACAGACTAAGCTGCTCACTTTCTGTGTGTAGTGAGAGAACAACTAATATCTTCCGTAGAGGATAAAGAAGAGAAATTCCATAAAGAACTAGACAATACCCCAGTATGGGCAATTGTTATACCTGGGAAAGCAATGTCCACAGGAAGTCTGGGTATCTCTGTGTTCCAATGTAATTGAATCTTGAATATTTTTTAAAGTGTGGCAATGACTATAGGGATTTGCTTTCCAGCTTCAGAGCCAGTGACCAGTAATTAAAATCCTGTTGTTCCACTTTAAAGCACACTGTGCCTAGCTGGAGGGACCAAGGGCAGTTAGCCCAGAGAACACAGCTGGAAGGTAGACTCTCATCCCAGACCAGAGGATCACCTCAAAAAGAAGTAGAGATATATGGGAGGTGGAATGGAAAGGAATAAACCCACAAATGGAAGAAAAACTAGAAGACTGAATTAAATGTATCAATTTAAAGATATTGGATACAGTAATTTAGGAAGCTGGAGAATAGTCTGTGTCAGTGACTAATGTGGAACACAGGGAAAAAGGGATTGGCCACCCAAGAGTAGGGCCTAGAAAGGATGGAGAGCCTCTTTTAATACTTGAGTAGTAGGATGAGGAAGGAAAAGAAAATTAAATATTCAAAAAGGAGCTAATCTGGGCTATTAACCTCAAAAATTACTGAAGTGTCTACCCTTGTTTAGAGATGATGGTGACCTCTCAGAATACCTCTATAGTCAATAAAAGAGAGCTGTCTAGCTGAAGTTAGTTTAGAGCAAAATTTTCCAAGCTGTGGGGTGTGTTCCCTTTTGGGAGAGAGATGAGAGTATGCTGAAACAGGAACCTTGGCGATTAAAATATGTATAATTTGTTCATATTGTATGTTTCATAAACAATCACTTTTTGTGGATTTAGAGTTTTTCAAGTTGTTATAAAAATAGCCAAATTTATTTTTTTAAGCCCATTAAAAAGAAAGCCCTTTACAAAATTGTGCAATGATATGGGGACAGAGCATAAAGTAATTCTATATCATTGTGAAATATGCTGGATTTCTTGTGCCAAAGTACTTTGAAGAGTGTTTGAATTAAAAGAATTGGCCACTTTTCTTAGTGACAATAATAAAGATGAAATAAATTCACCCTGCTACAAAAATTTCCTCCTGAAATGCCCATTTTGAGGATATTTTGGAAATTTGAATATTTTCAAATTCATACTCTGATCCAGGAAGAAACGCCCCCCGCCCCACTATATTTGTGAAAAAGTTAGAGCTCTGGGTAACAGATCTAAAATAATTTATATTCCTCAGTTTTAAAATACCTGCCCTGCAAAATAAAAGAGAAGCAATGATTTATTAATTATTTGACTGATCTATATGATGATGTTGCTTTTAAGACCTAGGTATTTCTTAATACAAATGGACAAAAAACCCAGTTTCCATGGGCCACAAAAACAGAAATGGGTAGTAGATATCTTGTGATAGTACATACAGGGAAACAAGTATATGAACCAGAAATTCTTATCATAGTTTGGATGCAGGTAAACAGTGTTCATTTAGCAAACAAACTGATAACAAATTTTACAAATGTTAACACCCTATTCGTGTGAAAGTGGGTCTTATAGCTGCTATAAAGATAAAATACTTATTTCAATTAGTGGTTGGGAAGAGATTACTAGTAGCAATGTCATTATTGATCTCACATTTAAAGAAATTTTGCACCCCAAATGAGCCTACCTATAACATAATAATGTTATTGTGGTCATTGTAAGTTGTAAATATGAACATTATATAGGATTTTACAAATAAATATGTTGCATTAAAGGTTTGTGCTATAAAAATTCTTAATTTTATTTGAATGAAATGTGAGCTAAGAAGATTACTTGCATAGATTCCTCCATGAAAAGTGAGTAGTGAGACAATTTTTTGTAAGATAATAATAACAACAACAAAGGGGTACATCGCTACACAAAGTTGGGCAACCACTGATTTAGAGAAAGATAAAAGCAATCAGGACTGATTTATCTTTTTCCCTTGGACATACCAACATGCATACCCTATCCCTATTAGGCTCAGTCTACATGATAGAAATTATCTTGAACTTTTTGTGGAAATTCAAAGGCCTGACCTTCTAATTGACCTTGAAACCCGTCTCTTTGCTTGTCCCTTGAACTCTATGATTTGTTGGAATTGAGGCAGAATCCTGGTCCTGATCCTGATTCTGACCCTGCTTCCTACTTCAGTCAGTCTTCCTGGGATCAGACTCCCAGCCCTGCATTATTGACATGACACTAATACAGCCTTTGAAGATGGTTGCCATAATGTAGAGGCCCTTCTCTGCTCCTCAGTTTAAGCAACCTCACCTTAAGAAGCCCTACTCCCAACCCAAGGCGGGTCCCATCCCTGGCTCCATCTCAACACTCCTGTGTTGATCATTATAACAAGCAATTGGACTAATGCTGAGATTTCATAACTGGGGCAATTTGTAGTGTCAAATTTCTTGATTTTATCGGGAAGTTAGTAAACCTTGAGACCAGAGACAAGGTGAATAATATATATATTCAAGAAAGGTTTAAAAATTCCAATTATAGGCTTTGAACTGTTTTTTATAACGCATATAACTTGACTTATGAAATGAAATGCCTACATGTCAGAGAAGTTTATGTGATATTAAAATTATGTGTATTTATAAAAAATATACACATCTACATATGTGTGTGCATATGTATGTATGTATTAGATGTCCCCAAAGTACAGTTTTAAGCTTTAGTAACCTAAAACTACACTACGACTTTGGAGACACCCTGCCTTTACAAGTTTCCCTCACTGTACCCACTGTATGTTGTGCCCTAGGCAATTACCTACCTTGCCTACCCCTAGTCTCAACCCTGCTCATTTTTTAAAAAATTAATTTAATTTTCAGGGCTATGTTCTCTCTCCCCTTCTCCCTGCTGAGAAAACAAGAAAAACAAAACCCGTTACTAACATGTATAATCAAGCAAAATAAATCTCCACATTTGTCATTTATGTATGTGTGTATTATGTATATGTGGGTTGTGTATACATATACATGTATGTGTGTCCATACAGATATAACCTGCTGCATGTATATATACATACATATATACATACATTCCTCAAACTGCCCCCTAAGTCTGTCCCTTCTCTGTCTGGAGGTGGTTAGCATGGTTCATCATAAGTCCTTTGGAATTGTGGTTGGTCACTGTCCAACCATGTTTGAAACTACATGTTAGGTCCCATTGAACCAGGAAGCAAGTAAAGAGGAAAGCAATGAGGCTGAGGCGGCCATTGCCCAAAGAGGAAGCCCCATGTGTTAAACAGTAGCAGAGCTAATTTCAGGAAGCCAATTTATCAAGGGCTGATATAGGAACTATTAGGAGGAGGATCAGTTTTTCGACCTTCATTTCACTATAATGGATACCCACTCCATCATGACTCCTCCATATTTACCTCTTTGGTGAAGTGTATTTACACAGACTGTGTGTAAAGTATTTCTACATATTGCTTGCCTTCTCAAAGTGTACCTCAGACCAGGCAAAAGCCCCAGTGCCAAGAATAGAACATAGGAGTGAAGTAAAAGAATTTTCTCCCCTCCCCTCTGATGTTAGGAAATATGCATTCTATAGCATGGAGGAAGATTCAGGCTATCTATCCATGGCCACAGACTACATCCCAAACCGTAGCTGCATATCTCCCTTAGATATACTATGGTTAAGAGGAAGACCCAAGTTTAAATTCTCCCCAGGACCCTTAATAGCAGTGTGACCCTGGCCAAGTCAATTACTACCTCTCAGTCTCATTTGCAAAGTAGTGTTAATAAAAGCACTTGGGTTTGTTGTAAAGATCAAATGAGATAACATATAAAGTGCTTTGCAAACCTTTAAGGTCTATCTAAATACTGTCTATTGTTAATAGAAGCCTGTTCTGTGAGACTACTAGCAACGTTAATCTGAGAATGGAATCAATGACTAACCAATACCTATGGGAGTCTGGTAAGCCACATTGCTGATTGTCTCACAGTTTCCAAGCTCTTCTTAGTAGGTCACTATGTTTAATTGATGGAACAAAGCCTAATAACTTTAAGTGTGCCAGGCTCTGTTCTGCTGACTGACCATTATGCATAGAAATAAAAAGAGGAAGTGGTGAGTGTACATTCATCATAAAGAGCTAAGAATTGTAAAGTGACTTGACATTTTTTTGGGAAAAAAAATTCTTGTCTTAAAAGACCACGTGCAGGGTTAGGAGCAGGGCTGGTGCATGAAGAGCCCTAGTTCACAAGATCTTCTGGTTAACAAAAGTCCAATTGATTTTATATAGTGAAATTCATCAGAGCAAGGACACTCTAATAGCAGATAATTTAGGATCTATATCTGAAACTCTCCTTTCAGGTTACCATTTTACTTAATTTCTCAATTCTGTCTTATAAAAAACTATCATTATAAAATGCAGTATTTTATCTAACACATTTGCCTGGAATGCCCTCCCTCCTCATCTCTACTTAGAATCTCTAGCTTTCTTCATGGCTCAGCTCAAGTACCATCTCCTAGAGTTGTACTTTCCAAATTCTTCCCCCTCCACCAGCTGTTATTAGGCTCTCCCCTTCCTGTGAAGTTGTTTGTAGATATTTTGCGTTGACTTATGCATACGTTGTTTTTATCAATTGAAGACAAGTTTCAGAAGGCAGAGATACTCTTGCTCCCTCTCCCTCTTTCTTCCCCTCCCCCTCTCCCATTCCCCTTACTCCCCCCCCTCTTCTCTCCCCCCGATGCACTCTGTATAAGCCACCCAGAAGGGTAGTTCCCATCATGCTCT